>JAOTOL010001618.1:640000-1112500 GCA_034440575.1 Imbricaverruca yamaguchii | reverse complement strand
TTTTTTAATTAAAATTTAAAAAATTATAATTTTTTTTTTTTGTTTAAATAAAAACAAATTTTTTTTTTTACCCTAAAAATAAAAAGATAAAAAAAAAACAAAAACCCCCCTAAATATATAGCAACCCTTGGTTTTTACAAGACACCTTATCACCAAGCATAGCCAGCTCATCATCTCAACCTTGCATAGCACATCTGCTAAGCAAGTAACATATGCATGATCAATTCCTCTGAACAAAATATTTCAGCTTTAATGCCTTACATTCACAATTTTTTTATCATGGAGTAGGTAATTTACACAACTGCACGGACACAGGTGTGTGAACAGCTAAGCGAGATATTTTGTGGCATTATGGAATGGAAGAGAGTAAGTGGACAGAAGAGATCGGAGCGGATACTTGCAGAAAATGCACATTTATATTGATCTGTATTTTGCATACCTATTCATTATCGAAATATAATTAATTATTACTTATACGCATGGAAAGGAACAACGGCGCCAGATATGAACCCAACGTGAAAACACATTGAGAAATGATATGCCGGCAGGCTTACGACATCCACGAGCGATCGAAGATGTTCAGTTCGGATTTACGTATTTCACTGAACAGCAACCACTTACCTATCACTGGTCCTAATTCGTATTCGTCCTTATTGTTGGGCCAACCCGGTTGAGCGACCACCGTATCTGCCATCTTGTGGGCAAGAATGTTAGCTATAACTCTCGAGGTTCGCCGCGGGTATGTTGCGAAGCCCGGTACCGCTAAGTTTGCGTCGCCAGCCGAAGATCGCCGCCTCATGGTTGCCAGTGCCGGAATTAAAGACGGCGATTCACTGAAACATAGAGACGTTTTGTGCGGTTACTCTCGACCACCCTTCATTTCAATTTTGTGCCATATAAATATCACAAGTACCGATGGGAGGACGGAACAATTTATCTCCCGAGAGGCTGTGAGGACACCAAGATTTTCAACAGAGTGCGAAAAACAAAATTGCACCAGAAGCCCCAAAAATAACGTTAAAGCCACAAATATCGCACTGTGCCACTGAAAATTATATTGTGGACCCGAAAATTCGCACCGGGGCCCTAGAAAATCACGCCGAGTCCGAAATAGTAGGGCCAAGGCTCTTGAAAGTCATGCTGTGCCCCCAAAAAGTTGCACCGGGCTCTGAAAGTCGCATTAGGACATGAAAAAATAAAGTCGAGGTGCTCAGAAATCAGTCTGAACCATCGAAATCCCCAAAACTTGCCGCCCCCCCCAAACTAGCGGATGCAACCAATCCCAACAAATCGCTCCGGAGCCCCCCAATTTGTACGGGATCCAAAAAGCGACAAAAGGCAGCCGCCACAATTCACACTGGGGAGCGCAGAAATTCGTGCCGTCACCCCCCCCCAGTTGCATTTAGTACTGCGGAAAATATAAAGACGGAAAACCGAAACATCAATCGAAATGGGAAAGCCACTTTGCGGCCATAAAAATGACGTCAAAGGCCACACAAAATAACGTCAGGCCCCGAAAAACGTGACGGGGCACCGAAAACAAGTTTGTGCCTGGGTTTGAGGAATTGGATCGAGTCCCAAAAATCTCTCATCAGACCTTGAAAAATCCAACTCTGTCACCAAAAATCACTGGGATTAGGAAAATCGACCAGGATAAAAAATCAGTCAAGGTTTCGGAACAAGGGTGAGAGTTGCTTTTTCTTCTGAATGAGGCCATCGGCTAACAAAACTGTTGCAGCCGCAGTGGCGTACCGAAGAGAGAGAGCAAAGGAGGCAAATTTCCCCTCCTCCCCTAAAAGGTGGAGGACCCGATCAATCGCGCCAGGATCCATACAAATCGCGGAGTATCCAAAAATTCCCGTCGGGGCCCTCAAAATTCGCGTTGGGGGACAAATAAATACAGCGGAGACCGCAAAACTCACACCGGGCCACAAAAATCGTGCCGGGGTCTCAAAACATCGCGTTTGGGCTACAAAATTCCCATCGGAAGTCCCGAACATTTTGGAACGGTTGGAGCTCCAAAAACTTGGCATCAAGGGCCTTAAATAAATACAGCATGACCCAAAAAATCGCATCGGGACGGGACAATAATCAAGCCCTGTTCACCCCCACCCCTCATCCCCCAAAAAATAGTAAAGAGGAGTGCTAAAATACATGCATATCCGCCCGGAAAATCGCTCTGGAGCCCAAAAACGCACCAGACTTCCAAAAATCCAAATTAACCCCGAAAATGTAACGATGCTCGGCAAATCGTGGTCGAGCACACAAATATGGCGCCGGGGCTCCAAAACATTATGCCGCGGTCCGGGCTTCGGAAAGCTCAAAAGAGGCCCGAAAATCGCGTCGAGTTCAAGAAACTCACATCGGGTCACGGGAACCACAAGTCTAGACCCAATAATTCGTATCAGAGCCCCGGGAAAATGCACTGGAACCCCAGAAGTCGTGCTGTTGGGACCAGAAAATTTGCAACTGTAGGCTTAAATAAGCACCGTGGGAGCATAAAAGCACAATGGGTGGCCGAAAGTCTATTAGGCTTTAAAAAGCGCACCGGAGTCTCGCAAAATCGGCAGGGTTTTATAGTATGCGCTGGAGCCCAAATAAACACATCGGGAGCTCTCTAAAGCACACCGGATGCTCATAGAATATAGTGTGGCCGCGCAGACCACATGTGGCTTCAAAAACAGGCAGGGACCCTCAATATGCGACACAGTCCTAAAATATAACAAAAAGGTTCCCGGGCACTAAGTAAACATATCGGGATATTCGAAATTGCCGCCGATTCCTTAAAAAACACCATGGATGCGCTAAAAAAACAGCAAAGCCCCAAACAGCGTCTTGGAGTCAAAAACATGCCGATCGCAGCGCGGTAGTGCGCGGTCGAAATCCTTTTGTACTATCCGTGACATTCGAGGCTATTTTGCCTACATAGCAAACACCTATCCACTTGGAGAATGATGCATAGGGGAAGCATAGGGGAAGGCAGCCAAGACCAACCTAGACTGTCTTGGTAGATACTAGTGATTTCCAAAAGCGTTGCTAGTTTACGACACAAACGCGCATCTCATCTTTGCTAGCAACAGTACGGAAACAGAAAACCAATATACACCTACTGTATTTAGTAGGGTGAGTTTACTTTGTTGCCCAGGGCTATTGCCGTACCCATACTCAAAAACTACTGAACCAAATTCCACCAAACCTTCACCAATCGATTCAGTTTGTTCGATTTACCTGCGCCTTTTGAATATAGGGATCCTTACCATTACGCAAAGCCATAAAATTACCCCTTAAACTTGGAGCGGCCATTTTCAAATCATTTTGAAAGTGCTGCCGTGCCCATGCTCATAAACCGCTCCACAGAATTCAACGAAACCTTCATCAATCGATGCAGCATAGTCGATTTACTTGAGACTTTACAATATGGTGACCTTGACCCTGGCCTAAGGTCGCAGATTAAGTACATCTTTATTTTGATTTATTACCGTGCCCATGCTCCTAAACTACTGAACCGAATTTGTGAAACCTTCACCAGTAGACGTGACATGGTCGATATACCTGGGACTTTTGAATATGGTGACCTTGACCTTAGGTCAAGGTCATCAAAAAAGCACAAAATCATTTTAAAGACTTTTAACCACTCCAATACTCCGAAACTACCCAATACAATTTCATGAAACCTTCACCACTCGACGTAACGTCTTCAATATATGTGGGGCTTTGAATATTGTGAACTTGACTTTAGGTCAGTCATCAAAATACACAAAATCGTTTTCTTGGCTATTTGACACGCCCATGCTCCGAAAGTACCGAACAGAATTTGATGAAACATTCACGAATCGACGTGGAATGGCCGATGTACTCTGTAGTTTAAATATGGTGACCTTGGCCTCGGTCAAGGTCATCAAAAGTGTATAAAACTCATTTTAAAGGTTGTTGCGCCACCCATGCTCAGAAAGTACGAGACCAGGTTTAATGAAACCCTCACCAATCAACGTGCCGTGGTCGATATACTCGGGACTTCTCAACATGGTTGGCCATAGGTCAAGGTCATGCAAAATGCATAAACCTCATCTTAATTGTTGCTGCGCCGCCCATACTCCGAAAGTCCGAAACCGAAACCGAAGCAACCATTAAAATTAATTTTATGCATGTTTGATCACCTTGACCTAGGACCGAGGTCACCATATTGAAAAACCCGAAGTATATCGACCACGGTACGTCGATTGGCGCAGGTTTCATGAAATTCGGTTTCATACTTTCGGAGTATGGGCGGGGTAGCAACCCTTAAAAGGGGTTTTGTGCATTTTAAATGACCTTGACCTAAGGCCCAGATCACCATACTGAAAAGTCCCAAGTATATCGGCAACGGCACGTCGATTGGCGAAGGTTTCATGAAGCTCGGTTTCGTACTTTCGGAACATGAGCGGCGCAGCAATAATTAAAATGAGTTGTATGCATTTTTGATGACCTTACCTAAAGCACAGGTCACCATATTGAAATTGAAAAGTCCGAAGTACATCGACCATGGCACCTCGATTGGCGAAGGTTTCATAAAATTCGGTTCCGTACTTTCGGAGCATGGGCGGTGCAACAACCAATCAAATTAGTTCTATGCATTTTTGATGACCTTCACATAAGGACGAGGTCACCATATTTAAACTCCAGAGTATATCGGCCATTCCACGTCGATTGGTGAATGTTTCATCAAATTCGGTTCGGTACTTTCGGGGCATGGGCGTATCAAGTAGCCACGAAAACAATTTTGTGTATTTTGGTGACCTTGACCTAAAGCCAAGGTCACAATATTCAAAGCCCCACGTATATCGAAGACGTTACGTCGATTGGTGAAGGTTTCATGAAATTGTATTGGGTAGTTTCGGAATATGGGCGTGGTTCAAAGTCTTAAAAATGGTTTTGTGCTTTCTTGATGACCTTTGCCTAGGGTCAAGGTCACCATATTCAAAAGTACAGAGTATATCGACCATGTCACGTCTATTGGTGAAGGTTTCACGAAATTCGGTTGAGTAATTTAGGAGGATCGGCACGGTAATAATTCAAAATAAAGATGTATTTAATCTGCGATTTTAGGTCAAGGTCAAGGTCACCATATTGTAAAGTCCCAAGTAAATCGGCTATGCTGCATCGATTGGTGAAGGTTTCGTTGAATTCTGTGGAGCGGATTATGAGCATGGACACGGCAGCACTTCCAAAATTATTTCAAAATGGCCGCTCCAAGTTTAAGGGGTAATTTTATGGCTTTGCGTAATGGTAATGGTCCCCATATTCAAAAGTCCCAGGTAAATCGACCCAGCTTAATCGATTGGTGAAGGTTTGGTGGAATTTAGTTTGGGAGTTTCCGAGCATGGGCACGGCAACAGCCCTGGGGATCAGAGTAGACCTACCCATTTAGTACACGATGGATTATACCCGGGGCATTTGCGTATTCAGGATGTCATTTTCGACGCACAAATTATCATATATTTTATTTTTTGATATCGTTTTGATCTCTTAACCTCCATGTACTTAAAAAATTGGGTGTCCGTGAAACGCCTTGCTTTCGTCGAAGGCATCGTCAAAATCGAGGCTGTCGTCGATTACTGCTGAATGCGAATATCGAACGTCTGGTAACTTTACGGTTGCAATAATGTTCACTGCTAAAACATGCCACCCCAAGGGCATAATCTAGCTGTATTCAGGTCTCGGAAAATTATGACAAGATAGTATTACTTTTTGTGGGGGCGGGGACATTGAGCACATAATAAGCTAGTTGAACGACCCGTCTCAAAGTTCTGGTCGCATCTCTGTTCGCTGGTTCGCAAAATGTGCAGATATTTACAAGCTTTTGTGCGAGGTGTCTTAGGTTTTCGTTTGCCGCTTTCTGTTGACAGTGACTGATAGTATATTACCGCCATGCTGTCTTCACTCTGGTCACGCTTGAGTTAATAGGTATGGTTAAAATGGCATGTGAGTGTTTTAACAGAAAACAAGGACCAACTAAGATCACCACAAATGATGCCAGAGTATCTTCTAGTAGATGTATTTCAACGTCTTCCTCTCGTGACATTTCAGCTATCCGATCCCTTAGGGGGCTGACGGGCGTGGAAGAGCAGATGAAGTCAAGGACATCCCAAGTTCTAAAAGTGTATGAATATACATATGAATCATAGCCAGGAACGAACGATTAATATAGAGGAATTCAGTGAAGCTGATACCACGAGTATAAAACCATCAGGTAAATGTAAGGCACTAGTAATAATGGGCAAGGATGAATACATTTCCGAAGCGGTCAAGACCCCAGCGAATACCAGAAACGAATACATGTCACACCAAGAAATTAGACGAGCACGCCTGTGCTTTAATCACGGAAACACAGCCCAGAGAGCGTGTTTGCTCCCAAGAACCCAGCGTCGGGTCTGGTGCAATGCGCATGCTGTCACATGCTAGCTTTCCCTATCGAATTTCCGGTGGGGAGCATTGCGTTCACAATTGACGTGGTTAGCTAACATTTGTGGTAGTATACCGATTCCAGAGGGGATAGATGTCATCATGGCATTGAGAGAAAGACATTCGAAAAAAAATGGACGGGTCCTTACTGAGCGTACCTGACTCCAGCACATCTTTACAATACATCTTTCCAAACAACTTGGGAAGATTTGGCGGTTAAGTACATATTCAACAGAAGTAAGGAGAGTTGCGAGGGACATTTGAGATCAGTCCTCTTAACTCAGTGCAGGGTATGCCAGTAGTTGATCTGAATTTTCTTGACGCCTTCGGAATCTTGACCCATGGTTAATGTAAGCCGATGGATTTTTACATTAGGATCAATCCACACCACTCAAACTTGTCACCTTCGCTTAAACACAAGGGTGCGCTCTAAGTCGGTGCCAATTCAATCCGATGGCTCTTAAAAGACTAAACTTTATGCTAAGCCTATCGCATCATCGATCATACTCCATTACCAGCCGGCTCATCCAATGAAAGCGAAAATGACAGTACTCAGATGAAACTGGCCGCCAGAGCCTCATCAGGACCTAATTTCACGTGAGCGCAGCCTTACAAAAATAGCCGACTTGTGTTGAGAAAATGGCTGCCCTGATCATAGAGGTGGACTGGAGTCACGGAAGACGAGGACGTCGGTCAATACGAGACGGGGCTCATATCACAGGAATCCATACAAAAAAATAGATGAAGCCAGCAGTACCGCTACATCGCGCCACCATCTATTGGTGGCAAATCATGTCAGGCCGTTCATAAAGGCACAAGTTCATCATGCTTGGGCTACTTTAAGGTAACCCGGGCGAGTAGAAAGGCTGGTGGTCATCAGTGCTAATCAGATATCAGTGCTGGTGCAGCAAAAATGTCCGCTGGTCGGATTGACATTGCAGAATCAACCGTGCCTCGCAGAGAATAAAATATGCCGCACCTGCAGAAATTAGTTTAAGGGGGCGATACACCAAGACAAACGACATTTATAAAGTGACCTACCAAGGGTGTTCAGATCAGCATGATATTGGAGAAACGAGCAGGTGCATATTGAATATATTTAACGAGCATCTCGCAGACACACGTCTTTGTCGCTGGTCTACATCCTAGTGGTGCATATGGTCACAACACACCAGCACGTGATCCAGAGTGAGACGGAGGTCAACTTCATGGTAGACATTTTGGACACAGTAGAAAGGCGATGCAATTCTCAGGGTGCATTCGTCCCAACAAACTACCGTGAAATACCCAAATTGAGTCGTGCTGTTTCCTGATAATAGGCATCGATTCGCTCAGCCTGTTTGCCGTGCTGAGTGTTGGCCATGGGTGAGAGGATTGCACATTGCTGGTGTGTTATTTAAAGCGCTGTGTAGGAAGTGATGCCATTGCCTTGTCACACTCCGTGGCATTGTCATGCTTCTAAAGCCGTGCCTTGTGCTATTGTGCGTAAGTTCGTGACCAGCGGCATAGGTCGAACGTAAGCATATATGTGGGATGCTGTCCATATGGAATTTTCGTCTGGAATTAAACCAAGGTTGACAATTTTGTTCAGCAAGACAATGTTAAGTCTGAAGTTATTCATTGTTTTTTTTTACTTACATCCTCCACTGCCCTATATCACTTGAATTCTAATGATCCATGGTACCTAAGATGAGGCTAACATTAATTGTAATTGCAAAACCTAAGCTTAGCTTTGAGAAGTGTTCCACAGTACTACTCAGGGTTGAACTTATATTCAAGTTCAAGTTTAAGTTTATCCAAAGTCATATTTGCATCTTTGATAGGAGACATTGAAAGTCCGTCTTCGCGTCTCACTCTCGACCGAAAATGAACTGTGACACATTGCTTTCATGGACTCATGGCTGGCGATACCTCGGCTGTCATTTTCCATATAGGTACTTCTCGTTGGCCAATCAGTCGTAAGTTTACTCCGATGTGCTCTTGGTTTAGGATTGTCTGGGTCTCGGTTTATGATGGCTCTCCGGATAGTTGGTCCTCAATGGCCGGCAGCCTCAGAGTCAATAGGTGTACTTTCCCACAGATTTAAAAGCATTAATGCCCGTGAGCACCGCTCATTGTGCGACTTAGAGTACATGTGATTGAATTTCCACTAGCGTATCCAACAGCATGTAGTTCTCTTTTCGAAAAGCTTGGTAACTCGGTACAACACAACAGTTTTCTAGATTAATAGCTTGATGATGACAATGACACAAGTATAACACCCTGATTTCATCATGCATTGAAACCTGATTGTATCTTCCTCTGGTATGGGCTTCAATACGTAACTCCATGGGAGAAAAAGTACTGCTCAATAATTGTTTAACTTTATTCTGCATCCGACCCTGCGCATTGACAACTTTGGATTTGTCTAATTCGCTCCATGGGACAGTAAAATTACCCGTACACCCCATATTCTCTTACTCAACATTTTCCAATGAATGACGGTATAAGAGGAATGCAGCTGGCCCATTTCATTCTGTATCTATGGATATTAACTAAATGGCGCGCGCTGTGTGGCTGACGCCGGACCAGCTTACGTGAAGAAAGCCGGCTCTTAGCGTGTTCATATTGTAACGTTTGATATTCTGTATTGTAGCACTTGTGTCCCTTCGACACAGATACTTTCCAGACACGGCTAGGCTGACTAGTGACCTCATGGTATCTGGTGACAATAGTCACCTGAGACCTTCCAGCCACAGGTGGGGTGTTTAGTGACATGGTATCGGGTGATCATGGTTTCCTGATATCTTCCATATATATATACATATAAATAGTGCATCCGCTTCCGCCGTGGTCAGCGGAAGCGGGCACACTACTTTTCAGCTATTCACTTTTGTTCAGCATTTAAGATTGTGCTGATAAATAACCGATGGAATTAAAACATTTATTCTCCATGCATTCCAATTTCGCTTTGCCATGGCGCATGTACAGTACGACTTGAAGCTATATTCATGTCTCTCACACATGGTGTACAGCACTTCTCCAGACCATTGCAACGTGCCCGCTTTACCTGACGTTCTCGAAGAACTCGCGCGATTCTTTCCTGCGGAACGATCCGGCCGACCCGGGGGCCAGCAGATCCGTTGTCACCTTCCTGGAACATGGCGGCGGGCAGCTGCTGTTACCGACGGCTCGCAGTAGCGGCGTATTTAGAATACGCCCAAGGGAGAGGGCTACATTTTCTAAGTGAAGGATGTTTTTATACATTGTATTTGTAGAGCGCGCAATGTATTTCATCTGCATTCTTAGGCGAGGTGCAGAGGACAATTCGCGTCATCATTATGAAACAGTCAGGAATGATAGGACACTAAGTCCGTGCTAAACATATTCAGACATACGAACCAAAGTGACAGCTGAGTGTTGCGGTTTGCTACGACTGGTATTTCAAGCATTGAGAGTGTAGTGCAGATCCGCGTCATACGCCTCCGGACTTTCGGAGCGGATTTTGTTTTGGGTCTCGGACATCCTTCATCGTTCTGGGACATGCTTCATCCCTGCGGGACACCCATCCAAGCCTAAGAGACAAAACCTACAGGTTTTGTCTCAACAAAACCTAAGAGACGAAACCTACAGGTTTTGTCTCTTATTGTCCCTTTACCAATAGGATGCCTTGAGCGCTTCATTGGGCAGTAACCGACCTTTTCAATAGGGTCGCGATTGGCCTTCAATGGGGGAGGGGGCGTGGTCCAATGAACCATCCTAAATACGCCGCTTGCTCGCAATGCTAACGGCGGAGGTACTGGCTGACTTATATCTGACATCAACTGTAACCTGCGTACAAAACTAAAGTAAAAAATTCATGGAGGCATGTTTATTTTATTGTAAATATGTTATTCCTGTCAATCCATTAATAAAGAGCATAATTTTCTTTTCATGTCGCTACCATCCACTTTGTTCGAAATGCTACAAGAGTCGCACCCCCTCCACCGTACTGATAAAGGTTGCAGTGTATTTTATAGGCGAGGGGCTAAGGTGTCTGCACCCGGCCCCCGTACTGGTGAAGGTCACAGTTACTAACATAGGCAAGAGGCTAAGGCCCTGTACTGGTGAAGATCGCATTGCATTGTACAGGCGAGATGATAATGTTTCTACTTCCCGCCACCCCTCCCGTACTGGCGATGATTGCATGGACGTGTGGCTAAGATTTCTACCTTTCGCCCCTCCCCCGTACTGTTGAAGGTCACAGTGTAGTGCACGGGCGGAGCGTTGAGGTTTCAGCTCTTGGGGCCCGGCCCGGCCCCGTGGCTGCGCCTCTGTCTGCAGCCCCCCAACCGCACTGGGAAGCCTCACCATCTCTGTCAAGCACGCAAGAGCCCCCACAGACTGTACTGATTAGCCGCACCGTTCTGCACCCCAGGTACAACAGACCCTACCGACTGTACTGGTCATCCCCACCGTCCTGTACCCCAGGTACAACAGATCCTACCGACTGCACTGGTCATCCCCACCGTCCTGTACCCCAGGTACAACAGACCCTACCGACTGCGCTGGTCATCCCCACCGTCCTGTACCCCAGGTACAACAGATCCTACCGACTGCACTGGTCATCCCCACCGTCCTGTACCCCAGATACAACAGACCCTACCGACTGTACTGGTCATCCCCACCGTCCTGTACCCCAGGTAAAACAGACCCTACCGACTGCACTGGGCATCCCCACCGTCCTGTACCCCAGGTACAACAGACCCTACCGACTGCACTGATCATCCCCACCGTCCTGTACCCCAGGTAAAACAGACCCTACCGACTGCACTGGTCATCCCCACCGTCCTGTACCCCAGGTACAACAGACCCTACCGACTGCACTGGTCATCCCCACCGTCCTGTACCCCAGGTACAACAGACCCTACCGACTGCACTGGTCATACCCACCGTACTGTACCCCAGGTACAACAGACCCTACCGACTGCACTGGTCAACCTCACCGTCCTGTACCCCAGGTACAACAGACCCTACCGACTGCACTGATCATACCCACCGTCCTGTACCCCAGGTACAACAGACCCTACCGACTGCACTGATCATACCCACCGTCCTGTACCCCAGGTACAACAGACCCTACCGACTGCACTGATCATACCCACCGTCCTGTACCCCAGGTAAAACAGACCCTACCGACTGCACTGGTCATACCCACCGTCCTGTACCCCGGGGACAACAGACCCTACCGACCGCACTGGTCATACCCACCGTCCTGTGCCCCGGGGACAACAGACCCTACCGACTGCACTGATCATCCTCACCGTCCTGTACCCCAGGTACAACAGACCCCACCAACTGTACTGATCATCCTCACCGTTCTCTACCACGGGCATAACAGACCTCACCGACTGCATTGATCATCCTCACCGTTCCCTATCGGAAGCCGCGGTAGCTCAGTTGGTAGAACATCGGTCTCTCGATCGCAAGATTGCGGGTTCGAATCTCACGTTCGGCGGTGTTTACTGAGTACACCCGTAACCAATCGGAGTGAGAGGTTGGCGACACTATATGACCTTGCAGTTGGATGCGTCGTAAAGGAACCCAATGTTCTATATCCGTGGCACAACAGACCCCACCGACCGTACTGATCGTCCACACCGTCCTCTGTCACGGGCACAGCAGATCCCACCGACTGTACTATTAGCCTACTTCACCGTTCTGTGTAACGAACACAGCAGACCCCACCGAGTGAGCGATCAAACGGCACCGCTGTGACAGCCAACAAGAGATAAGGCACGATAAAGAGGAAGCGGAGTGTACCGAATGTTTTCGCATACCCAACCTACCATGGCTCTCGTCTCTCGGGACATAGAGCCCCGTACTTTGATCGTACATATCTTAAGCTGGATTGGTCAGTACGATGAAGCCTTATTAATCGATTGTTTCCCTTGTGAAGAGGCTTTTTCACGGAAGCAGAACATCGCATCAGTCATCTAAAACCAATACAATGCACATATTCCAAGTAAACCCCACTACCTCTAATTAAGAGGGTTGTGTTCACTCACCTCTGCAGCATCACGAGACCCGTCTGCTATCGCTGTGGACAGCAGACAGACGCCAGCTGACGGGATCCGGGAGCCAGGAGCCAGGAGCCAAGAGCCAGGATATAGCAGCCGGCAGTCACTGCGCTCACTTCCGGCTCAGGTCAGCGCGAGATCACCACAGGCTGGTTACCTGACCATGGCACCAGGATCACATCTGACGTCACACCTGAGGTCACTGCCGGCCCGGGGACGGTGTCGGCGTGGTGAGAGCGGTCAGCGGGCCCGGCCACTGGTCAGTGGCGGGTGGTCAGTGAATGCGTGCCGCGGCCGCGCCGGTCAGCTATCTGTTGACACGATAGCCGCCGAGATAGCGGCCGGCCGTGTCTCCCACGACTGTCCTGCTGCCACACTGGTGCACACTGTCCTGCTGCCACACTGGTGCACACTGTCCTGCTGCCACACTGGTGCACACTGTCCTGCTGCCACACTGGTGCCGACTCACTGTCCTGCTGCCACACACTGGTGCCGACTCACTGTCCTGCTGCCACACTGGTGCCGACTCACTGACCTGCTGTCACACTGGTGCACACTGTCCTGCTGCCACACACTGGTGCCGACTCACTGTCCTGCTGCCACACTGGTGCCGACTCACTGACCTGCTGTCACACTGGTGCACACTGTCCTGCTGCCACACACTGGTGCCGACTCACTGTCCCGCTGCCACACACTGGTGCACACTGTCCTGCTGCCACACTGGTGCACACTGTCCTGCTGCCACACTGGTGCACACTGTCCTGCTGCCACACTGGTGCACACTGTCCTGCTGCCACACACTGGTGCACACTGTCCTGCTGCCACACTGGTGCACACTGTCCTGCTGCCACACTGGTGCACACTGTCCTGCTGTCACACTGGTGCCGACTCACTGTCCCGCTGCCACACTGGTGCCGACTCACTGTCCCGCTGCCACACTGGTGCACACTGTCCTGCTGTCACACACTGGTACCGACTCACTGTCCTGCTGCCACACACTGGTGCACACTGTCCTGCTGCCACACTGGTGCACACTGTCCTGCTGCCACACTGGTGCACACTGTCCTGCTGCCACACACTGGTGCACACTGTCCTGCTGCCACACTGGTGCACACTGTCCTGCTGCCACACTGGTGCACACTGTCCTGCTGTCACACTGGTGCCGACTCACTGTCCCGCTGCCACACTGGTGCCGACTCACTGTCCTGCTGTCACACTGGTGCACACTGTCCTGCTGCCACACTGGTGCCGACTCACTGTCCTGCTGTCACACTGGTGCACACTGTCCTGCTGTCACACTGGTGCACACTGTCCTGCTGCCACACACTGGTGCACACTGTCCTGCTGTCACACTGGTGCACACTGTCCTGCTGCCACACACTGGTGCCGACTCACTGTCCCGCTGTCACACTGGTGCACACTGTCCTGCTGCCACACACTGGTGCACACTGTCCTGCTGACACACTGGTGCACACTGTCCTGCTGTCACACTGGTGCACACTGTCCTGCTGCCACACACTGGTACCGACTCACTGTCCTGCTGTCAAACTGGTGCACACTGTCCTGCTGCCACACACTGGTACCGACTCACTGTCCTGCTGTCACACACTGGTACCGACTCACTGTCCTGCTGTCAAACTGGTGCACACTGTCCTGCTGCCACACACTGGTACCGACTCACTGTCCTGCTGTCACACTGGTGCACACTGTCCTGCTGTCACACTTGTGCACACTGTCCTGCTGCCACACACTGGTGCCGACTCACTGTCCTGCCGCCACACACTGGTGCACACTGTCCTGCTGCCACACACTGGTGCCGACTCACTGACCTCCTGCCATACTGGTGCCGACTCACTGTCCTGCTGTCAAACTGGTGCACACTGTCCTGCTGCCACACACTGGTACCGACTCACTGTCCTGCTGCCACACACTGGTGCACACTGTCCTGCTGCCACACACTGGTACCGACTCACTGTCCTGCTGCCACACACTGGTGCACACTGTCCTGCTGTCACACTGGTGCACACTGTCCTGCTGTCACACTTGTGCACACTGTCCTGCTGCCACACACTGGTGCCGACTCACTGACCTCCTGCCATACTGGTGCCGACTCACTGTCCCGCTGCCACACACTGGTGCCGACTCACTGACCTCCTGCCATACTGGTGCCGACTCACTGTCCTGCTGCTACACTGGTGCCGACTCACTGTCCTGCTGTCACACTGGTGCACACTGTCCTGCTGCCACACACTGGTGCCGACTCACTGACCTCCTGCCACACTGGTACCGACTCACTGTCCTGCTGCCACACTGGTGCCGACTCACTGTCCTGCTGCCACACTGGTGCACACTGTCCTGCTGCCACACACTGGTGCCGACTCACTGACCTCCTGCCATACTGGTGCCGACTCACTGTCCCGCTGCCACACTGGTGCACACTGTCCTGCTGACACACTGGTACCGACTCACTGTCCTGCTGTCACACTGCTGCCACACTGGTGCCGACTCACTGTCCTGCTGCCACACACTGGTGCCGACTCACTGTCCTGCTGCCACACACTGGTGCCGACTCACTGTCCTGCTGCCACACTGGTGCCGACTCGCTATCCTGCTGCTACGCTGGTGCCGACTCACTGTACTGCTGCCACACACTGGTACCGACTCACTGTCCTGCTGCCACACTGGTGCCGACTCACTGTCCTGCTGCCACACACTGGTGCCGACTCACTGTCCTGCTGCCACACTGGTGCCGACTCACTGTCCTGCTGCTACGCTGGTGCCAACTCACTGTCCTGCTGCCACACACTGGTGCCGACTCACTATCCTGCTGCCACACTGGTCCCGACTCACTGTCCTGCTGATACACATTCGTCTCGATGCACTGTCTCGCTACCCACTCTGGTCTCGATACGCTGTCCCGCTACCCACTCTGGTCTCGATACGCTGTCCCGCTGCCCACTCTGGTCCAGATACACTGTCCGCTGCCGCACTGGTCCTTGCGTTTCCTCTTTCACCATTCAGTGAAGTGGAAACAGTGGGGTCAGTGTTCACCACAAACTGATCTCTCCTCTAATTCTACAAATAATCCAGATACTGAGTAGCTTGTCTTGTTCATATACGCCACGTTCAATTTGGTAGCGCTATGCTATTTTCAAGCAAGTTCGTGTCTGAACACCACATTCAGAATATGATCTGGACAAAATTGCTGCAGTCAAGGTTCTTATTACGGAAAACGTCCATTGAAGCTGTGTAAAACTTGAGAACTGAAATGGCCAAACATATTTATCATCTCTTTTAGATAAAAGCGCCGTTACACCCACCCCCACACCAGTAACCCACAGCCATGGGCATAGGAATAGATGTTGCGTGGGTTAGGGCATTTCAGTTTTCGGGAAGTTAAACCTCGAACCTAACTGACATGCATGGAAAGGATCGACTTAACGATGGTAGATAATTTACAATATTTCGGGAATCCTATCGCCTTGTCCACCATTCGTAGCTACTCTAACATATATTTGCATTCGACAAATTGGATTACTACCCAATAAAACACGAGAGTCCCCGACTGATATGAGCTGGGTTTACGTGACCTTCCTGCGATACCGCGAGATAAGTGGACCGTATTTGCAGAGGCGACAGCGTAGTATCACGATAACCTACTCAGCCGTGGAGCGGTCGAATAGTTGAAATACAGCGCGCAGCTCTGGAATAATGAGCATGAGACGGCACGTGAAGTGAGCAACCTCTGCGGTGGGCATGTGCTGAATATCGCGCCGTTGCTGGGCCCACCAGAGCTGCGGTAATGGCACTGTCACGGTCCGAACACGTGTCGGCGCCACCCCAGCTGTGGACGCAGAACACATCCCCGGACAGTGGTGGGCAACAACCGCCGTGGTGGCCACACACCTCGTGCCACCCGCATCCCCAGCACGTGTCGCCGCCGCACCACCGAACACGCCCGAACAGAGCCGGGCGGCAACCGCCGTGGTGGCCACACACCTCGTGCCACCCGCAGCCCCAGCACGTGTCGCCGCCGCACCACCGAACACGCCCGAACAGAGCCGGGCGGCAACCGCCGTGGTGGTCACACACCTCACTGACCGGCCGAAGTCACTTCTACACTCATCTATGCTGGGGAAATTTCCGCCTGACCACCTCCAGTGACAAGGATTCTTTGTAGTGCAAGCTATCAACTGACGACTTCGGGTATTGCTAACGCAGTAGGAGCGCATTCAGTCGCTCAACTTCAACCAGATGTTGGATGCTTCAAACAATTTTGTTCTCATAAGAACACCGTTTAATGTAATAAGGCCGTGGAAGTTTTTGTTCACTTGTAGCTTGTTCCCCACAGATGTGCAAAATAGCCAGGCGAAGATAGAAGCGACAAAAGGAGAGATATCAGTTGCACATATCGTCCACTCCAGAATTGCGAACACGCACGGCTGGAGTGCCTGCTGCCCATATGAAATGTTTGTTTGTATTTTCAATGGCGTGGCCAAGTACGAAAACTGGGGGAACCGAATAAAAACATGCAAAAGCCTTTCGAGGCACGATGCATCTACATCCATAATTACGATTAATTACGCATTCATTAAGTAATTTGACGCATTCTAAACTCCCCCGTCATGGAACCACCACCGATGATACGCTGGCATTTCACTTTATCATGTGCAGTTGTGTATATACAGATCAGTACACAGGTTCGGACTTTGAGTGTAACAGGCCAAAATTTTAGATCCTTCCTCCAAAATATTACTGAAAGCAAGTGACAAAAACGGATTTACAACTTGAAAATAAAGTGTCCTTGGATCTAGCCTGTCCCTACATGCGACGCATTTTGTGGATGCATATAGCCCCAAAATATCTCTTCAGCTTAGTTTCCTAGATACGCCTCCATTCCCAGAAAAGCTTCTAGAAGAAAACGTTGGCGTACCTTTTCTTTTTGGGATCCACGTTAAGACTGAAATGGGGGAACTCGGGGAGGTCGTCTTACACCCCCTAAGGTTTCCCCCAAACAGTGAAAACACTGCGAGGTAGCGCGCCGAAATTTGGCATAGCATTTCCACATCAATTCGGCATGTTGTGCAAAAATGTTTAGGGCAGGTTATCTACGGTCAGAGTTAGACAAGAACAAATGTAGTCGCCTCCAAAACAGTTCAAACAGTTGTCACGCTTTGATGAGCAAATATATTTGAGTTCAACTTCAATCGTGTATCGTTAATCGTTTGTTATCGTTTTTATCCTTAGAGATGCAAAAAACGCACGACAGGAATTTGTGATGTTGTTCGTTTTTGATGACATTACTTTTGCATATTTGCCCCTTAGAACTAAAATCGAAGATTCTGTCTAGAGTAAGCACTTATTATGAGGGCAAGAACTTAAAACAACGGTCAGAAGACAAGGATAAAAAACTCGGTCAGCTCTACCCATTATGAAAAATGAAGACAATGGAAAACTCGTAAGTATGAAACTAAAATAAATTATTGTAATGTTTATTTTTGGGCGGGAAAACATTTCGGGGCCATAGCCGTGTTCGCCTTCCTTTTCTTATTTCAAATCCTTATTGTTTTCAAAATGCCCCTAAAATGAACTTCCCATGCCCAAGCACATTATATCAGTCGTGAACCAATATACCCCCTCGATACGTCACTATTTTGGGGGATAGTGGATGGTTTCGGACTTTCTCGTGGAACATTTTCTGATGACACAACTTTCGTGTTCGTGCAATGCTTAGTTTGGATATTAAATGGGACTATAAAACCCCTCCCCAAGACGAGGCGTTAAAATTTGACCAGAAAGACGCCACGGGCTAAGAAAAATTGATACCAAACGACGAGCTGATTCATCTGATGTCCCATGATTTCACTTGAAAGGAACGCACACCTGCCTGTTCCGCATTTGCCTATTTCCAGAACGCTCAATGAGTGTTACATTCGTCTTCGAAGGCAGTGCTCAGCGAGAAACACAATTCTGACAGCGGGCCAGTTTGTATCACGTTTGAGGTGGCCGCTGTCCGGCCCGGCAAACTTGTCCAGTCAGCCTGTCCGGACCAGCCATCCGTCTGTGGCGGGGATGCACTCAATCACGGCTCACGGCTGGCTTCAGTCGGGCGGCGCGGCGCTCACTTCTAACGTGACGCCGTATTTGGCGTGACGCTGGACGCGGGAGAAGCAACAGAACGCAAGTAGACACCCTGTACAATCTGCGCTGTATTCAAAACTATCACCTCCAATGAGATGGGCCTACATATCACACAGCACGAGATGGAGCCACACAGTGAGTATCTGCAACTATATTCACACACGACAAAAAGAAGGAAGTAGATGGTTCATGACAACCTTGACTAACAACCAAATAAGTGAAAGCGCTGCACCAGGAATAACAACCGGACACAATGTCACCAAAAGAAGTCCTAACCACTCCACACCCCGGACACGACCGTGCGGCCATCTCGTGTCATGACAGTGTAACGTGTCTGACGAAGTCCCGACCACTCCACACCCCGGACACGAGCGTGTGGCCATCTCGTGTCGTGGCAGTGTAACGTGTCTGACGAAGTCCCGACCACTCCGCACCCCGGACACGAGCGCGCGGCCATCTCGTGTCGTGACAGCGTAACGTGTCTCACGAAGTCCCGACCACTCCACACTCCGGACACGAGCGCGCGGCCATCTCGTGTCGTGACAGCGTAACGTGTCTGATGTCGCAATGTGGACACGGCTTGCCAGCAGTCGCCAATAACAGCATAGCTCATCAAAACGCCAGGCGATCCAATCGGAACCGAACCTCTCGAATCGGTGTGGCGAGCACAGCGGCAGGTCTCAGCTTACCACTGAGCCAACCAACTGCGGCAGAGCTCACCACTGAGCCAACCAACTGCGGCAGAGCTCACCACTGAGCCAACCAACTGCGGGAGAGCTCACCACTGAGCCAACCAACTGCGGCAGAACTCACCACTGCGGCAGAGCTCACCACTGAGCCAACCAACTGCGGCAGAGCTCACCACTGAGCCAACCACTGCGGCAGAGCTCACCACTGAGCCAACCAACTGCGGCAGAGCTCACCACTGAGCCAACCAACTGCGGCAGAACTCACCACTGCGGCAGAGCTCACCACTGAGCCAACCAACTGCGGCAGAGCTCACCACTGAGCCAACCACTGCGGCAGAGCTCACCACTGAGCCAACCAACTGCGGCAGAGCTCACCACTGAGCCAACCAACTGCGGCAGAGCTCACCACTGAGCCAACCAACTGCGGAAGAGCTCACCACTGAGCCAACCCACTGCGGCAGAGCTCACCGCCGAGCCAACCCACTGCGGCAGAACTCACCAATGAGCCAACCCACTGCGGCAGAGCTCACCACTGAGCCAATCCACTGCGGCAGAGCTCACCACTAAGCCAACCAACTGCGGCAGAACTCACCACTGAGCCAACCCACTGCGGCAGAGCTCACCACTGAGCCAACCCACTGCGGCAGAGCTCACCAATGAGCCAACCCACTGCGGCAGAACTCACCACTGAGCCAACCCAGTGCGGCAGAGCTCACCACTGAGCCAACCCACTGCGACAGAGCTCACCACTCAGCCAACCCAGTGCGGCCGGGACACTCGGCAGGAGCCTGAGCGCCAAACGGTCATCATGAAAAATAAGCTGATGTGTCGGCATAGACCACCGGTGACCACAGCTCACCTCACTGGCCTTCACCTGCGGCCTCACACAGCTCCCCAGTCACCACGGGCACCGCCGCACACATGCCCGTAGTCACCACGGGCGACCCTGCACATGTCATCAGTCACCACGGGCGACCCTGCACATGTCATCAGTCACCATCGGCGACCCTGCACATATGTCACCAGGTACCATCGGCGACCCTGCACATGTCATCAGTCACCATCGGCGACCCTGCACATATGTCACCAGCTACAATCGGCGACCCTGCAAGTGCCACTAGCCACCATCGGCGACCCTGCACATGTCATCAGTCACCACCGGCGACCCTACACACACGTCACCAGTCGTCACCACTACCGCTAACTGACTGAGCCGTTCACCCATGCATCAGTGTGATCTGGCGCCGCTCTCCAACCACTGGCTGAGACCCAACACAGTGCGAAGTGCAGTGCGCAGTCTCTGCGCATTGCGGAGAAACGCTGACGGTGCGCCGGCGTCACGAGACGACATTTCCAACATATCCGGAAGCTTCAGCGTCGGTGGTGATGGTCCGGTCGGGTGTTGCCGCAGCGCCGGCAGCAGTCTTCATGTCGACTGTACCCGAGCGCCTCCGCCTCCACAGCGCCAGCGCCACCGACTGGCCCTCCCGGCCCGCACCGTCCGCCGGCAGCCCGCACAGCTAGCTGTACGAGTTGGCCTTGTGCTTCGGAAGGAACTCGAAGTTGTCAGGAACCTTCCCCAGAAGCATTTCACTAGAACCAGAGAGAGAGAGCGAGAAGTGTCAGTTAGATGTGCCAGATCACTGGACGAACAGTGAAAGGCAGAGCCAGATGGTCAAATCATAGCCCTTGCCAGCTACCCTGCAGTTGATGTTTTCACATATTTTCGCTTTGGGTGGAGCTACACGACCTCGTCAGAATGCACAGTTAGTCATCCAGACTTCATGGCGCCCTAGCAGCTGTTGGTTTGTTTATTGTGCCGTTTTAGACGCAACTTATGCATGATTACGGCTAATGGCGCCGCCCCCACTGTTTCGCTGGTGGGCCGCAGGATTGGGAAAAGTTCCGAGTGGTGCGAATGCCGAACACGAGACCTTTGGCGCCCATATTCCAGCACCTTAACCAATAGGCCATCCCTCCAAGCTGCTGCGACTCGCTATCCAGTCGAGGGGTCGTACTGTCGTCCGCACAAGATGCCCTAAGGCGCGTTGCACTAGCGGGGGCAAGGTGCGGGCTCCCATGCTGCAGGCACGGTATTGCCACCACGCTGTGGTCGGCAAACAACCCGTGCACCACCAGCGCCTCGCGTGCCACAGGCACGACAGCGACGTCAGCACGCCAGGTGGGGGCGGGGATACCCTTTTTGGAAGAAAATGTAATGCAATGAATGCTTTTCTGTTTTGTTGATAAAAACACGTAGCAAGACCCTGAACTTCAAACGTCAAAGGCCAGTGCCAAGGATGCTGGCTTAGAGATGCTGGCTATTCACGGTCATACCGGCTGGGGACGGTGCGGCGACAATGTGACATGAATTTCGTGCAATACTGAGGCCATCACTTGCTTTTTGGTACGTCACATCTCAGCCATGGTGAAAGCTATTGACTTGAAATTTGCTATGGATATCCACAATCCTAGTTTGAATGACATTTATTCTGGTTTTCGAAAGAAGCTACACAAAGATGAAAGGATTTATTTCAATTATTTTTTAACCTTTTTTTTTTCTTTCTCGCAACTATGTTGCAAAGGAAACATGAATTAAGAAATGGCACTATTATTGCCCAATATCCTCGTAGTGAATTTGCGAAAACTGACGGCAAATGTATGTTCCTCTATTTTTTTGCGCTCTTCCCGCACACCCTTAATTTTGTTCAAAGGTCGAGGGAAGCGGCGCCCTATGACATCACTCACACCCGATTCATCGTGAGCTAAAATTCGTTTTTTTTTTGTCGGCACATACTGTGAGATCGATGTTAGAACATGTACTATACGTTTCAACAATGATATCGCTGTACGGGTTCGAGCTATTAAACAAATCGCCAGGGGTCAGATCCTCCCCCCCCCCCCCTAGTGGGGAAGGGGCTCAAAACCACGGACATTCTCTCTCATACCTGACACATGGCACAGCCAGGTCCAACGTAGTTAGTTGTTGGGTCTGAGGGCGCGTCAACCGCTGAGGTCATTCTGCGCACATCAACTTTTGCATTAGCAGAGTAAAAGTTAGCAATGCATGATACACAGGCAACGGTCAGCAGAAAGTAAACTGTGCTAGATGAGTCGGGCTCAATCACCGAAAACGACTGCAAAAATGCAGTAAACAACAAAAAGACAGCAAAATACCTGGTTAGTCATTGTACAACTCCCCTACAAACTTTGCAGTACGACTGTCAGATATTAAGGTAGTTGAGATATTAAGGTATCTCTGCTCCTCCCCAAACATTTCGAATATCTCGAAAACTTTCTATCCGATTGCGCTGCCAAAATTAGCATGATTCGTCGGAATTGGAACTGCTTTTTGATAATTCAATAATGCACAGATTTGTCGAGAGTATTCGACTTTTAGGAGCGTAATACGAAATAGGCTGTCATTAAATATTCTCAATAAAGGTGTCAAGCTGATGCCTGGGAAACTCGCCAAACGCTCCGGACTTCGATGGCTAACAAATGACACTAGAGAGGAAGCGGGCGGAAGCGATTAGCTCGGCACCGGCGCCATCCGGAGGAAGTCCGGCGACCACAGCACGCAGCGGCATACCGTGCTCGGCAACAGCCCGCTATTTAAAGGGATACCCACTACGAGACCAGCGCCATCTGTCGTACACTGGTGGCATTGTAATTTATCTCGTGAGGTGGCGGCATTGTCATCTTTTCGTTATAAACTGGTGGCACTGCCATTTCTGCTCAGGGATGACAGAAGAGGAAAGCTGCGTTGTCGATAACGAAAACGAAAAATTCCACAAACCCCTTTGATAAGAAGCCCTTCTGTGTAGAGCCTCACCAAACTGTAGTGTGAACGTTCGTGAGGTTGATTGACAGGATTAACGGTCCAAGAAAAACTCCATAAACAGAAACCTTTTTGTGCCGAGTCTTACAAAACTTCAGTTTCAGCGCTCGTGGGCCTGATTGACAAGATTAACGGTCTGAAAGAAAAGCTCCCTAAAGCCATTTTATGTGGAGACTTACAAAACTCCAATGGGAGCACCCGTGGACTTGGCCAGCTTCACAACGAAAACTGATCAAATCATACGCTCAGAACAAGCGTGTTACCACTAGAGGTCGCGTTCGCCTCGCGAGGGAACCCCGCAGACCAAAATGATTCCCATTCCGAGTGATTTCACAGACAATAGGTTTCTCTTTGAGGTTTTCAACATGTGAGGCATGGACAATGACCATTGAGCGCGCGTTCGTCTAAGCCACCAGCGCAGTCCGCCCAACAGTTGCTTGCCATTTCAAACTTGCGCACAAAAACTGCATCCATATTGTACAACTGTCGATATAGAGACCGTGCCAAAACACGGATATCATGTTTTTTTTGCCGCTAAGAACTATGACAATACCAGAGCTAAGCGGAACAAAAATTGATGAACGATCCGGAAGTTATTCCCGACACAGAAGTCGGAACATACAAGACAACCGAACTAATTATCTCGGAAAGCATCAGTAAGGCCATATGTAACTGAGATGAGCTTAGATTAAACAAAAGCAGCACAATGCCATGGGAAAGCGTGCTTTGCCATGGCGGCTGTTGTCATAGTAACTTGGCGGTGAACTGACGACGGCTGTTATCATAGTTACCTAACGGTGAGCCGACGACGGCTGTTTCCAAGGCAACCTGACGGTGAGCCGACGACGGCTGTTTCCAAGGCAACCTGACGGTGAGCTGACGACGGCTGTTGCCAAGGCTACCTAACGGTGAGCCGACGACGGCTGTTGCCAAGGCTACCTGACGGTGAGCCGACGACGGCTGTTGCCAAGGCTACCTGACGGTGAGCCGACGACGGCTGTTGCCAAGGCTACCTGACGGTGAGCCGACGACGGCTGTTATCATAGTTACCTAACGGTGAGTCGACGACGGCTGTTTCCAAGGCAACCTGACGGTGAGCCGACGACGGCTGTTGCCAAGGCTACCTGACGGTGAGCCGACGACGGCTGTTGCCAAGGCTACCTGACGGTGAGCCGACGACGGCTGTTATCATAGTTACCTAACGGTGAGTCGACGACGGCTGTTTCCAAGGCTACCTGACGGTGAGCCGACGACGGCTGCTGCCATGGTTACCTGATGGCGATCCAGTCGCGACAGTCGGCGCTGGCCATCATCGTCTCCAGGTGATCTCGACCGCGGAAGGCCGGCGGTCGCTCATTGATACGCTGTGGGGGCGCCTCCAGCAAGCCGGCCGGTATGTACCGGTACAGGAACGACAGCCATTCCAGCAGAAACCGGCGCGTCTTCTCCACACCCTGGAGTGACGCCAGATGAGGTCAACAGCGCCAAAGTCCCCTGATTTCCCCTCTGTTCCGTCCCCTGGCTCGCCTCGTATCGTTGCAAGCACACATTTCTGGAAGAGCCTAGTGATCCAAATACGAAATAGTTGGTGCATATATACACAAACACATATATATATATATATATATATATATATATATATATATATATATATATATATATATATATATATGTATATGCATATATATACACACACACACAGATATATATATATATATATATATATATATATATATATATATATATATATATATATATCTGTGTGTGTGTATGTATGTGTACAAATATATAACTGTCAATGCAGATATTAGAGTAGACATGGATAAATACAAATAATATGTATGCATAGAAAGACAGACAGATAGACAAACAGACAGAGGCGGTATGCCTGAATTATAATCCCTGCCTGACTTCCCCGGTCCTGTGCCCCAAAACAAGTTGTGAGCAGAGCATTGCTGAGATAGCAGGCTAATAATATTGCTACATACTATTGAACCTCGGACTTAATAACATTGAACACCAATAGGTGAATATTCCTGCCCACGAAAAGTTTTTTTTTGTATGCTAGGATGGTTGCTAAGTAATCAAGCAGCAGGAGCAACCGTAATAAGTTTACCTTTTTTTTAGGTCATAATGACACGTCAGGCTCAGAGTTAATATAATGTCAGTTAACTTGACTTGCCACGTCAGAAGATGGTTTTAAACCACACAACCTTCCCAATGCACAATAGAAAAGTCAATTGGAATTATTGCCTATAAATGCAGCACAGTGTCCTACTTCATTTGTATGCAGAGGGTGAATATGAGACATTTGCAACTTTTCGTGTCATGATATGGATATTTGAACAGCGTCCGGAAGTGCTGAATGAAGCATCAAAAATACCGTGGGGCCGTTTTACGACGTACTCAGGTGGTTTGTCATATAGAACCGACACTCTGTCGCACCGAATTGTGGCTGGCGAACTGCAAGTCAGCGTGATCAACGAGCCGCGAACACCGGCAACACCTCGTCTACCAGACGGATCCGCTCGTCTCGGATGCGCTCGCGCCATTCCGACAGTGCGTGACACGCGTCACCGCCGCGGGCTGCATCAGAAATATACGAACAAAATATTATCACAGAAAAAAGTAACAGAAGAAAATGCGCATCGTCGGTGCAGGTAACAAATGAGAGCGCTCGTCGAGAGACCCAGCCCGCCAAGTCAGAGGAGCCCAGGCGCGCAAGACCAGGAGGCCTAATGCGCTAGGCTAGCGGGAGCACGCCGCGGTATATCGAGGTCCAGCACGCCACGTTAGTGAGGGCACGCGCGTCAGATCAGGAGCCCCAGCGAGCTAGGCTAGCGGAGGAACGCCGCGCTACATCAAGAGGTTCAACGCGCCTGGTTAATGATGGCAAACGCGTCAGATCAGGAGGCCCAGCGAGCTAGGCTAGCGGAGAGCACGCGGGCCAGCCCAGGGGACCTAGCAGGTTAGGCTCGCGGAGGCACGCCGCACTATATCAAGAGATCCAGCACGCCAGGTTAGCGAAGCCACGTGGGCCAGATCAGGAGACCCAGCGGGGTAGGCTAGCGGAGGAACAGCGCGCTATATCAGGAGGTCCAGCACGCCAGGCTATTGTGGGCACGCGCGCTCATTTAGCGACTTAGCACACCAAGTCGAAGCTGGCGGCTAAAATGAAGAAAAACAACATAAAAAGAAGTGGGACGTAAATCCGGGAACTCCGTGGCATTAATGGGGTGGGGTAGCTTTTCCTACACCCGAATCAGTCCTTCGCTTGAGCGAATCTCTACTGCCATCTGTACACCTCCCAACATCCACATACAGTTCTACGTTATCGCCGTCTTGCAGGAACGTCACCCGGAGACGGATAGGGGCATGCCTCTCCCTTTGCCATGGTGAATGGCGTTTTGTCAGAAAAGAAAACAAAATGGAACGTACAAAAATTTGCTATAATAATATTAACCCGCGCCGTCTTTCCGGTAAATTCCTCACACCCTGTCTCGGGGGGGCGGTTGAAGACCCCCTCTAAAATCCAAACTAAGCATCGCACGAAAACGAAAGAGGTGTCATCGGAAACCGCTCGACAAGTAGGGTCCGGATCCATCCTCCAAAAGAACTTCCCCGCAAAAGTGACGTCACCAGGGGGCTAGATTTTCACGACTTTTCACGACTCACATTATGTTTTGACTCTGGGGTGTTCATTTTGGGGGATATATGAAAAAAACAAAATTCATTTGGAATGGGAAAAGGACAGCGAAATCGACCAGGGCTATATTTCCCCACAAATATATTTTTTCTTTCAAAATTTCAAAATTTTGAGTTTCCAAGCTTTCTTTAAGTTCACTTTTCCCATGGGTAGACCAGACCGAGAAGCGTTGTTGGAACTCAACTTGCACTAATATAAAATGCTTACTTTAGCCAGAATCCTGTATTTGAACTGCAATTTGGCAAATACACAAAATTTTTATGTAGTCAAAAACGAAAAAAATGAAAAATTCAACTCGTACGTTTTGTTGCATCCGTAAAGATAAGCAAACGCTGAAAGTTTCATTAAAGTATCTGTATCCGTTAAAGCGTGACGACAGGTTGAACGTTTTTGGAGGTGACCTCACTTGACCTTGACTAATTCGTTGACCCGAGATGACCTGACCTAAAATTTTTGATTCGGCATGTCAAATTGATGTGGAAAGAGGTATGCCAAATTTGGGCGCCGTTGGTCCGCTATCCGCGAAAAACCTGAGGCGGGGGGTGGGTGGGGGGGTTGAAGACCCCCCGAGACGGGACGGGTTAACTGAACGGCGCCTGTTTTCTTCTTCAATCAGTTAGAGATCCGCCAGGGAGATACGCTGGTCCAACAGCAGTCCTAGGAATAAACAAGTCCTAGACAACTATCCAGGTCCTCTCCACTGTACTGACCGCAGTCTATATTCTATCATCCATCTATCATCTATCTATCATCTATCTATCATCTATCTATCATCTATCTATCATCTATCTATCTATATATATATCTATATATATCTATATATCTTTATATATCTATATATATCTATATATATCTATATATATATATATATATATATATATCTATCTATATCTACCTATCTACCTACCTATCTATCTATCTATCTATCTATATATCTATACATCTATCTATCTATCTATCTATCTATCTATCCATCCATCCATCCATCCATCCATCCATCCATCCATCCATCCATCCATCCATCCATCCATCCATCCATCCATCCATCCATCCATCCATCCATCCATCCATCCATCCATCCATCCATCCATCCATCCATCCATCCATCCATCCATCCATCCATCCATCCATCCATCCATCCATCCATCCATCCATCCATCCATCCATCCATCCATCCATCCATCCATCCTTCCACCCATTCATTCATCCGCCTATCTTTCTCCTTCTCTTACTTTCTCTCTATCCTTGACTCTCTCCCTCGCTCCCTCTCTGTCTCTCTTAATTTAACAACAATTTTACGACTGGCCCTGGGGCTAAGTACTGCAGCATTAGACGCAAAAATGTTGGAAATTACGCTGGCTGGTGCCAAATATCGTCGAACCGCGTCCAACTTGCATCCTATACATATAAAACGATAGTGCCACCTCGCTGGCCGATCCGAGGCTTCAGTGCTGCGTGCGAAACAGTACGGTTGGCTAGGTAGCGTCATTATAGCGGCTGGCAGGCTGGCTAAACAGCCACAGTGACGGCCCAGTGGTACACAGAGAAGCAGGCTCAGCCTAGCACAGCATAGCACTGACGACAAAGCAATAAACACCGGGCTGGCAGTAGAAATGGACACAGACATGCGACGATACGTCGCTGTTAAGAATCAGACGTAACGGACCCGGTGACGTACCTCTGTATCGCTTCCCCAGTGTTCCATGCCGTAATTGGTGTACTCCTTCAGCAGTTCAAGACGCTCCGACGAACTGGAAACCACACAAATTGATGACAACGCGCACGAAACGCCCAAACATCGTCAGCGATCGCAACCGTACACGTTGCCAGCATTCGCCGCCCGCACATGTGACTTGGAGCTGCAAAGGCATAACGTTCAGCATACCAACGCATCCTCCATGCAAAAGCAATCTTTCACTTACAAAGTTAACTCACTCATATCGCATACCAAATGCGCCTTTCCAGTGGATGGTGTCAGCTGCAGCTGTGCGTGTAGCTTGTTCTGTGCGCCTGTCTGCGGCCGACACAAATAAACGGCTCCAGGCGGCAATACCGCAGTAGCGGCAGTACGCCATGTCCTGGGTCAGTGCACGCACGAGATGGTGCCCCACCTCCATGCAAAACACATTCCCAGGCTGGTGCTTACCTCTCAACTGAACACATTCCCAGGCTGGTGCGTACCTCTCAACTGAACACATCCTCAGGCCTGTACCTACCTCTAGACTAAAAACATACACAGACCGGTGTCCACCTCTAGGATAAACACATCCACAGGCCGGTGGCAGCCTCTAGACTACACACATACAACAGCACTGTCAACGGAACTAGGCCGGACCGACAACAACAGCAAAACCAAACTCGGCCGACAACACTATCGGAGCCAGGCCTGACCAACAGCACTCCTAATAGAACCGACGTGACCGACCACGACCGCCGACCTACCTGATGTCCCAGGTGCGGCTCTCCTTGATCTCGGTGAAGATCCAGGGCTTGATGAGCGCGCCGCGCGCCACCACGATGCCCGCCACACTGGAGGCGGACCGCTTCGCCTGGTACTCCTCCCAGGACAGCACGTCTCCGTTGCCGAAAACGGGCAGCGGCGAGGCGGCGTGCGCACACTCGGCCACGTACGACCAGTCGGCCAGCTTGGTGTACCGCTGCTCACGGGACCTGCCGTGCAGCTGGCGACCCGGAGTACAGGTCAGCGATCAGCTGGCGACCCGGGATACAGGTCAGAGGTCAGCTGGCGACCAGGAGTACAGGTCAGCGATCAGCTGGCGACCCGTGGTACAGGTCAGAGGTCAGCTGGCGACCCGAGGCACAGGTCAGAGGTCAGCTGTCGACCCGGGTACAGGTCAGAGGTCAGCTGTCGACACGTGGTACAGGTCACAGAGACTAGGTCACAGTCTGGCACACTCCACGATTTACGGATGACGCGTCAGAGGTCAGCTGGTGACCCGGGGTACAGGTTCGAGACCAGAAATATCACTTACTCGCACATCATCATCCATTTCTAAACACAAACCAAAAAAGAAATAAGTTCGCAAAATGAAGAATGCATTGTCTCGAAAGCCTGTCGGGCTGCTGCTTGGGTCAACGATGTTGACAGAGACAGAGACCCTCTCATCACCATCGCGAGCTTAGAGTACTTGGAAACTTGGACGAATCAGATAACCTTGGACCTCGAAGACTAAAACTGTGCTGGGTGGGACGGGCGCCTTCACTATCCACTGGACGATCGTCATTTTTGACAGCAGAAGTGCTCCAAAACCCTGAGAGAGGGCAGGACGCTACGGCAAGACGACGGGGCACCAACGCGTGGTTCATCATTGCCTTGACCCTGTCATTTAGCTGCAAAGACCTTTACCTCGACACAGGCCACCTCCACGAAGGCCTGCCAAATGACGTGTGTCTTCGCGTTATTCACCCGAGCGGAATTCATATCGACCAAGGAGGACCTTTCAAAGCGACTCAGCCCGCCCATGTGCAATACAAAAAAAAATATTCGCGCAAAGCAAGCTGATATAATTATTATTGCAGTTCGTCATAGACTTCACCACCAGCATGCCGGCCACCACAGACGTTAGCACTTACTGGGACACCTGCGTCACTCTGAGACAAAGCTCATCCGACCAAACCAAGGGCCACATCAAGACTTCGTCCAGGACTTTCGTCAGCATTGGAGAGTCGATCATTAGGCCTCCTCGTCGCATTTCTCTCAATCGAACAGCCGGACAGATGGACAGCAATAAAGCTCGCTTTTTACTGCCATCCCAGTCGTAAAAGTCAAAATCTGCTGTTAGATACCAAGGACCACGGAATTCCTCCACCTGGACGCGCCAGGCCCTCCGACAGGAAACACGACAGGACCGGAGAGCTAATCGCCGCCCCACACCGTGGGTACATCGGGATTCAGCGCCCACCGTTGACAACCGCGTAAAACACAAACCGCAGTTATTAAACTATATATAGACATTGTCTTAGAGTAATCTGAGAAAGTTTCAGCCCCTTCAGCGAATAATGGCAGTGCGGAGAGCCAAAAACTCCGAACTACTACCAAGATAAGCCCCGGATTAAGGAAGTCTTCAAATATCGCGCTCGCAAAAAGCCGCCGAGAGGACGGGCTTAGGTGTTGTGTGCCGCTTCCTACGTTGTCGGAACATAGTCCCTGGACGGCAGACTCACGCCGGACGACAGACACACGCCAGACAGCAGACACACGCCGGACAGCAGACACGGCAGACACACGCCGGACAGCAGACACGGGAGACTCAAGCCGGACAGCAGACACGGCAGACTCACGCCGGACGACAGACACGGCAGACTCACACCAGACAGCAGACACGGCAGACTCACGCCGGACAACAGACACGGCAGACTCACGCCGGACAGCAGGCACGGCTGACTCACGCCGGACAGCAGACACGGCAGACTCACGACAGACTCACGCCGGACAGCAGGCACGGCAGACTCACGCCGGACAGCAGACACGGCAGACTCACGCCGGACAGCAGACACGGCAGACTCACGCCGGACAGCAGACACGGCAGACACACGCCAGACAGCAGACACGGCAGACTCACGCCGGACAGCAGACACGACAGACTCACGCCGGACAACAGACACGGCAGACTCACGCTGGACAGCAGACACGGCAGACTCACATCAGACAGCAGACACGGCAGACTCACGCCGGACAGCAGACACGACAGACTCACGCTGGACAGCAGACACGGCAGACTCACGCCGGACAGCAGACACGGCAGACTCACGCCGGACAACAGACACGGCAGACTCACGCCAGACAGCAGACACGGCAGACTCACGCCGGACAACAGACACGGCAGACTCACGCCGGACAGCAGGCACGGCAGACTCACGCCGGACAGCAGACACGGCAGACTCACGACAGACTCACGCCGGACAGCAGACACGGCAGACACACGCCAGACAGCAGACACGGCAGACTCACGCCGGACAGCAGACACGACAGACTCACGCCGGACGACAGACACGGCAGACTCACGCTGGACAGCAGACACGGCAGACTCACATCAGACAGCAGACACGGCAGACTCACGCCGGACAGCAGACACGACAGACTCACGCCGGACGGCAGACACGGCAGACTCACGCTGGACAGCAGACACGGCAGACTCACGTCAGACAGCAGACACGGCAGACTCACGACAGACTCACGACAGACTCACGCCGGACAGCAGACACGGCAGACTCACGTCGGACGACAGACACACGCCAGACAGGAGACACGGCAGACTCATGTCAGACAGCAGACACGGCAGACGTCAGCCGCGCCAGACACAGACTCACAAAGGTCATAGTCGGACACAACCAGTGCTGAGCAGCAGTAGTGGCGTAGCCAGGGCTCCCAGTCGTCCCAAGACCCACCACCAGAATTTTCGCGAAACAAGGAGACGAGGATAGAGCGAAAAAAATCAAGAGGGAGAGCGAGAGCGAGAGCGAGAGCGAGAGCGAGAGCGAGAGCGAGAGCGAGAGCGAGAGCGAGAGCGAGAGCGAGAGCGAGAGCGAGAGCGAGAGAGAGAGCGAGAGAGAGAGAGAAGAGAGAGAGAGAGAGAGAGAGAGAGAGAGAGAGAGAGAGAGAGAGAGAGAGAGAGAGAGAGAGAGAGAGAGAGAGAGAGAGAGAGAGAGAGAGAGAGAGAGAGAGAGAGAGAGAGAGAGAGAGAGAGAGAGAGAGAGAGAGAGAGAGAGAGATATATATATATATATATATATATATATATATATATATATATATATATATATATATATATATATATATATATATATATATATATATATATATATATATATATATATATATATATATATATATATATATATATATATATATATATATAGAGAGAGAGAGAGAAGAGAGAGAGAGAAGAAAAAAAAAAAAAAAAAAAAAAAAAAAAAAAAAAAAAAAAAAAAAAAAAAAAAAAAAAAAAAAAAAGAAAGAGAGAGAGAGAGAGAGAGAGAGAGAGAGAGAGAGAGAGAGAGAGAGAGAGAGAGAGAGAGAGAGAGAGAGAGAGAGAGAGAGAGAGAGAGAGAGAGAGAGAGAGAGAGAGAGAGAGAGAGAGAGAGAGAGAGAGAGAGAGAGAGGGAGAGAGATGCATTACGGAGGCATGGGTCAGTGAAGGGTATTTTGGAGATAACTTGCAGGACTATGAAATCCAGGGATACAACATGTTTTCGTGCAATAGGGGTCCAGCAAGGAAAGGGGGTGGTGTAATGCTCTATATGAATAGCTTATTCAGTTCTCAAAAAGTAGCAGGTGGGGATAAAAATGTGTCTGTGGAGTCCATTTGGCTTGATGTCACTGCGGGAAAAGGCAACAGCAATACTCTGAGGATAGGAGCTTTCTTCCGATCAGGAACCCTGCCACATTCTCAGCAACTGGAGCTTGACAAGGTGATTTGTGAGGAAATCAGTAGAAACTTTAAGAGGAAGTGCCTTATTCTTGGTGACTTTAATCTAAAAGGATATGAAAATGCTGGTGTTGGCTCCCCATCATGCAAAATGTTTAGGAAATGCCTTGAAGAGGACCTGTTCTTACACCAGTTTGTATCGGAACCTACCAGGCATGGTTCATTCTTGGACCTTGTATTCTTGGATTTAAGTGACTTGGTTCAAGACTTGACTGTAGGCGAAACTCTGGGAAGAAGTGACCATAAAATAGTTAGATTCAAGGCACATGTAGGGGAAATTATTAAGGATAACTTGGTAAAGGTTCCAAATCTCAACCGAGCAGACTTTGACTGCATGAGAGCGGCTTTAAGTGCCATCAGATGGGAAGAATAATTCTCCAATTTAAATGCCTGTGAAAAGTTGGAAAAGTTCAAATCTTAGCTGAAGGAAATTCAGATTAAACATGTCCCCCAAAAGCAAAGATGCAAAAGAAGGATAGGAAACCCAGCATGGCTTACACCAGACCTGATAAAAGCAATTAAAGCTGCATTTAGAGGGCTTAAGGAAGCTTAATATATCATAAATCTAAACACGTATTGAAAAGCTAGGGACACTGTGAAGCAAAAAACCAGAGCAGCAAAGCGGACAAAAGAACTGGATTTAGCTAGGAACTGTAATGGGCACAGCAAAAAGTTTTTTAGTTTCTACAAGCTGAGTAAAGTTTCTAGCACAATTGATCCACTGGAAGTAAACGGGACTACACTGGGTGAGGATAGTGAGATGGTTGAGGAGCTGAGCAAGCAGTTTAAATCAGTGTAACATTAGAAGATATGACCAATCTGCCGACTGTACACCATAGTTCAGTGACATGTGATCTGATAAATCATGTTGATTTCATTGATAGTGATGTTGTGTACAATCATATCAGGAAAATAAAGCCAAACAAGGGAGCAGGACCTAATGAAATTTATGCTAGGGTGTTGCGGGAAACTGAAAAGGAACTGGTATTTCCACTTAGTATAATATTTTGTAGATCAGTTTCACAAAATGAAATTCCAACCGATTGGAAAAGGGCAAATGTAGTTCCTATTTTCAAGAAAGGAGAAAGAGGGAAAGTTGAAAACTATAGGCCAGTAAGTCTCACATCCCTAGTCTGAAAGGTACTCCAATCAATTATCAAGCATATAATAGTTAGTTATCTGGAAGGTAGCAGATTGATTCAAGATACTCAACATGGTTTTACAAAAGGACGATCGTGTCTCACAAATCTCTTGGACTTTTTTAACTTCGCCACAGAACAATTTGATCATGGAAATCAGGTTGGTTGTAGCATATCTTGACTTTAGTAAGGCCTTTGACAAGGTACCCCATAAACGGTTAATGATACAGCTTCAGTCCCATGGTATTGCAGGTAGCATCTTAAAATGGATAGAGTTGTGGCTTTCAGTTAGTTATTTGGGCTTAGGGGCGCTTCGACTGCTTCGGTCATACAGCGCCCGAGTTGTGGCTTTCAGATAGACAGCAAAGAGTGATGCTAAATGGTACAAAGTCATCATGGCAAAATGTTCTTAGTGGAGTCCCCCAGTGGTCAGTACTGGGGCCACTACTGTTCATTATATTTGTAAATAACATTGAAAGTGGCCTAAGCAGTAAAGTTGTGAAATTTGCGGATGATTTGAAGGTCTTTAGGGCAATAACAGGTCAAGATGAGGATATCTCGCTGCAAAAAAACACAAAATTGTGGGCATCAGAACAGACCAAGGAAGCCAGGAAAAAGGCACTGAGAATGCTCGGGGCAATAAAGAGGAATGTATCATACAGAAGTGAGGAACTCATCAGGAAGCTTTACTGTGCATATGCCAGGCCACATTTGGAATATTGCATCCAAGCTTGGTCTCCTAGCTATGAAAAAGATTGTTGGCTTTTAGAGAGAGTACAAAAGAGGGCTACAAAAATGGTTAATGGCATAAGCAACCTGGCATATGAGGAAAGATTGAAGAAATTGAATATGTTTTCACGTAGATATAGAAGGCTGAGAGGAGGTCTCATCCAGGTCTTTAAATTTGTCCATGGTCTGGAGAGGGGATATCTTGGAGAAATGTTTGAATTAAACAGAAATGATGCAATTAGAGGTCATAAATTCAAAATTAAAGTTAGCCACAGCAGAACAAGGTTAAGGCAGACTTTCTTCACCACCAGGGTAGTAGAACACTGGAACCAGCTGCCAGAGAACATTGTCAGTAGCAGCACATTGGACATCTTTAAAAACAGCATAGACAATCATTGTTTAATACAATGAAGAATGGCTCTTAGATGCTCCTGGGTTTTAGACATTGCGTGAGACGAAATGTACGACCCTCAATATACCAGGAGATGGCCCCTGGCCGAAACGTTGAGTAATATAGCATGATCCCTAACGCTACTTTTGATGTTGAGTAAACCCTCCTGGTATATTGAGGGTCGTACATTTCGTCTCACGCAATAGACAATCATTATAAGAATAGAGGGCTTGCTTTTCAGTATTGCAGGGAGGGCTGATTGACAGATTTGGTGGGCAACTGGTTCAGTGTACAGAGTGCAACCAAGAAGGGCCCTTGTGGCTCATAGTTGCACTAATATTTTATGTCTTTATGTCTACTTAGTTCAGAAGTTAGAGGGGGGTCTTTAGTCAGAAGTCTTTAACAATCCCTCCCCCGAGACGGGGTGTGAGGATCTGACCGGAGAGAACCTACCAGCAATTGGAAGCCATCATCCGTTCAAAATCACCGCCTGAAACTGCCAAAATTTTTTGAAGTCTACTTCTTTATATATATATATATTATATATATATACATATATATATATATATATATATATATATATATATATATATATATATATATATATATATATATATATGTATATATAATAGCATGGTGTATAATTGCTCCACCTTAAGCCGGCAAATTATTTATTGCTTATTATATGTTGGCCTAAAACGCTTGATTCAAACGTTAAAAGAACAGCGAGCGGGTGTAAACAAGTCCAGTGTACGGTGAGTATATGAACATGTATTGCACAGCCGAGAGACATGACGACACAGAGACCATGCTGAACAGTGTTCACTCCAGCACGTGGCACCGTCCAGAGCAGGGTTTCCCAAATCCATGGTCGCGAGCCTTTTAAGGGTCACGAATATTTTTCTGAGGGTCGCGGACGGTCTGAAATGCACATGCATGCGTTTTAACATTACGAAGATTAAAGTGCTCTTTTTGATGACCTAATTTTGAAAACAACAATCCAGAATTCTGACAAATAACTGATCAGAGACGTTAAACCATATTTAAGTTCGGGATGCAAACAGAAATAGATCTAGCGAGGTGTGTGATGCACAAGCTTGCATACAGATAGCGGTAATAATTTCAGTTTCAGAGATCGTAGGAACAGTGATGATGATGAATTGGGCTTTATTGTGCAACTGTTCGTGGGAACAGGTGCACTTGTTTGCAGTGTTCCCTTCCGTTCCCACGGTAGTGGACTTCTCAAACCAGAGGGGTTGCTCATATCGCTGGTCACTGATTGGCTGCATTCAAATCTAGTGCAAGTTGATTGGCTGCATTTCAATGCAGTGCAAGCTTCCGTTTCCGCCGAATGCCCGTTTCAACTAACTTGCGGTCATCCTCAATAGATTGAACGGCCAATGTATTGTTGTTGGCCTTGCTGAAAGCATTAGCGTCTGGTACGGTGAGTGAACGTTTTGACCATTTTATAGCAATTACTATCAAAACATTGGACTCTGTTGAGTGTGGTACAATCATGATGAGCAAGTGGAGCGAAGTGTTACTGTTATGTCCAATGACAATCGAGTTGAAAGTGTACTTTTGGGAAAATGTCAGTGTTTCGCTGACTTGGGAAACGATTTGCGTGCGATTTTTTTTTGTTACGTAGTCAAAGACACCATGTCTTATTTACTGAATTGGAGAGGATGGATGTAAGAAGACGATTAACAATTCATATTAAAGTTTTCTTAGCATCTAGTGGCCGGGGAAATACCTATTTTCAGTTATTTTTCTGTTGAATACCTGGAATTGTTTCGTAAAGTTTGAACTGACTAACGGGCAACCAAGATTTTATGATAAAAACGCGCGCGACGTCGAGTGATCCTTCACTACTATATTTGCTCGCTCGTTTGACGCTCAACAAAGCACTTTTTGCTGGTAATAATGATATAATGAAGGAATATAATTCTGGTTAACGCACATAATAATTTTATATTTTACTAGTTAACCTGATTTGATGGAACTTTTCTAACTATTACAGCGATCTCACTATACTTTGTAGGCATGTGCTTGTATTTGCGGCCTGTGTATGACGCGTATGATCGTGTGTATGTGTATGTGTATGTGTATGTGCGTTTGTGTGTATGTGCGCACATATTCGCTTATTGATTTCCTCCTTCCAGATCTAAATACAAAAATGGCTCAACGACGAACACAATTGGCGTTTCAAGCTGATTTTTTAAAAATATGGTTTTATTGAGATGAGAGACCGATCTGGGACCGTACGACCCAAATGTGTTCAATGTCTACAAGTCCTCGCAAATGAATCTGTGAAAGAAAATAAACTGAAGCGTCACCTGCATTTAGTTCATCCTGATTTCACTGAGAACCTTCTGAGTTACTGGAAGGACAAGGAAGTACAAGCCAAACGAAGTCGGATCGATGCTGTAGCGAGGTTCAACTTCGTTGGAGAAATCGAGCCTCAGGAATGCCCGCGATGCATCCGGTTGATAAAGCATATCTATGAACTCGTCGGAGAATGTGGCCCCATCAAAACGTGGCATTCCTAACATATCCGACACGACCGCCACCGGCCGGAAGGGCTCCGTAACCTGGCGGGTTGCTATGCCACCACGCCCCGCCCGACGGTGCTCCAGCTGCACGGAGCCAGTATCGACGCCCCGCTCGGTGCAAGTACACGGCACCTTGTGACCCCGTCACGCCCCTTGAGCAATGGCCGCTGCCTCGACTGACCATCATGGTTCGGATTGGAGAACTGCGCCGCGCGAGTTCTCCAATCAAAACGCTGCTTATTAGAAATGATGTACAGTATAGGCAGTGTCGTCTATATATACCTGTACCTGTAGATGAAAAAAGAGGGGACCCCGGAGGCGCACCGAGACTGACGATAGTGTTTGCAGTATACTGGGTAACGCCCGGTCACATCAGTCGACTGCGTTGACAGCTTGAGTCAGGAAAATTCGTGGCCGACTCTCACAGCTGTTTGGTTCCCGAAGCTTCTGAGCCGACGTGGCTAAAGAGCAAGTTATTCTCTACCAAAACCGGGGTGTATCATAAACGCGCAGGTCCATTTCTAGACTACCTACGGCCAGGGTAATAACTACCTGACAATGTTCTATCTAGCGCAGCTTTTTCTCTGGAAAAAGCTTCTCTGGCGTCCTTCGAAATGGCGTGAATGATTACGAAATGAAAAAAAAACTCACACAATCGGAGAGGAACTGGTGAAGCCAGCAACAGTGGCAATGGTGAAAGCTATTGGTGGAGGTGATATTGCGAGTAAAATCGAATCGGTTCCACTTTCGGACAACAGCATCAAACGGAGAATTGAGTTGATTTATGGGCATATTTCGGCTCAATTGATTGCTGCATTGAAAAAGGCAGGCAGACTTTCATTGCAGATTGACGAATTGGTTGATATTTCGGGTAACACCCAACTGATGGTTTGTGTGAGGTACAAAGGAGAAGACGACACTCGTCAATAATTTTTCTTCTGCAACGCCATGTCACCACAACCACCGGAGAAGACATTTTCAATATGATCGATACATTCCTGAAGAAACACCAACTGGATTGGTCAAATTGTTTGGCTGTATGCACCAACGGAGCTCGCTCGATGATGGGAAGTCGCCAAGGTTTTGTGAATCGGGTGAGTGGAAAAACCCCATGTCATTATAATCCATTGTTTTCTGCACCGAGAAAACCTCGTTTCTCGTGCTTTGCAATCAGAGCTTCATGCAGTCCTGCATGATGTCATCCAAATTGTGAACTTCATCAAAGCGAGGACTTTGAATTCATGCATATTCCACAAAATGTGTGAAGAGATGGGTTCGAAACATCAATATTTGCTGTTTCACTCCGACGTCCGTTGGCTGTCGCGTGGTAAGATTCTTGGAAGGGTTCTTGAGCTTCACACTGAAATTGAGATATTTCTGTGCGAGAAAGAAAATGCTCTCGCAGATCATTTCAAAGATGCTGCCTGGCTGGCGAAACTTGCATATTTGGGTGACATCTTTATGCATTTAAATTAACTCCATTCATACATGTAGGACCGAGGTCATACCATGGTGGACATTCGTGAGAAAATTATCTCGTTCAAGAAAAAAAAAGATCTTTGGAGATCAAAAATAGCCAGAGGGAGGACAGCAGCTTTTCCAGAGCTAAGTGCTATGCTCGAAGGTTCCGAAAAAATATATTCCGAAGGGATCAAAGAAGTTCTTGAAGAACATCTGAAGAATCTTCAAGAAGAAATTAACAAATATTTTCCTGAAAATGTCGCGCTGAAAAAGCATAGCTGGATCAGGAATGCGTTCAGCGTCGATGTCAGTGAAGTTGGAGAGGATATTCCTGGATTCCAAGAAGAGCTTATAGATTTCCAAGAGAACCAAGTCGAGAAAGAAAACTTCGAGAACCTCCAGTGTTCACCATTTTGGACTAAGCGGAAAGATAAGCCCATTTTGTCTCTGGAGGCTGAGAAAGCTCTTCTTTCCTTCCAGACGACATATCTAAGCGAGCAAGGGTTTTCATGCCTGGTTACTATCAAAATGAAAGCAAGAAATCGCTTGGAACCGCAGCACGATTTGCGTTGTGCTCTGACAATTAACATCAAACCAAACTTTGAAGATCGTGTTCGCGAAATGAAGCAGTTTCAAGGCAGCCATTGAGACCTTTTGCTTGTAAATACATAGTTTTTTTTTTCTCACGCAATACAGTTGGTTTCGTTTTAGATGAGATTTGTTTCGTTGTTCGTTTTAAATTCATTTGAATTGTTTTTAATCAGTGTTGGTAAAAACTTGCTTAACAGAGGTAAATTAAATTTTATATTGCAATATTTAATATAGATATAAAGTAGCACTATGCATATTTGTAGGAAAAAAAATTAACTGCCAATGGATGTGCGTGCACTCATTTAGGGTCGCCGAGTAGGATTAAGATATTATTTAGTGTCGCGGCCGAAAAAGTTTGGGATAGGTGGGTCTAGAGGGAGATAATCCTAGCTCTGCGTGGCACTGGCAAGAGGGAGAGAGTCCCAGGGGCACGCCCCGCAACACGGAGTCCGAAGGCGGCCAGTAATTCAGGAGCATCCAATCTTTCCTGGAAAAGACTGTGCAAAAACATGAGGTCAAACTCAGCAACTCGAGGCTTGATTGAACGTATGCCAAAATGAGCTAGTGGACTGTCATAGTTCATTACACGCTGCTTGCTGCTAGATGATGCTTGCTAGACTTGACAGCCAGCGACATTAAAACTTGTGCTGAATACGGCCCAGACGTCCTAAGTTGGCTGGAGTTGCTCCCGCCCACATGGCGTCAGTATGAGGTAAAAAGGTGGGCTTGATGGCGAGAATAACTCTCAGGCCGTGCATCTCAGCGCGCCGTTCCAGCCGTGCAAGTTAAGGAAGCAGCCGTACTTCAATACAGGCCGGACGTGTGAGTTGTAGTCGCGTACACTATGCAGCTGTACTTGGGACAGAGGCCACGTGGGGCTCGGGATAGCTGCATGCTCCCAATACACTATCCTAGCACGCGGTGTTTGCCTTGACGACGATCGCGTCAGTGGGGAAAGAAGGTGAACGGGGCGGGGATGCCCGAGTGGTTAACCCGAGTGCCGAGTAGTCCTGGTCAGATCCTCACGCCCCGTCTCGGGTGGGGGTCCTTTCACGCCCCATCTAACTTCCAAACTAAGCGTTGCACAAAAACGAATGATGTCATCGGAAAGCGCTCGACGAGTAAGGTCCATAACCACTCCAAAATTGCATCTCCAAAAGTGACGTCACTAGTGGGTCTATACGATTACGACTGACATGTTTTTATTTTTGGCTCTGGGGAGTTAATTTTGGGGAGATGCAAATTATTTGAAATCAGAAAGGAAGGTCAAATCGACCAGGGCCATACAATTTTTGTCTACCAAAAAAATAAAATATATAATTATTGGAGAAGTTAAAAATGTTTAGTTTTCAATTCAATCTAATTTTTCTTTTCCAGTGCAATGGATACAGTGAACCATAAAACGTCTTAAGACAGCTTCCCCTACAAAATGCTTACTTTAGCCAGGATATTATATTGTAACCCTAATTGGCAAATATGCAAGACTAATACGTCACCAAAAATGAAAAATCCCCCAGTGACTTTCCTTGTATCCTAAAGGTAAACAAACGTCGAAAGTGTCATTCAAATGTCTTTATTCGTTAAACCTTGACGAATGGTTTAACCTTTTTTTTTAGTTCACCTCATCTAACCTTCAATAATTCGTTGGCCGCAGATGATCTGACTTTAACATTTGCGGCCAACATGTCGCATTCAAGTGGGAAAAGGTGTGCAAATTTACGGCGAGTTGCCGCACCGCTTTTTCTTCGCCGTCCGCGGAAAACCTCAGGAGGGTGAAAAAGACCCACCGAGAGGGTTGGTTTTTGGCTATGGGTAATACAGGTCACGGGTTCGACACTCGCACCACTCGGGACATTTCCCAATTCCGCGGCCCAGCGGCGAAGCATTGTGGCCGGCACCACTTGCCGCGATCGTGCATAAAGTGCGTCGAGAACCAACCAATAAACGAACAAGCAATAAGGTGAACTTGGCATCGATCGTAGCCCCCAGCTCGCGCATCTCAGTGCGACGTTCCAGGGCTGAGCCCTCGAGTGTATATATCGTACATGAACATGTCGAGTGTGTACATGCGGTCTCAAGCATGGGTGTAACCACTCGGGGCTGAGAGGGGGGGGGGGGGGCATGCCCCAATTTCAGAAAAGTGGCGATTTGTCCCCTCCGATTTGTGTGGTGTCTTCCCCCCCCCCCCCACCTCCAATCGGCCTCAGTTATCTGTGTTGTATGATCGCCGCAAAAGTATACTTAATCATATATAACGTGAATATATATATTTATGTACAGCAGAGAGCGGCACCACGGTACATCAGAGAGCGGGACCACGGCACATCAGGGCGGCACCACGGTACAGCAGAGCGGCACCACGGTACATCAGAGAGCGGCACCACGGTATATCAGAGAGCGGGACCACGGCACATCAGGGCGGCACCACGGTACATCAGAGAGCGGGACCACGGTACATCAGAGAGCGGGACCACGGTACATCAGAGAGCGGGACCACGGTACAGCAGGGCGGCACCACAGTACAGCAGAGCGGCACCACGGTACATCAGAGAGCGGCACCACGGTATATCAGAGAGCGGGACCACGGTACAGCAGGGCGGCACCACAGTACAGCAGAGAGCGGCACCACGGCACATCAGGGCGGCACCACGGTACATCAGAGAGCGGGACCACGGTACATCAGAGAGCGGGACCACGGTACATCAGAGAGCGGGACCACGGCACATCAGGGCGGCACCACAGTACAGCAGAACGGCACCACGGTATATCAGAGAGCGGGACCACGGCACATCAGGGCGGCACCACGGTACATCAGAGAGCGGGACCACGGTACAGCAGAGAGCGGGACCACAGTACAGCAGGGCGGCACCACGGTACATCAGAGCGGCACCACGGTACAGCAGAGAGCGGGACCACGGTACAGCAGAGAGCGGGACCACGGTACATCAGAGAGCGGGACCACGGTACATCAGGGCGGCACCACGGTACATCAGAGAGCGGGACCACGGTACAGCAGAGAGCGGGACCACAGTACAGCAGGGCGGCACCACGGTACATCAGAGAGCGGGACCACGGCACATCAGGGCGGCACCACGGTACATCAGAGAGCGGGACCACGGTACAGCAGAGAGCGGGACCACAGTACAGCAGGGCGGCACCACGGTACATCAGAGCGGCACCACGGTACAGCAGAGAGCGGGACCACGGTACAGCAGAGAGCGGGACCACGGTACATCAGAGAGCGGGACCACGGTACATCAGGGCGGCACCACGGTACATCAGAGAGCGGGACCACGGTACATCAGGGCGGCACCACGGTACATCAGAGAGCGGGACCACGGTACATCAGAGAGCGGCACCACGGTACATCAGGGCGGCACCACAGTACAGCAGAGCGGCACCGCGGCAGCGCTCTCCAGTTGTTGCCATCAGCACGGCCGCCAGAGTTGAGCGTGTTCCAGCAGCGCCGGCGGTGGCGGCGGCGGCGGCGGCCTCGCCCCGTTCGACCACCGGGCCCTGTGCCAAACGACACGCCCGCTTCAGGAGCTTTGCATTTAAAGCCGGGCATTATTTGTCGCCACCAGTTCGCTATTGGGACTGCCGGTCGATACGCGACACGCAGCCATGCCGGATTTGTTACACGGGCCGGGGATTAGTTGTCGGCACGAGCGTCGGAAAAACGGGCCCCGACGAGCGCAGGCCACCGGGGCCGGCCGTGGTCGGACAGCTGGTGGACGGCGACTTCGGCGCTGTTAGATGTGGCAGCGGGGAGCGGTACGACTGGGCGGTACGACTGGGGTACGACCAGGCGACGCGCGGACTCTGCCGAAGCCGGCCGGACGCGCGCTGCTGGTAGTACCGGCCTCACCTGACGCGCGGCGGCGCCGTCCGTCCGGCCGGCCCGACCCGTCTAATGGGAGCGGCAGTCGGCGCGGCCGGCCGGCACGCAGGCGGGCCGACGCCGCCGACGATGCCGGCACCTGCCAGTCGGAGCGCTCGCCGCGATGTGTCCGCCGGGTGGGCCGCGGCGGCGCGACCCGGCGGCGGCGGCGGCCGTCGCCGCCAACGGCGCGGCCGTGGCGCCGGCAGAGCCGCCGCCGCCGCCGCCGCCGCCGCCGCGCCCGGCCGCGCGCGCCATGGGCTACGGCAGCGCGCTGCTGTGCCGGGCGCTGGGATCGCGCCGCGCTGGCCCCACCTTGGTGGCCACGGCGCCGGCCGGCCTGGCCGATCCGACGGGCGGCCGACGCGGCTCGGTGGCCGCCGTGCTGGACGAGCTGGCGCTCTACGACTCGCGACGCCGCTCGCTGCAGCTGCCCGTGCCGTCGCCGGTGGCGTCGCCGCCGCCGCCGCTGCCGCAGTGTCCGTCCGACCCGTGCCGACCCGTCACCATCCGCGTGACGCCCGCCACGCCCGAAGTGAAGGCCGAGCACCGCAGCCGGCCCGCGTCGCCCACGCTGAGCGCCGGCTCGCAGGCGGGCGGCGGCTGCGCCTGGTCCCGCCGGCGGCGGCGGCGCGCCTGGACGGCGGCGGCCGGCGACAGCGCGCCCGGCGCCGTCGGCTACGGCTCCGAGTGCCTGGCCGGCGTGGTGAGCGCAGTGCTGGCGCTGCTCGTCACTGCCGGCGTCGTCTACTGGCTGTACGCGTCGCACGACGCCTTCCGGCAGCGGACGTGACGGTGATCGGCCCGTGTGCAGGGGGCCGGCCGGCCACGTGTGTCGAGTGGACTAACAGCGGCCGACGCAGACACAGTGCACCCAACACACGTGGCGACCGATAGCCAAACAGTGCGCCAGTGAGTGTATGTCGCGCGTTACGCAGTGTTACAGGAGCGGCCAGCCGTCCGCACGCACGGTCTGTGTAGGAGGCTGTTGAGGACAGCGTGTCTTCCTTCCCGTTGGTGGATCGGCCCGTCCATCAGTTATCGCCACGTCGCAGGATCGTCAGCCGTTATCTCCGTCTCTCAAGTTCCCACTGTGGGTGTCAGTCTGGCCGACGACGTATTGCAGCCTCTCGCCTGGTGAGGTGGTCAACCGGCAGCCTCTCGACTGGTGAGGTGAAGCCATTCCGCAGCCTCTCGCCTGGTGTGGTGAAGCCATTCCGCAGTCCCTCGCCTGGCGATGTGAAGTCAGTCTACAGCCTCCCGCCTGGTGGGGTGAAGTCAGTCTACAGCCTCTCGCCTGGTGTGGTGAAGCCATTCCGCAGTCCCTCGCCTGGCGATGTGAAGTCAGTCTACAGCCTCCCGCCTGGTGGGGTGAAGTCAGTCTACAGCCTCTCGCCTGGTGTGGTGAAGCCATTCCGCAGTCCCTCGCCTGGCGATGTGAAGTCAGTCTACAGCCTCCCGCCTGGTGGGGTGAAGTCAGTCGGCAGCCTCTCGCGTGGTGAGGTAAAGTCAGCCAGCAGCCTCTCGTCTGGTCAGGTGAAGTCATTCCGTAGCCTCTCGCTTGGTGAGGTGAAGTCAGCCAGCAACCTCTCGCATGATGAGGTGAAGTCATTCTGTGGCCTCTCGCCTGGTGAAGTGAATTGAGCCAGCAATCTCTCGCACGATGAGGTGAAGTCAGTCGGCAGCCTGGTGAGATGAAGTCTGTCCGCATCCTCTCGCCTGGTGTCAGTCCGTACTCCGTAGCCATTCGCCTGATAATTTCGGCCCGGAGACATGCGCATCGATCAAACCGTCATCGATCCCTCGCATCTGAGTCCATCGCCTCACTCGTCTGACTCCGGCCCAGCGCCTCTCACGTCTAAACCTGGTCCATCGCGTAACACGTCTGACCCCGGCCCACCGCCTCTCGCGCGTAAACCAAGACCATCTGCTCGCGCGTCTGACTCCGGCCCATCGCCTCCCAAGTCCGACTCCGGCCCAGCGCCTCTCACGTCTAAACCTGGTCCATCGCGTAACGCGTCTGACTCCGGCCCACCGCCTCTCGCGCGTAAACCAAGACCATCTGCTCGCGCGTCTGACTCCGGCCCACCGGCCCACCGCCTCTCACGTCCTCGTGTCTGCTGCCGGCTCACCGCGTCTCGCATCCAACCGGCGCCGAGCTACCATCTCTCGCAAACAACATCGGCTCACGGCATCCGGCATCTGGCGCGAGCTCACCGTATCCGGCATCTGGCGCGGGCCCACGGCCGCGGGCATCCAGCGAGTCGGCCAGATCTCTGGCATCTGACGCCGGTCATCTCCGCAGGAGGCCGGCACTCGTTCGACGCCAAACGGTCCGGGAAAATGGCCCGCTCTATCCCAGAGCGGTGGTGACTTTAATCAATCCGCCGAGAGCCGAGACCCGAGCCGGCTTAATGGCGACTCATCGGCCGGCCGACGACCCCCTCCCTGCCGACACTAACGTCCCCGGCAGACGACCCCGCCAGCGTCCCCGGCCCGTCGCAAACCCCACCAGCCTGCCGAGCGCAGTGCGGTGAGCAGGCGTGTCGCCGCCGAGGTCAGTGCAGTGAACAGACACGCCGGCCGCGCCGACACCCGCGACACGGCGCCGCTCAAGTGAGGCAAGTGCCCCCTGTCCCGTCATAGTCGGCTCAGTCTCGTGCTGACACACCGCATAACCTAATAAAGACAACAGTGGCTCTCAACGACGCTTTACTCTGCATAAGTACCACATCGTCCGGCCCATACCACTTAAACACTCGGAATGCACCCCAGGCTCTCAGCAACACCCCACTTTCAACACGCGAAGGTGTTAGGTGTAATTTGACTCAGCGTGAAACCGTGTCGCTCCAAGTAATTGGTACGTTAATGGGCGCGAAGCCCATTTTCATCGCTGCCGACAATAAATTTCAATAAACCATACCCATAACGTGCCGAACAGGGATGCTTCGTCAACTGCCACACTGCCAAATAGAGTGATGTCCGGTTTACTATTTCGATGAGGGCTGTAGCCTTTTTAGTTTGCTTTTTTATTTATTTGATGCGGTTTCACTGCCAGACACATCCAGGGACTGGTACGAGGAAGTTGTTGGATTTGGTTCGGTACCCGTGAGCAAGGAGCTGATAAATTCAGTGTCGCATACGTTTTAACCCACATCAGCTCATCAACAGCGGGCTACGTTTCTCCTTTTGACAGCAGACATGTAAAAGAATAACAGGAGGGCGGTGGATCCATATTCGCAGGAGTTACGGAGCGTAGCGGATCCATACCCAAATATATATGGGAACGCAGTGGATCCACGCCCCCCAAAAAATGCACGGGAACGCAGTGGTTTCATGCATATCCCAAACGCGATAACTCTGCCCGTTCGTAGGCAAACAACCAATAACAGCAACTAACGATAACCAATATCAGCAACTAACAACGATAGCAATACAACTAAAAAAACAACCATTTAGCAGAGGATGACGTCACTATAGAAACTCGGCCAGAAGCCAGCACTGCAGTCCTGTCACGAGCCATTAACCCAGCAGTACTCTGGTTACCGAGACAACGACGCTCCTGCGCCGTGTATAGGCGTCAATGATAGGCACGGAACAGGGGCGCACCAGGGACATACGCCAATGACACAGGGCCGAGCATCATGGACAGGGTACGGATATCGAGGACAAACACCACATGGACAGGGTACGGATGTACAGCAGGACAGACGCCAGCGAAGGGCAGTATGGACAGACACCAGGGAAGGAAATCCGAAATGGTAGTAAAAAAAAGAAACAACAGGAATCATCAGTGACAGACAACACAGACAGACACTAGTGTTGAACGCCTGATCAATTCGCCCTAAAACTGGAATAACCAACCAACCAATCAACCAGTGTCGAACGCCAGGGATATACACCAGGGGCACAAACCAGACCAGGACACCAGAGCAGGACACCACAGACGGACACCGGAGACGGACACCAGGGCAGACGCCAGGGTCGGACGCGAGGTAGGGTCAGACCTCATGGTGTCCGTCTCTAGGGTCAGACTAGGGTCAGACCTCACGGTACGACACCGGGGTGCAGACGCCAGAGTCTGACGACAGGGTCCGAACCCAGTGCCGGACGCCAGGGACGGCGATCGGGAAGAGGCGTGCCGCGGCGGCAGAAGGCTGTCGGCGCTGTTGCCGAGTTTAGGAGCGGCGGCGGCGACGCTCTGTTTCCAACACCCAATAACTGGGCCGTGAAGAGGACGTCAGCGACAGTTGCACACCGCCGGAAATATTGCAGCCAGCGCCGACCGCCGTCGCATTGACGAATTGATAATAAGATACAGCGCTGTCCGGTTTTATTACGGTCATTGTTCATATCCAGTCGATATGCGCCATCGACCGGGCCGAAGCCAGAGCCGTAGGGCGCCGAGATCGGCCGCGCGCCGCTGACCGCTCCAAAACAACGCACAAATTCGCACAAACACTCCAAGGCCAGACTCTCGGCCGGCACCCGCACGCGCCGCAACACGTGCGCGAACTATCGATATCCGATAGTGTGGAGTGTGGCACGCGCGGCCAGGCCACATGTGTGGCTGCAGGGTGGCGGTGTGGCGGTGTGGCGGTGTGGCGGCGGCTCATCTGGCCGTGTATCGGATAGGACGGTGTGTGGCACGAGCGGACAGGGCACATGTGCGGTTGTTGGATGGAAGCATGAGTGTAACCACGGTTTAGAAATGGGTGGGGAGACAAACCAGGGACGTGGTAAGCTTGGACAGGATAGAGGGGTAACCCCGCCTTGCCCCCCCCCCCGCACACACAGAATCCTTGGATTGCAGCCACTTCATTTTCAACATATGGTGTTCAGATTCACCATTGATACAAATCATATTTTGTGAACGAAAAATTCCACCAAATTTAGCAAGTTTCACTCCTTATTACTGCCTTTAAACATCTAGCTTTGGGACGTATGTGCTCGCCCAGATTTCACAATCACCACAGAACAATGCTGTAAGTACGTTAAATATTGCCCTCTTCTAGCAGGCAAACAAAAAATAAAATATTGGACGATGGGTTTACTGTAGCAAATATAGACATACAATAATAACCTTACCTATGCCTTCCTGTTTTATGGGAAATATTTAAATGCAATGACAACCAGGGCGGATAAAGGATATATCACTGAGGACATATGCCACCCACCCACACGGAAAGTGGCGTCTCTCAGGCCGGGAAAAGGCGCCCCTTTGAAAAGGTTCCGGTGCACCCAGTCAATTTTTTGCAGCCAAAGGCGCCCATATGAAAGAAAAGGACCCAATCGAATCTTTCAGCCAGCGGCGCCCTTCCAGGTAATACCGCAGCGGCGCCACTCCAAAGCAATTGCACCGCTCCAGACAAGTGCCCCACGACAGTTCCTGGATCCACTCCTGATTCAGGATTGCTCCATCACGGTATGAACTCCGGCTAGTTATAAAATAGTGCGCATTCACGTGTAGTTCCTCTTGCAAATTTCATAACATACGTTGAACCATTAAGAGGTAAGGATGTCCAATGTGTCAGTGAACATCAATGTGTCAGTGTAAATTTAAAACCAGCGATGAGAGCGCCGCCTGAGCAGGTTAGGACGGATTTATTGGGGGAGCTCCTTGTCATAAAGGATGTGTGTGCCTGCTATCACAACGACTGCAAACAAAAAAAGGTTTGGTACTCCTAGTCCTATTACACTCAATCATTGTACACACACCGAACCTTCGACGCCTTCGAAATTATTTCGATATCTTAACATTCTGATAACATATGGCAAGCCACGCCGAATGACACCCTCATAATACAAATCAAAGCCACAGTGATGAAACGCGAGGACTTCGAAGAATTAAAACTAAACTTTGACTTGAGGCTTGACCTGACATATCCCGGTTAAAATATTACTCCATGGTTGCCCACGGGCTATCTCTGGACACCAAAAATTGGTAGCGTTGTGAGAAAACGAAGAAGCGCGGGGCGACCGAAGAAATGAGCTTGGCCTTTGACGTTGCAAATTAATGTGATTTCCGAACGGTTTGCTAGAGTACCTCACGTACGTCGAATGACACCTACGTGATGAAAATCGAAGATACAGTGACGAGGCGCGAGGATTTCGAACAATTTAAGCCAACCTTCGATCTTGTGGTTTGACCTTGACGTGTCCCGGTTTGAAATGTTACAAGAGGTTCACCACTGACTATCGCTTGATACCACATTTTGCTAGGTCTCAGCGAAAACGGGCAAAAAAGTTGAGGCGACCGAAGTATCAGCATGGTCTTTGCCCCTGCAAATATTTCGATTGCTTAGCTTTCTGGTACCGCATAACAAGCCAAGTCGAACGATGTTCATTTCATGGAAAGTGAACCGATAGCAACCGAACCTCGCGTTCGGTCGATATCGCTTCAATATCGCCATCTAATAAATCCAGCTAACCTTTGACCTTGGCATGTACCGATTTGAAATAATACACGAAGGTTCATCACAGGCTATCGCTTGATAGCAGATTGGGCCAGGATTTTGTGAAAACGCCAACAAAAATGGGAGGCGACCAAACAAACAGGTTCTCGTTGGACCTTGGCTGTTAAAGTGGTCATGTGAGACTTATGTAGTTGCTTGCAGCGTGATCAGTACAAGCAGAAGCATTGGTGGTACTTGATTCGAACGATCATAAACTCGTCGCTGAATGGCAATGCTAATACAAACTCGCCTCCGGCGAACTCGTTGCTGAATACGAATACGATATTAACATGACGTCCCTGCATGGTCTTGAAGATACTCAAGGACACCCATTCACGTTTGTTCAAAATATATCGATATATGCGGAGGGGAATGCGACCCAAGACGTATAAAGCCTTGCAATGATGCAAATTTGTTCCCTCACAAAGCACAATTTTTCACCAAAGCGAAAGCACAAGATGTTCAAGGCTCATGTTATTCAAGAATGGCCTAGAATCAGGCATTTCTAATGTTTGCTGATTTACCTCTCGGAGATTTTGTTACGACAGTGCAACCCGTTGATTTGCTAGATCGGCTTCTAGTATTTTTGGTGATTGTCCTGCATAGATAGTTTCACTTTGTAAGTAAGTAAGTATAATTTTGCGGCGATCATACTCAGATAGCTAATGCTTGGGGACATGAAAGAAATCGATGGGGACAAATCGGCGCTTTTAAGAAATTGGGGGACATGTCCCCCTCCCCCAGTGGTTATACCCATGGTTGGAGGTGTGACGGTGTGGCGGCGGCTCATCTGGCCGTGTATCGGATAGGGCGGAGTGTGGCACGAGCGGACAGGGCACATGTGCGGCTGGAGGGTGGCGATGTGCCGGCGGCTCATCTGGCCGTGTATCCGGCGACAGCCCGGCTAGCACGGTAACGAGCCCCCCGGGCGCGGCATCGACCAGCGCCGCTGCGTCCACGACACACACACACACACACAGCCTCACGCCAACACACGCACATACAGACACTCTCACACTCACACGCCGACATACGCTCATCCAGACACTGGCCACTCGCACGCCGACACACGCACATACAGGCCCCGCACACTCGTACGTCGACACACACACGCACGCATGCATATATATATATATACACACACACACACACACACATAGGCGCACCGGAGGGGGACCAGGGGGCCCGGCCCCCATGAGACCAAAGTGCCCTTTTGACCGACAAGTGCCCTCTTGGCCGGAATGTCCCAAATTCAGCCCAAAATGACCTGCCTGATGTCATTCCTGTGCCTGTGCCAAAGGTGCCCTTTGGGGCCAAAAGTGCCCTTTTGGCAAAACATTTTTCACGCCTCCCCCTCCGGTCAACAAAGTGCCCTCTTGGCCGGAATGTCCCAAATTTAGCTCAAGAATGACCTGCCTTATGTGCCCTGCCTGTGCCAAAACTGCCCCTTTGGCCAAACATTTTGCCACGTCCCTCCCCTGGTCAACAAACCTTCCAGTGTGCCTAGGACCGCAAAGTGTCCTTTTGGAGCCGGGCCCCCCATGGAAAAATGCCCAAGTGCCCCACACACATCCGGATACGAGCAGGGCCATGGCCACGGGTTCCGGCGCGATTACAACTACGGCCACGGACACTGGCGTTGTATGACCAACGCAGTCGATGCGCCCGTAAGCCCAAATAACCAACCAACCAACCAACGGACACGGGCAGAGGTAGGGCCAGGGGCAGGTGAAGGGGCAGGGGCAGGGGCAGGGTTAAGGGCAGGGGCAGGGGCAGGGGCAGGGGCAGGGGCAGGGGCAGGGGCGCGGTCATGACCACAGCCACGACTACGTCCGCGAGCCTAGTCTCGGGTATGCAGTGTGACCACACGCGGACGATTGCGCCACGTGTACGGCAAGGCAGCTGGCGGTGACCGGCCACGACACAGTCACAACCGTCCCACGCGACACCTGGCCAGGCCGTGCGACACTGCTGAGGCACCCAAGGTAGGTAGCAGTTGATTCCGCACCCGCTCCTCCTCCTTCCCGTTTGAGACTCCACACAAATTGTCATAATCGTCACAAGTTGTCTTACCTTGATAAACGCTACGTGTTTTTTGCTTTCGTTTTTACTCCGGAAGCCCAAATACACATCTCCGAAGATATATGGTTTGAAATCTGGTGTCCCATAAAATATAATGCACCATGCCAAGGTGGATGTCACGCCTATTTCACCAGGCGGTATAGATGTGGAAATTTTCGCCTGCAATGTGTTGATTTTGAAGAATTCGTCACCTAACGACTTCATCAAACCTCACCTTGCCAATCAAGTTTTCTTATGAAACTTCCCCTGGCAAACACCAAACATGACCGCGGGAAATGCCTGGTCACGTTAACACGCTAATAGCGCATGCCATACCTATAACACCGATAGGTGGCGGCACGCTAATGTCCATCAGCGGTGACATGCTAACGCTTTCGCAGACGAGTCGGCACATACTCTAACATTGTCGAGACGCATCGCTTTCACGTAGACATTTAGCTTCCTTGTGGATACCTACTGCTTCCACATGGACACATACAATTGTCGTGTGTAGACTTACCGCTTCTGCATGGACACCCACCTTTTCCATGTGGCCATATGCCGCTTCTATGCGGACACCTACCGTTACCGTCTGCACGCGTTACCATGTGGACACGTACCGTTACCACGTGGACATGTACCGTTACCATGTGGACACGTACCGCTACCACGTGTACATGTACCGTTGCCATGTGGACACGTACCGCTACTATATGGGCATGTACCGTTACCATGTGGTTACCATATGTACATGTACTGCTACCATGTGGACACATGCCGTTACCATGTTACATGTACCGTTACCATGTGAGCACGTACCGTTATCATGTGGACGTGTATCTTTACCCTGTATATACGCACCATTACCACGTGGACCCGTAATGTTACCATATGGACAAGTACCGTTATCATATGGACACGTACCGTTACCATATGGACACGAATCGTTGCTATGTGGACGCGTACTGTTACCATATGGACGCGTGACGTCAACGTATGGATACTTACCGTTACCATGTGGGCACACCGCTACCATGTGTACACGGACCGTCAACATGTGGTCATATACCATTATCATTTGTATACGTACCGTTACCATGTGGACACGGAGCGTTACCATGTGGACACGTACCGTTACCATGTGGACACGTAATGTTATCATGCGGACACGCACTGTTGCCATGTGGACACTTACCGTTTTCAGGTTGACACATACCGTTACCATGTAGACACGTGCCGTTCCCATGTGGGTACGTACTGTTACCATGTGGACACGTACCGTTACCATGTAGGCACGTACTGTTACCATGTGGACACGTACCGTTACCATGCTGACTCCCCACTGGCTGGCAGCGGTGAGCAGGGGCTTGGCCAGGTTGACACCACGCACTACCCCGGTGCGCATCTTGAGCGTCAGAGGAATATCGATGACGTCACATATGCTGCGGCACGTGTTTTCCAGCATGGAGCGCTTCCGCAGCATGGCAGCGCCGCCGCCCTGGACGGCAGGTAGGCTGTCAGTGTCAGTGTCTCGGCACCCACAGTACCAGACCACCAGGAGAGGCCGCCGATATCAGGGCAGCGCCGTCCTGGTCAGAGGATACGTCCCGGTCGGTCCCGGCACCCACAGCGCCAGGTTACCAGGAGAGGCCGCGGATATCACGGCAGCGCCGTCCTGGTCAGAGGATACGTCCCGGTCAGTCCCGGCAGCCACAGCGCCAGGTTACCAGGAGAGGTGGCAGCAAGTCGGCGGTCGTCGCGCTGCTGGCGAGGCCATCTCTCCCAGCGGCCGGCATGTACGGCAGTAGCGGATCGAGGGGGATACAGTCGTGACAGCCCCCTTGCCATGAAAATGGAGTCGAGCGGTCACTTCTCTCCCATCACCCTCGCAGGCGAATAAATATCCGCGAATACAGTTCCACCTATACTGTCGTGGAGCAACTACCCCGTGCTCACAACTTTTCCAACAAATCCGCTAGGGTCTGGCAGCTTGTCGAAGTTTACCAAAACCGATCGACTGTCCGCCTTGCTTCGCACTCCCTTCCCCTCATCCCATTTGAAAGTCGACTCGATCCACCAGTGTGTGCCGGTATATGATGGCCGTCACAACTGCTCCCCACCGGTGTGTGCCGGTATATGGTGGCCGTCACAACTGCTCCCCACCCGTGTGTGCCGGTATATGGTGGCCGTCACAACTGCTCCCCACCAGTGTGTGCCGGTATATGGTGGCCGTCACAACTGCTCCCCACCGGTGTGTGCCGGTATATGGTGGCCGTCACAACTGCTCCCCACCCGTGTGTGCCGGTATATGGTGGCCGTCACAACTGCTCCCCACCAGTGTGTGCCGGTATATGGTGGCCGTCACAACTGCTCCCCACTGGTGTGTGCCGGTATATGATGGCCGTCACAACTGCTCCCTACCGGTGTGTGCCGGTATATGATGGCCGTCACAACTGCTCCCCACTGGTGTGTGCCGGTATATGATGGCCGTCACAACTGCTCCCCACCGGTGTGTGCCGGTATATGGTGGCCGTCACAACTGCTCCCACTGGTGTGTGCCGGTATATGATGGCCGTCACAACTGCTCCCTACCGGTGTGTGCCGGTATATGATGGCCGTCACAACTGCTCCCGACCGGTGTGTGCCGGTATATGATGGCCGCCACAATTGCTCACCACTGGTGTATGCCGGTATATGGTGGCCGTCACAACTGCTCCCTACCGGTGTGTGCCGGTATATGATGGCCGTCACAACTGCTCCCCACCGGTGTGTGCCGGTATATGATGGCCGTCACAACTGCTCCCCACCGGTGTGTGCCGGTATATGATGGCCGTCACAACTGCTCCCCACTGGTGTGTGCCGGTATATGGTGGCCGTCACAACTGCTCACCACTGGTGTATGCCGGTATATGGTGGCCGTCACAACTGCTCCCACTGGTGTGTGCCGGTATATGGTGGCCGCCACAACTGCTCCCCACCGGTGTGTGCCGGTATATGGTGGCCGCCACAACTGCTCCCCACCGGTGTGTGCCGGTATATGATGGCCGTCACAACTGCTCCCCACCGGTGTGTGCCGGTATATGATGGCCGCCACAATTGCTCACCACTGGTGTATGCCGGTATATGATGGCCGTCACAACTGATCCCCACTGGTGTGTGCCGGTATATGCTGGCCGTCACAACTGCTCACCACTGGTGTGTGCCGGTATATGGTGGCCGTCACAACTGTTGCGCAGGCCCGCAGACTGCTAACAGAATAAGACTGGACACAGGACAGCTGAGTGGGACGGCTATCGACCGGCGGAACGGTTGGGATGAGGACGGCTCGGCTCGGGACGTGCGGAGAGGACGGCTATCGACCGACAGGACGGCTGACATGAGGACGATTCGGCATATGACGGCTGAGGAAAGGACGGCTATTAACCGGCAGGACGGTTGGGATGAGGATGGCTCGGCACAGGACGTGAGGAGAGGACGGCTATCGACCGACAGGACGGCTGAGATGAGGACGGCTCGGCATATGACGGCTGAGGAAGGGACGGCTATTGACCGGCACGACGGCTGAGATGAGGACAGCTTAGGGGGACGGCTATCGACCGACACGATGCTATTAGGAGGGCCAAAGACGTTCCGGAGACGTAGCTGTCGGTGAGCCATCATGGATCATCGTTGGAGGTGACTCTGCCACCCCCAGATACGCCCCTAAGGCAACGTGACTTCTGGATGTCCAGATGTGCCTGAATAGATAACGTAAGTGATCCGATCAGCTCTAGATGTGACTCTACCTCGCACGACGTATCCTATCGATGCCAGAGGAGCCCCCGCTACTAGTAGAAGAGCCCTTGCTACCGGAGGCTTCCAGCTTCGTGGAAGATGATAGTATGATCTCCCAAGGTAGGCAGCTGAATGCCCCTGCAGAAGGTATAACTGGTAGTGTCAGTGGTGAGCTGAATGCCCCTCCAGAAGGTATACCTGGTAGTGTCAGCGGTGAGCTGAATGCCCCTGCAGAAGGTATACCTAGTAGTGTTAGCAGTGAGCTGAATGCCACTGCAGAAGGAAGTCCCGTGAATGTACAGTGCCTGAGGCAAGAAAAGGAAGGTGCTGCTGCGATCTCCGGAGGCGCCATGTTCACTATAGGCGCTCCTGAGGAAAACAGGGGCATCTGTTGGCACCCGAGGACCAATAGAGGTGTGGCAGAGGTGTCTATTGGCACCTGAGGAACAAGAGAGATGCTGCAGAAGTGTCTATTGACATCCGGGTAACAACGGAGGTTTAGGAGAGGTGTCAATGTCGCTATCGGAGTTGCTGTCGGAGGCACTCTCGTCATTGCAATATTTGTACCACTCTGCTTCGTCGTCCCTGTAGATCTCCGTCAGCCAAGCCAGCCGGTCAGCCAGGCGCTGATGGTGGATCTCCGTCAGCCAAGCCAGCCGGTCAGCCAGGCGCTGATGGTGGATCTCCGCCAGCCGGTCAGCCAAGCCGTTTAGTGCGGCGACGGCGGTGACGAGCATTAGTTCTGGGCGTCGTTAGTTTCCTTCAACGTCAGTTAGATGGAGGGTGTCGCACTAAGCGGCTTTGCGACATAAACAGAAGGGAAAGGTTTGCGATGGAAAGCACGGTGACACACCGCGGCACCTATGACAGTTCAACAGCTCTGAATGGTGCATTTAGGTTCCAGGTGTGAGCACTATATTCGGTCAACAAGCCAGATTTCCGCAAGGGCGCAACTAATTTCGGTTCAAGCGGGTTGGCTTACCAAACTCGTGTTCTGAAATCGGACTCTTCAGCCGAATGTGGTGCACGCATTCCCAACTTGCAATGTGCTATACGGAATTGCCCAAAAGTTTTGCCTGTCCCTGAAATACGAGTACCTCTGCCAAAATTTAACTCGGTGTCGGTCTCCACGGGCTGCCGAGGGTATCACCCGCTGCAAGTCCACATCGCTCACTGGTCAGGTCAAAGATAGCTTTTATGTTTTGGAATACGACCAGGCGTATAATAACAGACAGCTTACGTCCGATGCGGGGCGCCGTGCAGTCTTGCATATAGCCACGCTGCATTCAGAACGTCGCCAACTGCCAGTCTGCTCGCCGTACGTCCGGGCCGTGTTCGTGTGCGGCCTGGGGGGGGCGACTGTGCGCCGTCAATGTCGCGCCAGCTGAAGCCCAACAGACGTCAGCTGACAGTGCTGGACGGCACTGTGTTGGCGACGGCCGAAACTTGCCCGGGCGCCAGCTATAGTTAGTTATTTGGGTTTTCGGGCGCATCAACTGCAGTGGTTATACAGCGCCCATGGCGCCAGCTATAATGCTGCCTGTATTGTTGGTGCTTTACCGATACTCTGGTACTCTACGTGGCATTTTCCCAACCGCATATTGTCAGATCACGTCATTACATGAGACTGTGTTTTGGTGCACCTTGCTGCTTCTGAGCCTCGATAATGCAGCTGAGAATGTTGAGGGCCAACTGTTCAGACAGTAAGGGAGGGGGATCTAGGGAGTATCGAATGCATTGGAATTGTAGCTTCATCTACGTATCATTTAGCTTCAGACAGTAAGGGTAGATGTTGGAACATAATACGAATGCAGTGCTTCTGCTTTGGCTGGACTATTTTACTGATGACTCGCTCCTCACTGCAGCATGGTAGATTAAAGAAGGCGTTTATGTCCGCTGAACACACGCAACATATATTCAGACTGATTGTCAATCAATGTAAATAGCTTTTGAACATCCACGTTAATGTTTGGGTACACACATTCAATCAATGTGACTATGACCGTTTTGCAAAAGTGAGGTAAGCTACGGACATGCATATACGTCATACGATACCAAATGAACTTCCCGGATGACTTTAGGCGATAATTAAGATAGCTTATGTTGATATTATACAGGCTGGAGGGGAAGACAATTGCAGAGGCATGAACATGTGTTCATGGTGTATCTCAGACGGTGGATATGGCTACGTGTCACCACGAGATAGAGAATGGACTGCAAAAGTCCTATATCAGTCCTCGTCAACTGCATAATAAACAAAACAAAGCGACAACATAGAAACGTTGTTTGATGTCTTCTTATTGCCGTTAATATAAGGACGTTTTGCCATCTTCTGCATACCGTCACCATGCTCTGCATAGCGAGTCACTGTGCTCATTAGAAGCCGAAAAGTCGCCATGAGACGCTTAAGAGCTTGGTCGATAAAAACTACGCCGAAGGAATACTTGTCCCCACGGGAACTGAATTGGGCCTACTTAGCCTATCGCTTGACGTTTACCAGTTTCACATGGGACAGACTGTGACTGACTAAAACACTTTGACCTAGCGCCATTGATTGAGGCGACTTGATCTCGCACTTGAATGTTGTCAATTTCACATCATACTGGATGTGATTGACTGTGACTGACTATAACGCGATGGACTAGCGCTGTGGGTTGCTTAGCAAGATGAAACCAGAAATTCCATTAAAAAATAGCATTAGCTCACGCGAATGTATCCTTTCATTCAGCAGACTACAATATTGGAGTCAGTCTTGACATGCCGGGTCGTGCAGTTCCTGTCAAATCCGTCCTCACAATAACAAATGATCCTCAAAACACATAGGACAACGGCGTCTGAAGAGATGGGAGGTAAGTGATGGATGATGTCGGTCGAGGCTTCACCAGACCGCCGCGGTCGGCGGTTGGGTGGGTGTAGGCGACAAGTGCTGGCTACACAGGCTGACGGCTGGCAGCTTTGTGACCGCTGCAATCGATGCGCCCCGAAAAAAAATCAAGAGCTAACTAACCAACTAACTAACTTACGGCATGTGTGTCGGCATGTGGCAGTGAAACGAGAGGAACGGGGTCAGTGTCGACCTCAGTGTCAGTAACACGACAGAGGTTCAGTCACAGTGTCAGTGTCAATGTCAGTGACACGACAGAGGTGCGTCACGGCGTCGGCATGCATCAGTGTCAGTGACACGACGGCCAGTACAACACATGCTGTCCATGGCGCGTCCGCCGAATAACTGCGAACTGTGGCGCGCGCCAGTCGGCGGCATGCGACGGCGCCGTGATGGCCGAGGCGACTAACGCGCCGCTGACAGCCCATTTTGGCCCGGGGATGGGCAGCCACATCAGCCAGCGTGGCCGGGAGCCACCAGCCCGGCTCGGTGGAGGGAGGTCACCAACAGGCGAGCGTGGCCGCCACCCAGCCGACCGGCCCGGTGGAAGGAGCTGCCGGCAGTGACCAGCTGGCGACGGTCGCAGCCACGCGTCCGGCCGGCCGCGCCATGCAGAGCTACGCAAATTCCATATCACTGCACGCATCGTTGAGCTGATGAGGATCGTTCGCGTCCTTTGGCTATTTCGGAAGATCTGTTATTGCGACTGTTAAACAACGACCCGGTGACCTAGAGTCCATGGCACACTTTATACTTTCCTTTGGGTACATAAACGGCTATTAAAAATACAAGGGCGAAGGAAGGATTCGAGTGTACAATGGAACAACACAATTGCTGGTAATTCATTTCGAATACCGATCAGTTTGGTTCTATATTCAACATCCAAAGTGCATGTTCCTGTTTTGACAGAAACGAAAGCAAACATACGATTATGAAATGCTACGCCACATAATTCCATTTTACAGTCATCTGCCGACCTACGACCACCATGCATTATATGGTGACTTTCTTATGCGTAACAATTGCTTTTGTTTTTGATAATGGCGGAAAAATTGAACACACATTATAGCAAGTGAAGCGTATGGTGCTAGGTGTGTATGTTTTGGTGTGTGCTACCGAGCCAAGATAAAGCTTCAAGTCAAACATGCATGCTCAGGGCACAGTAATTACCTCGAAGATTGGGAGGGAACAAATATCAACGCTTAATTCGTTTCCTTAGATACCCGTGGTTCCAGATCCCACACTGTAAAATGAAGAGGGAGTCCAATCGAGATTGGGTCTTGAGCCGTGCGTATCGGCATCATTACGAGCGGGAGCGAATCCCGAACGACTCTACTCGCGTCCAGATACGACAGGTTATGCGAGCGCCTAGAGCCCGCCAGGTCCGGCTCCATGGCCGCATTTGGAACATGACTAACCCACTTGCTAGTGTTCGAAGGTTGCATTAGTTCACTGAAAAATATGCCTGCCGTTTTAACCCTCTTATCCCTTCTTTAACCACGTAGTCGTGTCGCTATCCCACGAGCCGCGTGTGGCCCGGGGTGTTCCCGGTCAGATTCTCACACCCCAACTTGGGGGATTTAATTTGTGGAAATGTTTAAAATTGAGTTTTCAATTTTCTTGAATTTTCGTTTTCTAATGCGTAACGCACACCGGGAAACGTTGTGTTCAGTGAACTTTTTTTTCATAAAAAGTGAGAACTTTTTTTTCACTTCAGCCAGAATTTTCGATTTTAGCCCCAACGGGCATATGCGTAAAACAAATGTCACCAAAAACGGTAAAATACAAAAACCCTCTGGTGCATTTTGTTGATCCTTAAAGATTAAAAAACGGCAAAAGTTGCCTTCAAATATCCTATCTGTAAAAGCGTGACAACTGGTTGAACTATTTTGGAGGTGACCTCACCTAACCTTGCATTACCCGCTGACCACAGATGACTTGACCTCAAAATATTCACAAAACATATCAAATGATGTGGGAAGAGGCATACCAAATTTAGACGTGCGGCAGCGCGCCGTTTCTTCACTATTGGCGGAAAATCTTTGGGGGAGGGGAAGGTGGCCCACCCTTGTTAATTCTGACTTAAATCAGCTATCCTTCCAACATTTCTGATGAAATAAGAAAACTGAGCTAAAAGGGCGCTTTATGGCTATGCTTCCCTCCTTGCACAAGTAGCGGGATGAATTCAATCGCCGAACACGTGGTAATGTAGCTATGGCACGTGACGCGCATGCCCCGGGGCGGGGAAGCCGCGTGGCCTACGTCCGTTTAATACCGGATATGGCGCCGAATGGATGAGTGCTGCATGCACTGAGGAGGAAAGCTGTGGGGCAGAAAGACTGTGACACACACCGTGTCTATGCTAGTTGGAAAATTCGGCTCGGTCATGAACGTTCTAGATACGCGCGCCATATTCGGCAGCCGAACCCGATCTTGGCAAGAATGCAGTCACTTTTGGCCCAAATAGTTTGTTTTGCGCTGCGCGTGTGTTGAAATTGAACGCACTATTCACCGGAATCAGGCTCCTCTGCTAAAGATGGCGCACGAATCGGAAATTTGAATGCAGTGTGTCGAACTGTCGAGATAGGCTTCACTTATTTCTGGAATTCCTGTACTTCCGTGCGAAATTGGACACCATAAGTTCTATGTGTCTGAGGGCTGCCAAAAGAGCGCAGTTGCAGTGGGTCCACAAGATGCCTGCCGCGGCATGGTGCCAGATCCTGTACACGCAGCATGGAAACTCCACAGCCCGCCCCCTGCCCTCGCTCGTCCAGCGCATCCAGTGACGTCCTACACACGCACTGGTGCAATAATGTTACATGAGAACAAGGCTACGCAATATAGCACGATAACATACAGAATGCACGAAGACAAAAACGCCTTGGAAATATGGTCCAGTGGGCATTCTAGCACGCTATGTTGCTCTGACGAAAAACCTCTGCATACGCCAAACTAACCAGCCATGGCTGAACTGATCACATGGCGTCAATGGCGGATCTCACTAGCCGTGGCTGAACTGATCACATGGTGTCAATGGCGGACCTCACCAGCCGTGGCTGAACTGATCACATGCCGATAATGGCGGACCTAACCAGCCGTGGCTGAACTGATCACATGGCGTCCATGGCGGACCTCACCAGCCATGGCTGAACTGATCACATGGTGTCAATGGCGGACCTAACCAGCCGTGGCTGAACTGATCACGTGCCGATAATGGCGGACCTAACCAGCCGTGGCTGAACTGATCACATGGCGTCCATGGCGGACCTCACCAGCCATGGCTGAACTGATCACATGGTGTCAATGGCGGACCTAACCAGCCGTGGCTGAACTGATCACATGCCGATAATGGCGGACCTAACCAGCCGTGGCTGAACTGATCACATGGTGTCAATGGCGGACCTAACCAGCCATGGCTGAACTGATCACATGGTGTCAATGGCGGACCTAACCAGCCGTGGCTGAACTGATCACGTGCCGATAATGGCGGACCTAACCAGCCGTGGCTGAACTGATTCCCTGACGTCAATGGAGGATTGAAAATCATCAATGCGGTCAATGCGAAGCACAGTGCATAAGTTGAGCATTGTTTAATACAACGAAGAATGGCTCTTAAGTGCTCCTGGGTTTTAGACATTGCGTGAGAAGAAATATCCGACCTTCAATATACCAGGAGGTGCTGAGTTTACATCAAAAGTAACGTTATGGATTATACTATATAACTCAACGTTTCGGCCAGGGGCCATCATCAGGAGTGCCATCTCCCCTGATGATGGCCCCTGGCCGAAACGTTGAGTAATATAGTATAATCCCTAGCGTTACATTTGATGTAAACTCAGCACCTCCTGGTATATTGAAGGTGGGATATTTCTTCTCACACAATATAAGTTGAGCATCATGAGTTCTCCACGCCTCTATATTTCTTAAGTCTCATTAACTGCATATGATTGACACTCATATCCTGCGGCTCTATTGCGATGTTAACTTTGTTGGTAAAAGGAAGGAACAGCTATAGTATGACCACAACGATTGCTCACCTCCAATTTTGACCCGTCGAGAACATTGGAGGAAACGTTGACAACATAGAACTACGATTTTGGCGCGTATGTCATTAACAGAAGCAGCAACATTGAGAAGCAAAAACAAATTATTATTCGAAACAAGCTTGTCAAACATGGCATGGCCTTAGCACAGTTACCGCTTTGGAGGATCGATATAATGCTATTTCCGCGACAGGAGCACCGCGTTGGTTGTCGAATGGCTTACAATGAATCAAATCGAATATGTTTAGAAAAGTAACAGCACCACTGATTCTTTTTGTTTCTATCACTTCTTTCTTTCTATCACTGATTCTTTTTGTCTCGGGTATCCAACACTATCAAATACTTTTTTTTTTAATCCGTGAAATAATTGCTGATAAGATGGGAAAAGCCGAGAGCCGTTTTCCCAAGGAAATATGGCCGTTAATTTGCCAGACTTCATGAAGCAGAATCCGTCGACGCCGCAAGCATGGACGCGACTGCTTTAGCTTGCAAGGAATAGGGCTACTCACGTTGCAAAAACGTAGGCCGAATTTCAAATATTTTGACTTCATTCCTTGCTGACAATACATGAGTTATAAAATAGCAATGCAACAGATAGTGGGGTGGTGCCTAGGTGGAGCTTGTTATCTTCACGGATGTCTCAGAGCCAATCAAATGCTGACCTGAAAATGTCTCACCTCCCTGGCCTATTGGCCGGGGAGCTGCGAATTTGACTAGATTATCACATGTGGCAGCTCGTCTAAAATTGTATTGGCCACCAGCCTTAACATGATGAGCCCACTCCAACTAAATGTACTTTTCAGCGTTCCAACCGTGGCAAGCAAGACGGTTGCTTCTGAAATATCTTACTGTGACACTCCGCCAATAGCATTGCATGCACAGAATCAGACGAGCAGCCAGCCCCCCCCCCTCCCCAAGCAACACAAATTCAATAGATCAAACAAGAACTTGATGTTTACCATCCAAAACTATTTTTGCGCGCTTCGCGCGCCGACAGCGTTCTTTTTCCCACGCAACTTTCTTTTGGTCGGGCCCACTTGAGAAAACTGGGCTGCGCCACTGGGCATAATTCACCAAGCCCCACCTTGTCCCCCCCTGTTCTGCCATTTTAGGACGGCGCATCGGACTGAGTACGACGATAGCGAAAGCACGTAGCTAGTTTGCGCTGGCCCCACAGTGCCTGTGCACTCAGACCGGTCACGCACGTGCACCCCCCCCGCCGCCGGCGACTGACGAGGCGAGCCTAACGAGTGGGCGTCCACGTCAGACGATGGACGTGTGCCATGACCGCACCAGAGCAGCTGGCGTCGCCTCCCAACGACCAGCGGCGTCCCGATCGCTCGCGACCAACAATCGCCAGAAGCCGACTGAACTCCCACAAAGGAGATATGGCAACGCGTGGGAAAAGAACACCTCTGGGGAGGCCATCCGATCGGCAAAAACGCCGCCGGCTGATTTACGACCGGCTGTCGTCGAGCTGCATAGTGCCAGGTCCATCAGCCCTGCATCGCCATGGAGTGGGAGCCTCGAGGCCAGGGCTCCTCTCCCACCGCAGGCGGTCCCCAAATCCGGGCCGTCACGTTACCACGGCTATCCCCAAGTCTCTCAGTCGCAGTGTTAAAATATTGGTTTTTCGTTAGGTGTGAGAGGCCGAAAATATTACAGTAAGATGCCGAAATTCGCCATGGAAACGATATTGCCTAACATAACTTATCAGATTTTCAAACAAAATTTTTATACAACAGTGCACTCATACCTTTTTCCTTTCATTTCAGATGCAATGTTTAGGGACCACTATTTTAGCGGTAATTACGCAAAATAACTATCCTGATCAGCTAGGATCGTATAACAGAGGCAACCTTTTACCAAGAATTGTGTTCAAAGATATTAGTGCATCACAACCCGCAGTGGTGAATATAAGCATGATGCTGGTCAACAAGATACTGCTAGAAATTAGACATGAAGACATAATGAAGGCTCATCACGAAGCACGATTTCCCTACTTCGTTGGGAGGGACGTCGATTCAGTGTTCAGAAAGTGGTATTTTCCATCCTGTCAACAAAATCATTTTTCACTGCTCAGTCGTCCCCAGTCACATGAGGCCCAAAACCCATCCCCAGCCAGATGAGGCCCTAAAACCCACCCCCGTCACAGCAGGCCCAAATTGACATCACAGCTGGCTCCAAAGTCCAGGTCCCACCACATGAGATCCCAAATCCGACTCCCGCTACTTGGGGCCAAAAGACCCATTCCCATCACATCAGGCCTCAAAGCCAGCCTCCGTTACCTCGGGTCCAACAATTCAGGTCCCGCCACATAAGATCCCAAAACGCAGATATCCAGCATGGGCTAAAAACCAGACCCCTCCCTCGCCACAGCGGGTTGCAAGTCTCGAGCAGATAACGGTCATAGCATGGCATGTAAGTACGGGGACTCGAGCTCCTCTCACCGCACGGCGCCCAAAACCCGGATCCAACGCACACTATGGATGTTCCAAGACTTGTCCTAAGCCACTACCTCGCCACAAAGTCCTACTGAACCAGGTTTCTTCCTCACTTCGGTACGTCCTGATACCGGGACTCCTTTGTAGCCGCAAGGTGTTGCTCCTCAGTGCTCCCCCAGTCCTAGGGTTCTCCATGACTAATGGACGTGTGAAAACTGAGGATTTACCCCTACAGCAAGGCATTCCCAGCCACGGGCCCCTAACTCGCAGCAGAATGATCCAAGACTCGAGTCCCTACCAATGGTCCAAGGCAAAATTAGTAAAAAGGCCAGAGTCCCTCCCTTGCCAAATTGGTTCAAAGGTCTCTCCCTCGCCACGACATACCCCAAGGCACGGTCCACCGCCTCACCAGGGGTTTCCAAGGTTTCAGCCACTCCTTCACCACAAGGCCAAAAGCTGGGGCCACTCGTCTTGCCAGACTTGTCAAATTGTCTGCCCCTAGACAGACGACAGTGCGCCAGTTGGCGCCCAATACCAACCTGGCAGCCAGCACCAAGTAGCTTCGGCGCCGGCAGCCTTCCGACCGGCCCAACACATTTGGTGACGAACAGTTGCGGGGGGGGGCAGGCTGTGAGTGGGAGCGGCCCAAACAGCCGTCCGGCGGCAGGCTGTCCGACGCACGGCCCGGCCGCCGCCGTACAGTATTTACGTTGCGTCGCATCCACCCGGTGACAAGTGCCCTGGCACGGCGCTATTGTGTGTAATGTATGGCCCGCTCCCAAAAGGCGTCCGCCGCCGCGAGATCTGCGCGACGAATTGCCGATTGCAAATCTAGTGCGAAATCGCCGGCCGGCGATAGACATCTGGCAGCGGGCGGTGTAAATCATCGGCTCTGAGCGGCCGCTCAGCCGCCCGAGGCATCCGACAGACGGACGAGCGCCGCTGACGACCGCCAGTGCCAGCCGGCGTGCGAGAACGAAAAACGAGCCTCCCGGCACGCTGCACATGGGCCGTGACTCTCGAGTCGCTGAACACGCTGCACATGGGCCGTGCCTCTCGAGTCGCCGAACACGCTGCACATGGGCCGTGCCTCTCGAGTCGCCGAACACGCTGCACATGGGCCGTGCCTCTCGAGTCGCCGAACACGCTGCACATGGGCCGTGCCTCTCGAGTCGCCGAACACGCTGCATCTGGATAGTGCTTCTCGAGTCGCCGAACGCGCTGCATCTGGACAGAGTTTCTCGAGTCGCCGAGCACCCTGCATATGGACAATGTTACTCGAGTCGCCGAGCACCCTGCATATGGACAATGTTTCTCGAGTCGCCGAGCACCCTGCATATGGACAATGTTACTCGAGTCGCCGAGCACCCTGCAGATGGAAGGTGCCTCTCGAGTCGCTGAGTCAGTCACTGGGGATTTACACAGCCCCACCCGGGCTCCTTTTACGATGTCCGGTAACAGAACGTGAGCCGGGCTAACAAACTTCGTAAGCCAGTTCACCACGCATTTTCACGCCCGGATCTAGTGGGGGTAACTCGAGCAAGATCGCGCACTTCTACCTTGTGATAACTTCTCACCAAGCCAGAAATGCATCCATGGACGATGTCATGAGATCAGATGCGGGATTATGTCTTGGCCGGATAATGCAGTTGTCTTCATGCTTTAACGAAATGTTCTCCCAGTTGTTTATTATATCGCAGCTCTTCCAACTTGTTTATGTCAACTGTAGCTCACAGTTTCGCGAGCTTGGCGCCTGCATACATGTCCCACCACCCGGGGTAGGGATAGCGTGGCCATGCTCCTCAATCTCCACGGATTTCAATGAATAACCTCACGGCATTACACGCCAACGATGAACAATGGAAAATGGCCGTGGGGTCTCAATACGAGCCATCCTGTCACACTCTTGGCCCCATGGACTTCAACGGCATGAACATTGGCATCATTGATTACATAAGTGAACATTAATTCGGTAAACAAGGACGGCACAGGCTGCAGGCTTTTAGAAAGAAAGTGACGTGGGGAAGGAGGGAGGGGAGGGGAGAGGAGAAGTGAATAGATGCGCAAGAAGAGGAAGAGTCTCATCTGCAGCTTTCAGTCCATGCTATGAACGATCATCTTGCGCTATGAAATGAGTCACGAACATCTTGTGTCACAACACTTCTAATCTACTTTGTCAAATGGACCATGAGCAATACGCTAGAGACTAGGCCGCCGTCTGATGCTGAGGTCATGACTATATCTCAGATAAGCCCCGTGCTCTGTGAACAGTTTTTGCGATAATAATATCGTTGAGTGTGAAGGGAGGAGCGGGGAGAGGCGCTGAGAATAGTCAGATAGTCATCTACATAGAGAATAGTCGGAATAGCTTGATGTTCCACGCTGCTGGCTTTGAAAAATGTCTACCATTTAAAAAGGCAGGAAATTGAACCAGACATCGAGGCAGTGTCCTGCAATTCTGAAATTCAGAGCAATTCTGAAAATTTTGTCAAGACAACTTCCAAAAAGAGTTCATGACAACTCTTTTGACATCCTTTTTGTCTTTTTTGCCATCATTAAGTGCCACTTGACACCTAAGTGACACTGTCGCAGATCTAAGGTGAAACCTGCTCATGACACTGCAGATGAATAGTTTGCCTAAACGACGCAAATCAACTACTATGGCTCGGCAGGAACGGCCTGATACTGTTTGTTTAACTAATATTCGGCCTCCGGGAGCAGCAAGTATCCAATGCAGTTGTCCTGCAAATTTTTAGAACGCCAACAAACGCAGCTGAGCTTTTCAGACAACTAATTGGTCTGCTTATAGATGTTGGCTGGCTCAGCCGACAAGTAAGACAGCGTGGTGGCTCAGCTGAGAAAATGCTAACGTATCTGGTTAATCATGACGCACCCAACTCTGGCACGATGCGGCGGAAGAAGGCTTTTGACGCGCAGGCACTTAAAGCTACTGGCCGCTGCATTTGGCTGATTGTCCGTCACGCGGAGCGATAGGCAGGACATGTTTAGCTTGTCGATGGGCGGAAAATTATCGCACAGCCGTTTGGTTTTTCCCATCCAGTCGTTGTGCCAGTTTTACCCTGCCCCACGCAAATGTCCTTTGATAAAGGTGTTCTTCGTTTGTTTATTGTGTGGTTCACGACGCACTTTAGGCACATTCACGGCTAATGACGCCGCCCACATTGTTTCGTAGGTCGCAGAATTGGGAAATGTCCCGAGCGGCGCTAGTGTCGAACCCGGGACCTTTGGTACCCAGAGCCAAACACGGTGTTCTTCAGAGTATTCGCAATTGCCAACCAATTATGTCCACCCAGTGATTATTCGCTCAAAATGCGCTATACCATTTTCACCCAGGGCATGTGACTGTGTCATGATATACACCAATGAGAAGGTGGATATTCCAGTCACGCTTACACTATCAACGTTGCGCAAGCCATCAGCCACAGCTACTTTTTTTTCAAACTAGCTGCCGGCGAATGGGATACAACAGGGGGCCCAAACTCGTATTTGCCTGATGTGTGACCCATTGCACAGTTCGCTGGACGTTTTTGCGACGCGCCGTCGGCAGCGAACAGACCAGTCGGCGATGTCTGATGCTGCCAACCACCATACGAGACATGGAACTGATGCAAAATGGCACAGCATTGCACAATAAAGCCAGCCGAATTGGTCGGCAGATGCCGGCCTCGGATACTTGAGGCCTCACAGTGGCCCATACGGCGTCGGTTGATGGACCGACACACGCTGCCTCTCCCAGAGACATCGCGCTCGCTCCACCTCTGTGCGACAGGACACATGACGTGGACGGTGGTGTCGGCTGACGAACACAGTGGCAGGCTAACCCCCGCCAGAGCACGGCGCTTGGTCACCTTCCCCGTGCAGGAGGTAGCGCGAGCTCTCCCGCCTTGTCAGCAGGTGAGCGCCAGCGACGTGAAGCAAAACTCAACGAGTCACAGGTGATGGAACTTCGCGACCAACGCCAGATATTTACACCTCGTTAGTTAGTTAGTTATTTGGGTTTTACGGCGCATCAACTGCAGTGGTTATACAGCGCCCAAGATATTTACACCTCAGGTTACTGGTCCATCACCCGGACCAGGCTAACCCTGCTGTTTGCAGGGGTGGGAGCAGCTTCACCTCCTTCCCCTCTGGTATTCTCTCATTATTTTAAACGGTTTGTGGTAGCGCACATCTTGGAACTTGGTGAATTATCTTAAAGATGTTTTATTTTACGCGTTTTATGTCAAAACTTCGAGCGAATTTTATGATGGTGGGGTGGGGCTTCATCACATTTTTCTTTGCGGGGGCGTACCTTGGTGTGCGCAATCACTTCTTGACGCCGGTGAACACAGTGGCAATTCGGTGGAAATTAACATAGCAAGGAACGTTGTAGATGCATATATGAAATAGGCGTGGCTGGATGTCTGAAAACAAACGGAAAATTAGAGGCCATTCTAGGGCATGGCAAGAGTCAGGACCTTCACTGCATGTCCAACCTACGTTGCATGCGACGGACGTGATGTGACGTAGCATGTGATACGATGCAGTGCATTGTTGTACGTTACATGTGCATGCGATTGTATATCCCACTGGTGTTCAGGGGAATATATAACTCGACAAATATATTTACTGACGTGTTGTTTACGACATGAATAATATATGCATCTGGTGGATTGGAGTTTAGGGGCGTGTCGGCACCTATGGCCATTTCGCGCCCATAATACTTTATGGATCTAACACATATTAGCAGGCAATAAACTTCGTCGGCGGCGTCGTGATGTATTTTCGGTGGACAGACGTTGACGCTATACCCGTCATGGAGTACGCTTTGCATAATACTTTAAGTAAATATCTACTGATAATTGACCTGTGGTCTACATTATGAATAATTACGTTTTCCAGTGGCGAATCCAGGGCATCACATACGTGGGATCAAATGTATTATATTGGTCGCATGAGGAACGCTATGTTAGACCTCAGAAACGGCTGCAATGGGACACTTTGAAAATGAACAACGTACATCACATCATGATGAATCGCTAGTCGTAACCTGCAACAAAATCGGACGCAAAATTGTCCAGACATCTAAGGGGAAATTCAAGACCCCTCTAAGCTACTAACCCAATGAAGAAGTCGCGCAAGGAATATGATTAAGGGTCGATGTTTCACAAATGTCGATAATTTTAGCGTTTAATCGTGTTATGTACAAACAATAATAGATCTCAGCTTGAAATGGTTAGTATGGTATATTTCAATGGCTTAGGATATTCATGCAAACTGTTACATTTCAACTCATATATCAAGGGTAACCTGATGGTAAGGAGCTTTTCTTGGCAGTTTCCGAAACGGTATTCAAAACACCAATTTCAGCTACCCAGGTGAAATAATGGATATAAAATTCAGTCCTTGCCCCAGAGTAGCTTATACACCGAAAACGGTTCGATGCTAAGTTCAGCTAATGACATCGAAGGACTTTGGAAAGACTAGTGACACAGATGCACAGGTTAACTGCGGTCTCCACAGCCTTCCCACATCCCAAAGCGTGTCATTTGTAGTCATACAGTGAGATCAACTGACGATATCTTGCAACCTCTGCGAAAATGCCTGACATGTTACCTCTTATGACATTACATCACAATGACTCAAAATGCTCACCCCAATGACTCATGACTCCACTCCAATGACAATGATTCCAAATGACTCCAAATGGCTCTCCAAATGTGTACACGATCCGGCCTGCAGTGGATGCTCCATCCGCCACACCACGTGGCGTCGCGCTAGCACGCGCGGTTTCACATGGTCATGGAAGAATGGTAACAGCACCTCCGCACGGGCTGGTTTGGTCAGATCAGCAATGACAACATTATAATGGGCGCTCAACGATCGTTCTATATTCGATGCACAATACACCAGCATTGGAGAGAAAAAAATCGGTCCATTCCTGTTTGTGGGCCCAAATTATTACACCGAAACATCCATTCCATTTGATGTCATGTAAGGAATTTGATATGGACCTGAATGCAGTATTACTTCATATATTATATTGGACCATTGATTCAGATAAGGGTTATGGCAAGATATATCGGAGTATCATTCTGACAGTTCTTAACCCTACTAGGGGATGATAATGTTAGTGATGAAAACCATATTGTATTTAGGTACAGTTGAAATTGGATGTTTCTATGATAATATTGACATAACTGATACCTTGCTTAGATCAGTCTGGTGATCAAAGGTGCTGCATTGTTGGGATACGGACTGTGTGCATGCTGAGTATCACAATGTAATTTTACAAATATATTTGGATATTGTCAAATGTTGCAAGAATGCAGAACTATGATATATCAAGACTGTGATCGCAAGTCCGCCAGATAGAGAAGGAAACCAGAATGGAATGATCGTGCAGCAGATCTGTACAAAGGGGCTCGGAGAGTGCACGATATTTGGACAGATGCAGGAAAACCCAGGGATAGCCATCTGATTGAAGAATTGCAAAGGAAAGCTGGAACCCAGTGAAAATGCCATTCAAGCGAAACAAACGTTCGAAGATACCCTCAAAACAGAGGCCACTATGAACATTTTCAGAGAATGCCTCGCTCTCTTCGGAAGAAATAAAGCAACTAAATGGCGCATGTCAACCTTGCTCCTTGTGAGGAGTGTGAAGTGGAGATATCCTTATTTTCCACATGCGAAAGTCACATTACTGTGGTCTCCTACATCGTATCGACCATAGTGCTGATGTTTATGTGGAGGTCGTTTAGGATGCTCCATTGGAAGATATTAAGGGTTCTACCCATAGGAGTGGAAAATGCTTCGACTAAATGGTTTTCGGCCACATAAAGCTTCTGCTATTGACGTTTATTTGCGTGGAAGGATGCATAATGTGCACTTTTAAAAAGAACGCAAGGCATTTTAAAGAAACGCGCGGGACACAGCACAAGTTGCACCTCTTCCTATCCTCCGAGCGAGCATTTAACGACACTAAGTACATCTAAAACGGTTGTGCGCGCCTCATGAATCACTCCCCGCTCTTCTTCCTCCTCTCGACCGCATCCCAGCAGCCTTAGCGCGGGTCAGGCTTGTATTGCAAAGTTGATGTTCGGCGCCGACTACTGCCTTGTGGCGCTCACAGTCTACGGGCGGCAGGAGGACGGACCACACCTGAATGGCTGCTACAGCACCGTCCGTAATCCCGGCCAGCTTCAGCCGTCCTTACTAGCGGCAGGACGGACCACACCTGAATGGCTGCTACAGCACCGTCCGTAATCCCGGCCAGCTTCAGCCGTCCTTACTGGCGGCAGGACGGACCACACCCGAATGGCTGCTACAGCACCGTCCGTAATCCCGGCCAGCTTCAGCCGTCCTTACTAGCGGCAGGACGGACCACACCTGAATGGCTGCTACAGCACCGTCCGTAATATCAGCCAGCTTCAGCCGTCCTTACTAGCGGCAGGACGGACCACACCTGAATGGCTGCTGCAGCATCGTCCGTAATATCAGCCAGCTTCAGCCGTCCTTACTGGCGGCAGGACGGACCACACCTGAATGGCTGCTACAGCACCGTCCGTAATCCCGGCCAGCTTCAGCCGTCCTTACGGGCGGCAGGACGGACCACACCCGAATGGCTGCTACAGCACCGTCCGTAATATCAGCCAGCTTCAGCCGTCCTTACGGGCGGCAGGAGGACGGACCACACCTGAATGGCTGCTACAGCACCGCCCGTAATCCCGGCCAGCTTCAGCCGTCCTTACTGGCGGCAGGAGGACGGACCACACCTGAATGGCTGCTACAGCACCGTCCGTAATCCCGGCCAGCTTCAGCCGTCCTCGGTTACTTTACACAGACTATGGGTGGCAGCGATTCCACCTAGTGCGCAATAAAGAGCCATGTTCACCTTTGTGTGGGGAGTGTGTAATGTTGACCTGGGTACGAGGTATTATCATATTGACCTGTGTACGGAGTATTCGTCATATTGACCTAGGTACGGGGTGTTTGCCATGTTGTCCTGTGTACTGGACATTTGTCATGTTGACATTGGTAAGGTATATTTATCATATTTACCTAGGGACCGGGTATTTGTCATGTTGACCTGGGTAAGGGTTATTTGCCATGTTGACCTGTGCTCGGGGTATTTGCATCAACGCGAATGTGACGAACTACCGCAGTGATGCAGTCCGTCTCTAAGGATCGAGATTCTCCCAAGGGCGCCGAGAAGCTTCGGGTTCAGCCATACCAACGTCACAAAGTTCCCGGATTGAAGAAAAGTTTGTTGAATTTTTTACTTTCCATTTTAGCTAACAATTGTCATTAGCTGGGCCGTTCGGTGGGTGTGTTGGGTGTGACATCCCCACTAGTTCCACGTGCAGATGTCCTGTTCGATAGACGTGCAGTCACTAGCGTATTCGGGGGGGCTCAATTCGTGGCTCTCCCAGAGGTACACTTTTAGCAGCGTTTGCGCAAGTCACTCTAAAATAACACTTAAAACCGCAGCTTTTCCAATCCAAAAATGATATAAGAATTGGAACGATTTTAATTGCATTCCCTGAGCGAGATGAGGTCACGTTTTGAACCCGCCCCTGGCCGTGTTGAACATTTTGTCGAATATATGTCGCACCCTAGACTGGCCTCATGGCACAAAAACGACACGTGAAATCTGATGGATTGACACACATTGGACAGGTATCATACCATCAGCCAGCTCCACACCAACAGATATATCCACATCACCGGACAGCTCCCATGCTAACGGCACAGGTAGCTAGCTAACGGGCAGGCCCCATACAACCACACTGGTCCCATACCACTACACCGGTCCCATACCACTACAACGGTCCCATACCACTACACCGGTCCCATACCACCACACTGGTCCCATACCACCACACCGGTCCCATACCACCACACTGGTCCCATACCACCACACTGGTCCCATACCACTACAACGGTCCCATACCACTACACCGGTCCCATACCACTACACCGGTCCCATACCACCACACCGGTCCCATACCACCACACTGGTCCCATACCACCACACCGGTCCCATACCACCACACTGGTCCCATACAACCACACTGGTCCCATACCACTACACCGGTCCCATACCACTACAACGGTCCCATACCACTACACCGGTCCCATACCACTACACTGGTCCCATACCACCACACCGGTCCCATACCACCACACTGGTCCCATACCACCACACCGGTCCCATACCACCACACCGGTCCCATACCACCACACTGGTCCCATACCACCACACCGGTCCCATACCACCGTACAGTGGGCTGACTGATACGCCAACACACTGTAATCCATCTGCCGGTCAGAATGCATGCAAACGGGGAGGACACGCCTCAAGCGGGCTGACTGATACGCCAATACGTTACTGTCCATCTGCCGGTCACAATGCGTAATAAATGCAGGACTGATTCGTCCTATTAGCCTGAGACAAATATTGCATCTGCCGGCCGCCAGCTGGCCCTTCTCCAGCCGGCGTATCGACGAGCTTGTAGCCATTGATCTCTGCGCTCAATTTGGGAAGCGGTCGACATGTTTATGGCTCCGCCCAGAACCTATGACCAAGCCAGTGTTCTGATCTGAAGACTACTGACTTGCCTATGCACTCAACCGGGGTCTGAGAACGGGCCAGTATTCTGATCTGAAGACAACTGACCTGCCTCTACAGCCTTCAGTACATGGGACGAGATTAATCTTCCGATTAACGCACCGACCAAATATCGCCTGCATTTGGTCGCCATCAATCGGTTTCACTGTAGCCCGGGGAGGACATCGTGGAGGATCTCTCCGCGTTCCGAGCACCCAGAGCGTGAGTATTGGCGCGAGTTCACTTAGGTTCCTGAATATCGAGCAAACAGAACACATTTATGCGAGGAACAATCACTCAAGGATTCACATTAGCATTAACGAGCAACATGGTACCAAATAAATAACATGTTATGTGTTCGGGCAGCTTCTGCTTGAAAGATGGATAGCTAAGTGAGTTTCGCACGTTAAGTGGCAGGTCATTCCACGCTCGGCACGAGCGGCTCAAAAGTGAGCGCCGTGCAAACTGTGCGGTCACGCGGCATCTGTGGCCGGCCGCAAACTGTGCGGTCACGCGGCATCTGTAGCTGACCGCAAACTGTGCGGTCACGCGGCATCTGTAGCTGACCGCAAACTGTGCGGTCACGCGGCATCTGTAGCTGACCGCAAACTGTGCGGTCACGCGGCATCTGTAGCTGACCGCAAACTGTGCGGTCACGCGGCATCTGTGGCTGGCTCGCAAACTGTGCGGTCACGCGGCATCTGTAGCTGACCGCAAACTATGCGGTCACGCGGCATCTGTGACTGGCCTTCGCCGCATGTGTCCCTGTGTGTCGGCTGGTGACCTGCCACCGGATCTGCCCGGCGGTATTGGCGTTATATAACAGTCTATAGATGATATGCAGGTCCCGTTCTACGATCACTCTCTATATATTCACCCATTCTAGCCATGGTAACGTAGGAGACACTCGTTGCCGATACCCTACGCCTGTTACCATTCGGACACCGAAGCTTATGCAGTTTGCATTTGCCTTTCTCTGTAGCCACACAATTTCTTGAGACTGATACCCAGCAATGTTTGTGTATATATGTGTGGGGGAGGGGGGCAATGCCTTTTGCATTTCTCGCCCACACTCTGCGCTTACTCAGTAAACGGCAGCAGGTTCGCGTAGAATGAACCACCAGCTTCTGTGACACGAACAAATCAAGCCAGAGTTTGGCTGTGGGAGTCCTAGGTCGGTTGTGGGGGTTCCAGCTTGGTAGTGGACTGGTCTGCCCACCTCAGCAGTGGACTGGTCTCCCCAGTTCGGCAGTGGACCGGTCTGTCCAGCTCGGCTGTGGACCGGTCTGCCCAGCTCGGCAGTGGACCGGTCTGTCCAGCTCGGCAGTGGACCGGTCTGCCCACCTCGGCAGTGGACCGGTCTGTCCAGCTGGGCAGTGGACCGGTCTGCTCAGCTCGGCTGTGGACCGGTCTGCCCAGCTCGGCAGTGGACCGGTCTGTCCAGCTGGGCAGTGGACCGGTCTGCTCAGCTCGGCTGTGGACCGGTCTGCCCAGCTCGGCAGTGGACCGGTCTGTCCAGCTGGGCAGTGGACCGGTCTGTCCAGCTCGGCTGTGGACCGGTCAGCCCTCCTCGGCAGTGGACCGGTCTGCTCAGCTCGGCAGTGGCGGCAGTGGACCGGTCAGCCCTCCTCGGCAGTGGACCGGTCTGTCCAGCTCGGCAGTGGACCGGTCTGCCCAGCTGGGCAGTGGACCGGTCTGCCCAGCTCGGCTGTGGACCGGTCTGCTCAGCTCGGCAGTGGACCGGTCTGTCCAGCTCGGCAGTGGACCGGTCTGCCCAGCTGGGCAGTGGACCGGTCTGCTCAGCTCGGCAGTGGACCGGTCTGTCCAGCTGGGCAGTGGACCGGTCTGCCCACCTCGGCAGTGGACCGGTCTGTCCAGCTCGGCTGTGGACCGGTCAGCCCAGCTGGGCAGCGGGCCACGCTCCGGCCTTGCCGCCTGTGTCGTCGCTGCCGCCGCTGTTTTCGGGGTGGGTTGGTCGGGCTGGTGGGCCGTTTGAGCCGCTGCCAAGACCGTCGGTGGCGCGCTGCTCTCCCGCCCGGACCGGACTCGGCCAACGCATTTCAATGCGGCGCCAGTCGGTCGTCGCAGGGTGCTGGGGCCTGCAGGGGGGGGGGCGGTGCGGGCGGGGCGCACTATTATGTGTCTGTGCTCAATGTTTCGTTAGCTGCCGCACGCTGAGCCAACTGTGGCTGGTGACACGGGGCTGAGGAGCAGGGCGGATGGCGACGTCGATACATAGATAGCCAGCCCCCTTGGACGGCTCGACGGCGGTGGCTGTGTGTGTGGTGCGGGCAGGAGGCGGAAGCCTTTGTGTTTGGACATCGGCCTCCAGAATAAATGGCACATACAATGACGAAGAGGACGGAACAAGATCAGGTATCGGCCGATACAGAGCAGCCTGGAAGCCAAGCCGCTTTGTCGTACGGAACAAGATGGCCGACATACGCCGAAATTTACTGAAAATAGTGGAACAATTCATACGTGTCAGGTTCGCATCTCGGTTAAACTGCGCCCTGCACGTAACGGATAGGCCCGGGTTGGCAAAACGCCAGCTATAGCTAATATTAGCCATGGCAGTAGCTAAAACTGGCCCAGGCCGGCCCAAACCGGCGAGTACTAGCCAAAACCAAAACTTACAGAGTAAAACATGTTCAGCAACGTGCATTTAACAGCACATACATAAAACTATTATCTGGATGGTCTTCTATACCTAGTAGACAACGTGAATAGAGGCACGGAGTCCTTCTTTCCATTTCTTATTTCTTAATGGAGTAACAATAAAAGGATAAAAAGTGGCTGGTGTTGAAAATCGCCCTGAAACACACGGCAAAATAACCAGGTAAACTCCTACCCTAACCTTGCATTTTCTCTCTAAGCAGATTACTGAACTTCTCATCTAACACGAGCATGTCATGCGATTCTTTTTAAATTCCGGGTTTGTGCCTTGGTGCGTATTTATCTGTGCCTTTATATGTGCCTTATGTATCTGTGCCTTGGTGCTTATATATTGTGCTGTGATGTTCCTTACCCACTTGGTCAAGGTGGGACATTTCGGTATGACATATTAGTCAGCCAAGCACCCCTTGTCGACTTTGCTGCAAGCATATCTAGCTCTAATAAAGTTCACTAGCACACATCATGGTCACTTAGTTTGCATTTGGTCTGAACTTTAGGTTCAGATTCCCTGGAACTAAATATGACTTCGCTCCATTGCGCAGGAAGCGTTTATTTTGACGGTAATGAGAGACTGAGGGACGCAAAATATCCATCATGAATGCAATTTACATGGTGGACAGTTGATCATAGCAATGCATAACGAAGTGAGTATATTTTAAGTGGAATAACTTTGTCAAACGGATCAGATCTCTAAAGTGGAATGCATATTAGTGGAATTAAACCATAATATCGCGAAGTCCGGCTTTGGTGCGGCAGTCCCTTTAAATTTCACTTACACTTCTGTTGTCCGTTGATACTATCCACTAACTCAACCATAAAACTTTGAAAGTGGCATTTCTTGAAGGCTAGTCCTGAAAGTAATGCTCGATCGTTTACCAACGAATGCTCGTGCTTGAAAATAATGTTCAGAACCACCCGTTCGGTGAAACTTAACATCATTTTATTGAAAAGACGATTAATTTGTCTGTTTCCTAAGCGTTTTCCATTACGTTCGTTAGTTATTTGGGCTTTAGGGCGCTTCGACCAGTTTTGATCATTCGCGACCAGCATTTTCTACCTAAGAGACCAAGTGCGTCGTCATATCGCTTGCAAGTGACATTTCCCTGATTGATACCTAAAAGAGAGAAAAGATGTAATTAGTTACTAGTCTGTCCAATGTTTACCCAATTGTTTCTAGCCTGCCCAACGGGTTACTAGTCAGTTCACACTACCCAATTTACTCAGCCACTAAAATTTTCCGAAGCATCAGGCACACGCAAGGCAAGCGTTCACGTGGCCCGGATTTCACTATATGCGCTGCAAATGTCTATTATGCGCACGCACGCACGCACGCACGCACGCACGCACGCACGCACGCACGCACGCACGCACACACGCGCGCATACATACACACATGTATCCATACACGCATACATATATGCATGCATACATGTATATATATGTATATATATTTGTATATTTATATATCATTGCAATTCTTTATGGATGGATGATTGTTCGCATGTACATACGGTATAATAATCGAATTATACCCATTCAATTACGCAATAGCACAAGTCTACTTATTCAGACGAGTAAGCGATGAACAGAACACAGCCATTTATGCTACGGAAAACAATCTTTGGAATGCCTGATTGTGTGCACAAAATACTAGGAAATATCTTGGAGATTTCAGCTCGATATCGATACCAGATTGCACCGATGAAAATGGTGTATCGAATTCGCTACGTTGTAATTTCACTGACCTATCGTGCCAGATGAAATTACGGGTTCCATCATTGGCGCGGCAGCAGTGCCGGTAAACTGTGTCGAAAATCACGTGACTCGCCATCCTTCCAGATTTTTTTGCATTTCGTGATGTTCACACATAACATCATTGCGAGACTAAAATACGGTATCGATATTCAGTCACAGAAGAGCCCAAAGTAATTTGGCCCGAGCCATAGCAGCATTAACAGTGAGCTTTGTAAACGGACAAGGCGACGCAGCTTGGCATCAGTGCGCGGCAGCATTACAAGAAAAACTGTAAACGTATAATAAACGGTATACAAATTGGTCTTATGGAAAACATGCAACAGTCGCTAGCTTCGCACATATGAAAACAATGTTTACACAGTGAACAGACCTGTCATTATTAAAATCCACCATGATATGTCATAAAGTGAACATACTTGAAGATCCACACGGGCCCATCCCGGTTAAGTCTGTAAATGAAGATACCATAACTCTGGAAAAAGACACTCATCGTCCGAAACAACACCACATCCCTAATTACAAAGAAACCGTCCACCAATATCCCACAGCCCAGCAATGCCTATCTACCTTACCTATCCCGCTCTACTGACATCAAATTGCTTAGTCCAGGAAATTCATTGGTTCATACTGATGTACCAAGGAGGCAAATATATAATAATACATAAATGAATTTCGTTGAGGGGTTTAGATTCACTTACAGCAAATCCATTACTTAGTTTGGTTTCACTTGGGACCAATTGAACGTATCAGTACAAATTGGATGCATAGGCACGGCCTGGGAGCCAGTTTTGAGTCGCCCAGTGGGGCCAAGCAAAGGTAACTGCCAGATTTGGTTTCGATTTTTCACAATTATCTCACTGCTTGGATTTGGCATCAAATGTTTCTAGACTTTCATAAATTGTGACCATACATAAATTTTGCTACAAAGGAGACTGTTGCGTGGGGTTGGCTGAGATGGCCCTCCTGAAATAGCTGGTGAATGCATGGTAATTACATAATTACAGAGGCGGCTGAGAACTACATCAAAGTTCTGTCTTAGAGCCAACTGTGCCCAAACGTTTTCAGTTCAGCTTTCGGTTCCAGTGTTTCTCACCTCTCGTGCCTATCTACACAAGAAGGCAGGTAACTTACCCTACCTCATAATGACGAACATTTCTTTAATTTCAGCAAACAGCGGAAACGTTTGTGTTCAACATGTCCCGATGTAGCACTGAGGTGAGCTAATATGGCGAATTCCTTTGACGGCACATTGCACTTCAAAGAAATGCTTCCGTATATCTGGCGAAAGCCGTATGCCCTGCGCTTAAATGAAACGAAAGCGCAATATATGGCGATGTCCGACAGAGGCTTTCTTCGTTCACGCGTATTTCATATGAATGACAGGGCAGTTTGAAAATGAATGTGTCAATCTAAATTTATGTTTACGATAATTGAAAGATCCATGCATTTGGTGTGTCAAATTTTTAATTTTCTGATTTTCCAGTGGGTAAGAAGATCGTTTTATACGAAAACAAAATAAAAATGTACCATTCAACTCTACTTAGGTGAGCCACTGTCTTACGGTGCCTTAATGCGCGGACCGCCCTGCTCTGCTTCCATAAGCAAAACTAAGCTTGCAGTTATCCTGCTCAGCCAAGATCCTTATCCGCTACAAACTCAACTATTCAATATGAAACTGTTAACTTAGATGTGTACAGTAAAGTTAGCGCCCGCATAGAAACCCCCCATAGGAACTATTTGGCTGTGGCACCCAATGCAGTATGTTTTAAACTTGATTTGTATCTCTCGCAACCATGTTTTTCCTCTAAATTTATCACAATGCAAATCATACCCAGCATCAGAGGAACATGAGCATCACGCGTGACTTACTAGTAATTCCTTTGTGATCAGAATTGATGCAATATATTGATATTTATATTCAAATTAGATATTTAGTACTCCTCAAGGTATTTATTTTCTAAGCAAGCTGGTAAACGGAATTGTAATGGAACTTTCTGAAGGTCGCTAAGTGAGGAAGTGAGGCCAATAAGTTAGGAAATAAATTTGCATAGAGCTGCGATATTGAGAGACAAGGCTAAGAATACCCGAAACAAATCGCTAAATGTGCTTCGTAATGGCGTTCATCAGCTTCTTCCTCTACCCATCGCTGAATGAGCACTGCGCAGCTGCTACAAAACTCAACGATACGTGAAAACTCCATGTAAATGTCTCCTATCACTGACCAAGACGTGTTCGTGATAACTCCGAATGGCGGGTAAAAATGCAGCGCAGCGAATATTCATTGGGCAAATGAAGTGGGTAAACAACCACGAAGAAAGGGTCATCATCACATGAAACATTTGCATGGGCACTATGCCTTCTTTGTATTTTGTTTGTTTGCCATATTTTCCGAAGGGAAGTAATCCACCATTTACAAACAGACGACTACGAATGCATTTTTGGTTATCATGAAGACAAGTCAATTTCTTCCTTGGAATAATCATTGAAATACCTTATGTGCCTGCCTTGCCAACACAAATACTGTACGGTAGACAACTAGATATCCGACCAGATTGAAGCCTAGCATAGCCTAAGCTATTCTGCTTCCAGCGGAAAGCGTGTCATGGTGTGATTTCGACTAATCTGAAGGACACATTGCATATCTGAAGTAAACCTTTTTACGCAAAAAGTTCATGTCTTTTGAAGCGTCCTTTGATACGAGTCATGCCTCTTCAATGTCTGGATATAAGTATCGCATTGGGTACAAAATTTGGCCAGGCGAGCTGAATGCAACAAGAATAACCTTAAAAAACGTCGCAACTCCGAACAGATGCACCTTACTATTCCTCGCTACTGATTCGACATGAACAGGTGCACCTCACTTCGCTCGTCGCCCAACAAGGCGTCTTACCGGTTTATTTATTTGTGGATCAGATGCTCAACACGCTCTAAAAACACGTATTGAACTTCGTCAGTGCGGATCGGCTACGTCCTTCAAGTTCTGAGCAGGTTTGTTGGCATAAACAAGTTGTATGTTTGTCCGGGGTCTAGGGGAAAAAGCAGACCAGGAAAAAAGTTATGTCGCAATTTGACATGGGTGACATGGGACATGCCAACAAGTATGTTGTTAGGACTGACGTAGGAACGGGGATTGGTTAGTTGGTTGGTTATTGGTTTATACGACACATCGACCGTTGTGCCATGTAGCGTTGCCAATCTCTCACGCCGATTGACCGCGGGCGACGAGTAGCGACAGGTGAGACTCGAACCCACAACCTTTCTATTGTAAGACTGGCAACTTACCCCTAGGCTAGGGTAGGAACGGGGTTTGGCAAAAGTCCCAACTATATTCCGGTCGGGAAGGGGGGCCGACTCCTGCCGTAATTTTTTTCGCCTGCCTAATGCTTTGCGGGCGTAAAACTCGACGATTTTTACTAAGTCTTTTTTTTTTACTTTGAGACAAAATTTTCGTTTCGTAACTGTATCAAAGAGGGCTCCAGGAGTGAATACTGTGAGGCACCTCAGACAAGAATTTAGCAACAGCACAAGAAACTGGATAACATCTTTATTTTGCTGTTCACGGAGTACAATTTTGAATTAAAATGCCCTTGCAATTGGAATTCATCCTCCTTGCCTACGAACATGCATATTTCAAGCCTAATGTTGTGACGGGAAAATCCAATGGAGGATAAAATTGGCAATATGTGACCGGTTTTATGAAAGCGGTATCATTCACGCTGCCAATGGAGAGTTCGGAAGGTGGGGCGATTCCGAATTGGATTGAATTCCGGACAAAGGGAGATAATGCATCGCACACAGTGGCCGAGCCAGAAAACTTTCCCAATGGCAGAGCTAGGAACTGATGACAGACATTCAGGATATCCCATATCCAAACCACTACAAGCCATGATACGACGAGAGTGACACTATGCCAATGGCGGATTAAGGACAAAAGATCATAATAAATCGCACGTAGTGGTGAAGTCACGAACTTTTCTCAATAGCCAATGAATCTTGGTTTGAAAGAACTGCTGCTAACTGACCTCTATTAACTGAACTTTCAAATGGCAGAATGAGGCAGCCAGGCGCTTTCCCGGCTGGCCACGTAAACCCAGTTACTGCTCAGCAGCCTAACAACTCTTCAGCGACTCGTGAGCGCTGGCGGCTCCACGCATCACTGGCCAGCGGTCGTACCACATAACCCGTCACACCCGGCGGAAGTCACGAGGGCGGGGCCGGCCATCGGCACACAGATGCTGGCGCAGCAGCTTAGTGAGCCGTACCAGCTGCTGCGATGATGCGAGGCAGCGGCTGGTAAGTTCGAACATATACGGCTATGACTTGGCTGCCTGGTTTGATAATAGCACGTACTGCTAGAAACCAACTTCGCTACATTAGACCAATCTGGATCCTCCTTAGTATAGCTATCTGGCGACAACTTTGGTTAAAGCCTCACGGTGTTGATATCATGCAAGAATGACAAAATACTGGGTAATTGTGGCACTGACCGCGAAGAAGAACCAATCACAAATAACAAGTGATGATGACCAATGACAGCAGGATGGATCTAAAGCTGTGCTTCCATTAAACACTGGAAGCATAACATAAACTTTGCCTGCATCACAACCTAACCGTCATGTAAGTACATGTTAAGTTTACAGGGTGTGCATAGCAGTAAGAAACTGGTTGTCTCATACAGTGGTAGACGTACCCACTCGGGACACAGCACAGGTCCCAGTTCCAAATTGGGACATATCAAGGGCTCTAACTACCAACGGCACATTACACTAGCTTCACCTGAGATGCACCATCAGCCCCAGTTTCCAGCTTGGACATACCATCGGCCCCAAATCCCACCCGGGACACACTACACTAGTTTCCACCTGAGGTATATCATCGGCCCCAATTTCCAACTGGGACATACCATCGTCCCAAATCCCCAACTGGGACATACCGCCGGCTTCAATGCTCATTTGGGACACACTACCTTCCCCAGTCCCCATCTGGTACACGCCATCGTCCTCAGTCCTCACCCGGAACACACCACCGGCGTCAGTCCCCACCAGAGACATACCACCGGCCTCAGTCTTCACCCGGGACATACCACCGATCCCAGTCCCCACCCGGGACATACCACCGACCCCAGTCCCCACCCGGGACATACCACCGGCCTCAGTCTTCACCCGGGACATACCACCGGCCTCAGTCCTCACCCGGGACACATCACCAGCGTCAGTCCTCACCCGGGACATACCACCTATCCCAGTCCCCACCTGGGACACATCACCGGCTTCAGTCTCACCTGAGTCTCACCACTTGGGACACACCACCGGCCTCAATCATTGCCGGGGACACACCAACGACCTCAGTGCTCACCTGTTCGTACACCAACTCAATGGGGCAGCCGAGGTTGATATCAATGAAGTCCAGCTGGCACTGTTCGTTGAGCAGCTGGGCGCAGCGGGTCAGCACGCCCGGGTTGTTGCCGCAGATCTGTGGAGAGACCAGGTCAGCTGTCGGCGCAGATAGACCGGGGCCATCAGTCGTGTGACGTAGGCAGAAGCGGGAGCAGAGCTGCTCCCATACACAACCAGTAAGCACCTTTATTCTTCCATTTGATTTCATAATTTTGTTACACAGCATACCGTCTACATTTTTAATGATAAAATGGCCGTTCACAGATAAGGGGTGCTATCTTCGCAATTTTTGGTACATTTGGTCATGCAATTGCGTAGTAACCGAAAGTTTGGGGGAGGATTAGTGAACATTTTGTTCTAAGATCTTTACAAGCGGAGCTAAAGGTCGATTAAACCTGTGTTGTCAGCTAGATGGAAGGTGTCATCTAGTCACGTCTCACCAAGCGACATTTCATCCGCATCCCTGCAACGAAAACGAGAAACTGCCGCAAATTCTGTCCTACGGGGAGATTATAAAACAAACAAAAAAGAAACCGAACAATATCAGATAATCGGAGAGCTATAAACATAAAACTGGTATATTTCACTTCGTAACTAAATTCCAAGTGGCATGCATCCACACCTCATGGGTCACACAAATTTCACGTTCCATGAAGCGGCCTACATAAAAAGCGATAACTTAGGTTCTTACAGGAACTAAGGTAGAATAGAAATATCAGGTAAGCTATTGACCTGAGACGTGTTTAGGGAAATGTGCCATCAACATTTCGCCATGTACTTATAAAAATCAGTAGCCAGCAGATGAATGCTTCTGGATTGTGAAGGCACGAAAGATGTCTTTTGGGCAGCATCCCTTTCAATACAAAACGGTTTCCACGTTATGGAAGTTGATGCAATATGAAGGTCATGAATGTACAGTTTCCATACATTTGAACAGTGTGCACGCTTGCGTTATCTAATCTTCGGAATGCCTTCGTGACAATTTTTATTTTCGCAACTTACGCAGCGCCCTTTCTCCGTAGTCGCTATTCGACTGAGCTCAATACTCCCGCGCCAGGTGTTGTAAACCAGCCTGTCTACTCGTAAGTGCAATGTCTGCGCGCTATGATACTGATGCCGTGTCTTCATCTGCGGAACAAACCACTCAGGAAAATTGCTAGGACTTGCGTTGGGGAGCATGTTTTCCAGAAATGAACAGAAGTGCTTATCGCGGGCATTATTCGTCTGCAAGTCTGTTCTCTCAGAACAGCGATAGCTATTCACGTTTCCATACCACCCAATGTTGAAAAATAATGCAATGGGCGAGACTTACTGAAACAGTGTAGTAGGCCCGTCCGAGCTACTTGCCCGTCCGAGATACTTGCAATCAGGCGCCTTGCTGACTGATAAAATCTCTCATTTAAATTTGAAGAAATCTAATTCAACAGATCCACCTCTAGTAGGTGATCAAGCGAGTGTTGCCTGGGTAAAACTAAAACGCAGGCAGACTGTGGTGATAGGTGCTCCATGGTACCTAACGTGACCCCCTTTTCCGGTTGACATTTCAAGAAGCAATATGTAACAGTCCCAGAATTAGGCTAAAACATTTCACGCGATTTGGCCCTGGTCGCACACATGCCACTGCCTCAGAAGGTGATGCGCATGCAATAGCAAATTGCATGCGATAAAATGATTCAGAATTACTTGGCTTTGACAACGCTGAGCTTAAGGGCGGATGCTGACTGGCACTTGTCACCTACTCCCGGTCAACCGCATACCGACTACATGGCCAGCACGGTCCTACATCATCCGACATCCCGCCATCCTTAACATCAGCTACTACCATCACAAGGAATTAGCATGTCTTACCATCGCGCACATGACACAGTCGGACAATGCCCCATACCTCCCTGTAAATATAAACATTCAAAATTGATATCAAAATAATTATGTTTGTTCAGTTAGTTATTTTGGCTTCATGGCCCATCGATCAAACTTGATCATTCAAGTCCCCAGTTGACTGCATGGCTCATCAGATGTCCGTCTGGTTCACCAGATGACTACCTGGTTCATCAGATGTCCGTCTGGTTCACCAGATGACTACTTGGTTCATCAGATGTCCGTCTGGTTCACCAGATGACTACTTGGTTCATCAGATGTCCGTCTGGTTCACCAGATGACTACCTGGTTCATCAGATGATTGTCTGGTTCACCAGATGACTACCTGGTTCATCAGATCATTGTCTGGTTCACCAGATGACTACCTGGTTCATCAGATGATTGTCTGGTTCAACAGATGACTACCTGGTTCATCAGATGATTGTCTGGTTCACCAGATGACTACCTGGTTCATCAGATGATTGTCTGGTTCACCAGATGACTGATCGCGCTGACGAGTGATTGTCACCAGGGACGTCAATGAAACCCACAATGCAGAGAACGCCCGACATGGTGTTAGCCTAGATGTGGAGAAGCAAGCACGCTGGGTTCTTGAAAACAAACCACAGGGTTACACGTCCTGTCTCCAGGAACAGGATTGCTCTCGTATTTGCCAAATATTATATTGCCATCTAATTTTGCTTCCAAAGCGCAACACTTGTGAAAAGTGAGTTTGCCACACTGCACAGTAAGTACACAGACACTCCAATGGCGAGCGAGCGAGGTTCGCCGTGGCTGGCTGCTGCGAACATGAGAGCAAACCTGTCGCACCACGTTACACGGATCTGAGCTTGTGCCGTCGCACCACTTCCAAGACTGTCCACCCCCTCGTGCATCAATAAGGCGGCGATTATCGGATAGCGTGCCTGGCCGGGGAGTGAGGGAGGGAGGGAAGGCCCTGGTGGGCGAGACAAGTGCCGCTCGGCGGGCCGGGCCGCACGTCAATGCGCTGGCCCAGTCAGAGCCCGGCTTATCCGCGCCCGCGTGATCGGCCGCACAACGCCGGACGGTCGCGGTGTGATCACAGTCGACGTCTCCCAGCCGACCTGATCCGCCCGTCTACAGCTGTCGCTCCATCGTACCCCACATCAGTGTACCACTTCTCCCGTCTACAGCTATCCCTTCCTCGTACCCCACGACATCAGTGTCCCGGGCTTAGGGTGCGAGATGACACCCAGCCCAAAAAAAAAATCATCGCATCCCCAGCTTCAGTAATACGTTCCCACTCCCCTTTCCCAGAGATATAAAAACAATATCCATGACATCATCAAATGTGTATGATGTTAAGATAGCAAATAGTTACTACATAAAGCATGCAAACATAAAATAGTTATTTGAATGACAAGTATTTACAATATAAAATTCATTGAATGCAATAAGGTCAACGTTTGACCTTGTGAGCCCACGACCTTGCATTGCAAGATGGCCATTTAGGTTAAGATAAAACAGTCGTTGATATGCTACTACGCGCCTTGGACTTTTTCGGTTGGATTTCCAACAAAGATAACATATTTTAGAAAAATATTTCGTGCTATCAGTTTTAGTAAGATACCGTGTTTTGTAGGGTAGGCCCGCCCACGGTATAATACCCCCCATGCATTCACCCAAGCTGTTCTTACCCATTTAAAGATATACCATCATTCCCAAGAGGCTCATTTTATACCACCGAAGGCTTGGACGACTATCTCCAAATTACGAGTCATCTTAGGTAATATATTACATATTTAGCGGCATGAAGCACTGATTGGTCCATGAAATTCGCAGATGGTGCCAATTCACTTCTTGTAGGAAGTGGATAAGCCCATTATATTTCGCCATAGTGTAAATAAACAACTGTTGTTTACTTACACTATGATTTAGCCCTTGTCTATCCAAGCAATTGAACACTGGTATTGTGCTAATGTATTAACCGGGGAGGCTCTCCAGAGACCCCCAATGATTCATGTTTATTCCGGGATATATGCCGCATAAGTAGACACGGAGACACGAAAGGCAAATAACTTTGCTCTCTCGATATTTAACGAAAGTCAAGGTTATTGGCCTCAGGTTCGGTTAATGTCTGCGTCTTCTACAGCATTGGGTGATAAAATTGAACTCGAGGTAATTGTTAGCGCCATAAATGATAAAGAGCAGGCAATATTAGTTTCGGGGGTGTCATTTCGAATGTACATCCTTCTGCTGAAAATTCGTTGAGCTGGGGAGGGTGGGTGGGGGCACTGGTACAGTGAATGGGCGTCTATTCGCGAATAGGTGATCTGAGAGAAAAATATCTTACGCGATTTTTCTCTCAGATCACCTATTCCTCTGGGGAAGGGGTCTTTGGCTGAAAAAAAAAATTCCAAATTTGCCAAGCGGATGGGGTGGTGCATTGGAGCCACCCGAAGGGTTCTTAACTATTGCAAAGTAAGTGGTGAAAGCAGGATAATTTTGCGCTTTTGCAGTTCATTTCTCATGGGACTGGATTCCTCAATTCGATGCCCGACTTCGGATTTTTCTGTTTTGTTGGAAGATTTTTTAAGAACATCAGAGGACGGAAACCGGGTTTTGCCCTCGCGACACTCGCTTCTCTCCGCTGAGTGTCACCAGTGTCGAAAATTGTCATCTTCAATAGCTCAACACATATTTTCACACGTTTGACCCGACTGAATCGGTGACATTTCCGCGTGTCACATGTCTTAAATCAAGCCTACGTTTGCGCAAAATCCATATCGTAGTAAAACTCGAATGTTTTACGATCAGAGTTGGAAACTACGACAAAGGCTGGTGCTGGCTTCAGCTGGATACTGGCCTGTTTGACAATACATTTCTTCAAAACATCAAGGATGCAGCTACGCCATGCCATTTACCGTGTCACCCTAGCTTGCTTAGAACATAACTTGGTGGGGAGGGGTCGAATTGGCCCCGGCCTCGTTCCTCACAACGCGGAGAAGAAAATAACTCCGTACGACGAGAGGCAAGGAATCTGTGTCGCGTTTCACGCTGTTTTCATGATGGATGAGAGTAGCGCCAGATCGCTTGCAGGACTTTTGGGTCTGCAGTTGCTCAACACGATGCCATGAATTGGTCGCTCACCATGCTTCATAATATTGCTCCTGTGCATTGTACAAAAGTTGCATTTCCTTGTCGGTCCTGCCAGTGATTGCTGCACGATTGTTTTGATGCATATCCAACATGGCGCTGCATATACGGTCGAATTGAGTGTTAAAGTCATTGACGACAATTTATATAGCCAATATAGCAAATAAATAAACAAACACCTGAGCCATTCAGTAGCGGTCAGACACAGTCAGCCTCCTACATACGTTGGTGGTGAAGCCCGTGTCCCCCACTGAAGCCATGATGGCTACGAAGGGCTGTCGGCTCTGCACAGTCAGCTGAGTAGTAACCTCTCGAAGTATCCTCCCGTTTCCGTCGGCCCATTTCCAGCTCTGCCTCGTTTTCTACGTCCACAAATACATCGCCAATGTATCTGAAGTAAATGCGAATGAATCCAATAATATAGCAATACAAATAAAGCATAAGCAAAGCAAATAATAATGAATGCGAACGAGCGGGGTGCGACGCTTCCCGCTACTGTACCCGGCAGCATGGCGCGTGGCCTCGACGTGTCAGACACACGAGAACAGCCGAAACAAACGAGAGTCTGAAGCCAAATCGTTCCAAAACAAGCAACCCATGAGGCGCAACGGTGCGACTACGAACCAAACAGGATTCAGAACCTAAGCCAGCTGAGACAAATCGTCCCAAGACGAGCCGCATGATAGACGAAATGGCACGCTCGGTGCATCACGGATGAAAGGAAAGGGCAGTCTTTACCGACCGGGGCGGTGCATGAGAGGGGGAAAACATTTGCGGCGCAACCAAAACAGCCCCCATCCCCCTCTCCATACGTCGCAACGAAGACCGTGAGGAAAAGAATGTGTATCAGAGCACGGACTGTGCATCCGAACATAGAACGTGTATCCGAGCACAGAATGTGTGTCCGAGCACAGAACGTGTATACGAGCGCAGAATGTGTATCCGAACACAGAACGTGTATCCGAGCGCAGAATGTGTATCCGAGCACAAAACGTGTATACGAGCGCAGAATGTGTATCGGAGCGCCAAATGTGTATTCGAGCACAGACTGTGTTGGCCTGTCTGGGTGGAGAACTGAGCAGGCGCGGCTACAGTTCCCACGTGATATAGATATGTCACTGGGAAAGCTGCCCAGAAATACATCGACCGTCAGCGGGCGCCCGGGATGAAAAAAGAATCAGAGCAAATTGGAGACGAGTGGAACCTGGAGCATGGCGGGGCGACGGCAAGCGAGAGACATCGTGGCGCAAGGATGAAGAGGCCCTCTCGGCTGGGCAGCGGTGGAGAGAAGAGGGCAATTGTCGGGTGGAGTGGGCAGGTGACGATGAAACGAGCCAGGGCCACCAGCCACCCACCATCACCATGTAAGTGTTGCCGGGCTATGTGCCATTTAACTCCACCGGTCACCACCTCCTCCCAAACTCTTCTGCCAACCCGGCCGGTTCCGGCGACTTTCCGCAAGGACCCGAATTAATGGCAATGAAAGGGCATCTTACGGAGAGGGGCAAGACGCCATCGGACCCGAAACCCGCTGGGAATGGAAGGGAGCCATATTTATAATTTATACATACATAAATACATATATATATATATATATATATATATATATATATATATATATATATATATATATATATATATATATATATATATGTATTTATATATCTGTGTATATGTATATGCGTATATATATATATATATATATACGCGTGTGTGTGTGTGTGTGTGTGTGTGTGTGTGTGTGTGTGTGTGTGTGTGTGTGTGTGTGTGTGTGTGTGTGTGTGTGCGTGCGTGCGTGCGTGCGTGCGTGCGTGCGTGCGTGCGTGCGTGCGTGCGTGCGTGCGTGCGTGCGTGCGTGCGTGCGTGCGTGCGTGCGTGCGTGCGTGCGTGCGTGTGTGTGTGTGTGTGTGTGTGTGTGTGTGTGTGTGTGTGTGTATATATATATATATATATATATATATATATATATATATATATATATATATATATATATATATATATATATATGCATCCATGCAATTTGGATACTGCTGGGGGCATGGAAATTCCAAAATGTACCACACAAATAATGGTATCAACAAGTCCTGTTACCTTCGTGTCCTTTATTGTGTTCCGAACACTACCTCCGGATCTCAGGTCACCTGACGGAAGTCAACCAAACTGAATAGAACACTTCTAGATATTCAGTATGCAAATGAAGACAAACACGTGGCTATCAAAACGTGCATGTTACAAGTATATACGCATTGTCTCAAAATGGACCAGAAATGGCGGTGACATTAGGCCACTGACCTGACCTCAAACTAGAATCACAGATTTACGTGTTTCTAGCACTGCAAAATTGTATTCATGTAGTAAGTTTCGTTTAAATATATTTAACTATTGCCCGTTTGTTTATTGGGTGGTTCTCCACGCACTTTGCGCACGCTCACGGCTAATGGCGCCGTCCATTGTTTCGCCGGTGAGCAGGGTCATTGGAAAATGCCCCACTGGAAAGTTGTTCGAGTGTTCAACCAGAGACCCTTGGAAACCAGAGCTGAACATTTTGACCACTCGGCCATCCCCGCCACATATTTAACGTCTATGAGCTACACGTGAAATTAATGCAAATTACAAACATGTCATACAGGTTAATGACCCACGACAGTGCTGGATCTGTGCTCTGCAATCTTGGATGTGTGGAAAAAATTCCTGGTAACAAAAGGTGAAGTTTTTTTTTAATCTGTGACATGATAATTTCAGTTCGTACCTTCCAGTAAATCCTGGAGACCTGATCACAAAGCAGTTCATTGTCAAACAGCACCAGCCAACATCCAAATGAGAAAAGGAAAATATAATTTTCTGGAGAGGATATTGTTCCGGATGACAAGAATCCAGGGACAGCCTATTTTGCTGACCCCGACCGTGGATGATCCTGACTCAAGATTTTAGTTTCATGGGGTAATTTAGGCCGTACAATGATGCAACTGTGATACTACTTATGCCATGAAAACACGAAATAAACCATAAAATAGGAGCGTCTAAATACTTACTTTGCGCAATTCATCTTAACCTGCCTCGGATCACTTAACAGAGGTCCATCGAGAAACCATCACATGGTGATGCTCAACACTAGACTTGGTCTCGAGGATCGTTTATTGACGCGAATTTGGGGCAGCTGAGACATTACCCAACGGTTATCCGGGTTGAGGTTGAACGACTCTGTTTCGATACTGTGTTCGGTGGTGAGTAAGGAGGACGTCCGATTCCTTCGTTTATCCGTTTTTGATGCTCCTTGCGTCCTTGTCTAAATTGTTCTCCTTTCTCTTCCTAATCCGACTATCTATATCAAGATTGTCTCTTCCTTTGCGCCTCTGGCGTTGCTAGGGGCAACCGACCGACATTGGCGCCAAGCATCGCCGTCATCTGGCACCGGCATCAGCTTGATATTGGATAAAGCAGCCCACTGAAGCTAAGATTAGTGCGCAAGAAACACAACGTTGATAGAGATGGTGGGATTCTTGGCTAAATTCTGGCCTTTGCATTGACCACTCCAACGTTCAGGTCGGTTGTGTGAGTATGGAGTTGTATGTTGTAAATGACGCAGACAAACGTTTCGTGTAGTGAAATGACTGTAATTGAAATGATATTGTTCGGTGAAAGACACCTTTAATTGCAGGACCCAAAAGCGGGTCCTCCAGTCCTCCAAAACAGCATCCCAGCTATTTTTATATTGTAAACAGCTTTTACGTTCATTTTTTAAATACAATTTAATCCAAGTTCTTGTTCGGGTGGCTTAATGAGCCAAGGTCCTATTGTTAAGCAAAGCTTGTTGCGTGGACCCTGGCAAAACTACCCGATCCATGAATTCCAGTTCAACGGCAGAATGTTGACCGAAAGTTTAACGTGCCGTCAATGCAGCGACCCGGCCGCCCGGTAGCTAGTCCCCGGCCTTATCGGGCCATCTGCCAACTGAACCTCCCAGCCGGGGGCTAAATGTGAGCATGTGAAGTGGTGACTCGAACCCTGGGTTGCCAGGACAGGGGCGATAAGTGCAGGCCTGCGCTCTAACCAACCGAGCTGCCAGGACGTTATACAATACAAACATTCTGGAAGCATTTCATAACATTTCATCACGTGCTCACCCTCCCCCAACAACTTGCCTTCAAGCTGGACAGAAAGACGTGGTAAACGGAATCATGTACCTCCATCTTCGAACTTCATTATTACCAGTGACATTTTTCTCCTTTTTTGGTTGATATTCCAGGTCAGGTCAAATAGGATAATGTTGCAGCGTAGTCAGCGGCTCGGTCTTCACCGTGGCTCTCGAACTCTGGTCGTGAAACAAATGCGATTTCGTGCCCCAGTGTCGATTGACTGCAAACTGAAGACAGTAACGCCTTGCCCGTACAAAGGCCAATGCTAAGAATGAAGTCAAAGTATGATGAGCCGTTGAGGGTGACCACACGATCGTCCACGTCCACGACTGTCGAAACAGATCGTGCTCAAAGAAAGGTCCTGAGTGACACCAATGCTATGTCAGATGTTCCCTCCCACACCTTCAATTCTTCAAATTATGCGTAACCTGGCACACGTGACGGGGGAGCAGCGCCCACGTGGGAGGACGGGGTGGGTGATCATGTGATGGGAGAACAGCGCCCGCGTGGGAGGACGGGGTGGGTGATCATGTGACGGGAGAACAGCGCCCACATGGAAGGTCGGGGTGGGTGATCTGGTGAAAGGTTAACCACTTCTGGATGCATGTAAATATGATCCGTCAAACAACTGGAATGCAATCTGTGTTGCCCCAGGAGTTGAGCTTAACGAAGTATATATTCAATATTTATAAAACCGGTCAGTTGTATAAAACCCTGCGTGCTTCAGAAATGTGCGAGAAAAACATGTCACAAGCGTCAGGCAAACAAATGTAGTAAAACCGATCCGTCCCTGGAATTTTCAACACTAAGATATATAAATTGCGTGGTATATTTGCCCACCGCCATTTCACATTATGATATCGAATTCGCATTCTGATTATGATATGACAATCACATTATGATATGATAGAAAGCACTTGGCATCGACTTTCATCTTCATAATAATAATACTGCACATCATATGTTAACCACTATGCATAAAAGTGGTGAAACAAATGTGTTAATATCACATATATATTATCAAATCGTCCACGTTCACGACAGATCGTGCTCAAGGAAAGATGCTGAGTGATACGATTGCAATGTCAGATGTTCCATCCCACACCTTCAATTCTTCAAATTATTATGCGCAACCTTCGTATACATGTGGCTGGCACATGTAACTGGGGAGCAGCGCCCGCGAGGGAGGATGGGGTGGGTGAGCATGTGGCTGGGGTGCAGCGCCGGCGTGGGAGGACGGGGTGGGTGATCCGGTGGAAGGTTACACACTTCTAGACGCATGGAAATATGATCCGTCGAAGAACTGGAATGTAAACTGTGTTGCCCCAGGAGTTGAAATTAACGAAGTATATATTCCATATTTATAAAACCGGTTAATTATATAAAACCTTGCGTGCTTCAGATGTGCGAGAAAAAAACATGTCTCAAGCATCCGGCAAACAAATGTAGTAAAACTGATCCTTCCTGGAATTTTCAACACTAAGGTATACAAATTGCGTCATATACTTGGCCACGGTCATTTCACGTTATGACATCGATAAAGCACTTGGCATCGACTTTCATCTTCATAATAATAATACTGTACATCATATGCTCACCACAATAAATATACGCGGTGAAACAAACGTGTCAATATCATATATATTATCAAATCGTCCACGTCCACGACTGTCGAAACATATCGTGCTCAAGGAAAGACGCTGAGTGACACCAATGCAATGTCACATGTTCCATCCTACAGCTCCGTCAATTCTTCAAATTATTATGCGCAACCTTCGTATACATGTGGCTGGCACATGTAACTGGGGAGCAGCGCTCGCGTGGGAGGACGGGGTGGATGATCATGTGACGGGGGAACAGCGCCCGAATGGAAGGTCGGGGTGGGTGACCATGTGACCGGGGAACAGCGCCCACGTGGAAGGTCGGGGTGGATGATCATGTGACGGGGGAACAGCACCCGCGTGGAAGGCCGGGGTGGATGATCATGTGACCGGGGAACAGCGCCCACGTGGAAGGCCGGGGTGGATGATCATGTGACGGGGGAACAGCGCCCGAATGGAAGGTCGGGGTGGGTGACCATGTGACCGGGGAACAGCGCCCACGTGGAAGGTCGGGGTGGATGATCATGTGACGGGGGAACAGCACCCGCGTGGAAGGCCGGGGTGGATGATCATGTGACGGGGGAACAGCGCCCGAATGGAAGGTCGGGGTGGGTGATCATGTGACTGGGGAACAGCGCCCACGTGGAAGGTCGGGGTGGGTGATCATGTGACGGGGGAACAGCGCCCGAATGGAAGGTCGGGGTGGGTGACCATGTGACCGGGGAACAGCGCCCGCGTGACAGGTCGGGGTGGATGATCATGTGACGGGGAACAACGCCCGCGTGACAGGTCGGGGTGGGTGATCATGTGACCGGGGAACAGCGCCCACGTGGAAGGCCGGGGTGGATGATCATGTGACGGGGGAACAGCGCCCGCGTGGCAGGTCGGGGTGGGTGATCATGTGACGGGGGAACAGCGCCCACGTGGAAGGTCGGGGTGGGTGATCATGTGACGGGAGAACAGCGCCCGCGTGGAAGGTCGTGGTGGGTGACCATGTGACCGGGGAACAGCGCCCGCGTGACAGGTCGGGGTGGGTGATCATGTGACGGGGAACAGCGCCCGCGTGGCAGGTCGGGGTGGGTGATCATGTGACGGGAGAACAGCGCCCGCGTGGAAGATCGGGGTGGATGATCATGTGGCTGGGGAACAGCGCCCGCGTGGAAGGTCGGGGTGGGTGACCATGTGACCGGGGAACAGCGCCCGCGTGACAGGTCGGGGTGGATGATCATGTGACGGGGAACAACGCCCGCGTGACAGGTCGGGGTGGGTGATCATGTGACCGGGGAACAGCGCCCACGTGGAAGGACAGGTGGGTGATCATGTTACCGGGGAACAGCGCCCGCGTGGCAGGTCGGGGTGGGTGATCATGTGACGGGGGAACAGCGCCCACGTGGAAGGTCGGGGTGGGTGATCATGTGACGGGGAACAGCGCCCGCGTGACAGGTCGGGGTGGGTGATCATGTGACCAGGGAACAGCGCCCGCGTGGCAGGTCGGGGTGGGTGATCATGTGACCGAGGAACAGCGCCCAAGCGGGAGGATGGGGAGGGTGGTCCGGTGAAAGGCTAACCACTGCTGGACGCATGGAAATATACTCCGTCGAAAAACTGAAATGCAAGCTGTGTTGCCCCAGGATTTGAAATTAACGAAGAATGTATTCCATATTTATAAAACCGACTAGTTGTATAAAACCCTACGTGCTTCAGCGATGTGCGAAAAAATACATGTCATAATTATCAGACAAACAAATGTAGTAAAACTGATCCTTTCTTGGCATTTTCAACACTAAAATACACAAATTGTGCCATATATTTGGCCACGGCCATTTCACGCTATGATATCGAGAAAGCACTTGGTATCGATTTTCATCTTCATAATAATGTTACTATATATTAATAAATCATATGTTCACCACTATAAATATACGTAGTACAACAAATGTGTGAATATTATATATATTATCCAACGAGTAATTCATAAAGACACAACATAACGATATTAAAGGAGCATGTAGTCTTATCATGTAGTCTTAGCAATTACTTATCAAATGCTTCGGTTAATTTTGCAACCAGTTTGCATCCATGGGCCGTATTCCAGCAAGTGACCATGTGCTAATCCAGGGATCCATGAGGCAACCTGCCAATTCAAGTAATAATATTAGCATATGCCGAACAGCACAAGCTCCCAAGATAAAGAAAAACAAATATCCAATATAATTAGGAAGATTACACAGCGTGCTGCGCAGACTCACATCTGGTCTGGTCTGCGTGATTTATAAGGTCAAGGGCTTCTCAGCTGTTTTTAGGTCAGTTTTTCATGCTGATTCCGAAAATGGCATCCGTTTTGGTCGATTAGCTTGATTTTTAAAAATATGCTATTTCACTCATATGAACCAAAACATTGCTCTGACTGGTTTACTAGTGAATCCGACAGAAGCATAAATAAAGGCTTGAACTCCAAACAGATGGACCATAAGTGTATTCAGAGCGCATCCTAACGGTACACACTACTGCGGAATAAATGGTCTTTTCAGGGACTTCCGACTGTGTTGAGCAGATGGGACATCCCTCTTCAGGCACCAACAACAGTCCGCCAGAAAGTTCACATCCCACCGACCTTGGTAGCGTTCTTCCATCACCCGTATGTCTTTGTGGAAGCGTTCTCCCTGCTCTTCACTGTAATCTCCACAGCTGTCTGGGAAATAATCTAGATGGGACCTAAGGAAGTGCATTTTTACTGCATTCGAGCACCAAGTTGCTGAAAACTGTCCATCAACTCATCGACGACCTTCACGTATTCCGCACTTCTGTGATTACCCAGGAAGTTGGTCATGATTGACTTCAAGGCCAGCCATGCAGAGAGCTCAGACTGTTCCAGACATTCTTCGAATCGAGTATCCTTCATGAGCTCCCTTATCTGAGGACCGTCGAATACACAAGTTTTCAGCTTCTCTCTGCTCACATGAGGAAATTTCTGTCCCAAAAATGCAAATCCTCGTCCTTCTTTATCCGGTGCTTTCACAACAATTTTCATCAAACCAAGTTTGATATGGAGTGGTGGAAGAAGGATTTTCTGTGGTTCAACCAGGGGGCGTGACTGCACGTTGTGGGAGCCAGGTTCATGTGCATGCCTCGATGGCCAGTCGCGTTGTACATAGTGCTGTTTGTCAGCCCGACTGTCCCAGAGGCATAGAAAGCAGGGATATTTCGTGTAGTCGCCCTGCAGCCCAATGACGAGACCTACTACCTTGAGGTCACCACAGATCAGCCAACCATGCTCTTTGTAGTTCAAAGCAGACAACAAAAGTTCCATGCTGTTATGCGTTTCCCTCAGTTACACGGAGTGTCCAACAGGAATCGACGCGAACTTATTGCCGTTGTTCGGAAGAACTGCCTTCAGGCTCCTACTCGTGGAGTCTATGAACAGCCTCCATTCTGCCGAGTTGTACTCTGTGCCCATTGCTTCTACTATGCCCGCGATGTTGTTGCAGTAGACTAGAGAATGTTCTTCGTCGAAGGCAAAGTATTCTTTTAATTCTTTTTCGCGATTCCTATACCAAAAGAATGTCGTTTCAGGCGCCAGCAAACGCTTCTCGTGGAGCCGTGCACCCAGCAGCTGAGCAGATTCCTTGGACAAGTTCAGATCCCTCGTTAGGTCATTGAGCTCAGCTTGGTTCAACGGTGCCGGTCCATCGCTCTCGGTCGGTTCATACGCACCAGACGCGTCTGCGTCCATTTCATCCCCACTAGAGTCGGACGATGACTCGATGTCGACATCGGGTTCATGGATGGGGACATCTGGGCCATTTGGGACTGGCTTGATGGCTGATGGCACATCCGGATATTTTACTTGCTTCTGCTTCTTTCGATTTACTCCTTTCAGATCTGTCATACAAAAATAGCAGTCGGTGGTATGATTCTTTCCCTCCCGCCACACCATGGGAATGGCAAACGGCATGGATTTCCGGGTCTTGTTCTTCCAAGCTCGTAGGCCTTCCACACATGACTTGCAGCGGATCTCAGTGGCAAACGGCTTGTCCTGATCAGCAAGTTTCACACTTCTCACTTCTCACCGCTACTGATAATCATACTGCAGTATGCATACTGATACATCAGTGTGTGAGTTGTTATCTTTGACGTAGCGTGAAAACTTGAGCTAATCGAGAAAAATGGATAGTATTTTCGGATTCAGCACACGAAACCTGTATTAGAACAGCTGGGAAACTTCCAACCGTTTGACAAAAGTTTTGAAACGCAGGCCAGTGTAATAATATCAATTTGTCAAGTTAAACAATTAATGTACCCAAAACTCAAGTTGTGTCCTGGGCACTTACGAAGATAAGAAGGCAGGAACGACGCACGAATTTTTACGCCGCGCTGGTTTGACGCTTAACCATCTTTCTACTATGAACAAAACGAAGGTAATAGTGGTTTTCATTACGGTAAATACATGTGGATAAATGCATGTTCAACTCCGTACGATATAGCTGAAGCGTGTTCGACAAATGCGCAGTGAATGTGACAAGGAGCAATGCTAGGAAAATGACTTACATGCTTAAAGCCGGCGCCATGCTCAGCATAATATATCCCCAGAGAGCTCCTAACATCAATATGCAAGGAACACTGACCAATTATTTACATCCCCGGACTCCGTCTGTGTGGCAAGGTACCGCCTCTGGTGGCCTGGTATGACCTGTACATCAAACATGACCATGCATTACTTCTGTAGAGTGGCTACCCAAATAAAAGTTTTTTTTTTTGTAGTAAGCCTAAACATAAAAGCATACCATTATGGAATTATGGTTACTCTATATAAAATCTTAGTCTGATCATATACAGACAAATTCAAATGTGGTATATATTTCCCATATTTGCATCATTGCGTTGAAGTCCCGATTCACGGAAAATAAAACATAGAAATATAACATCATTGTCTGCACAACAACCGCGTTCAATGCGTGCTGTATTTAGAAGTTCCCAAACGACAGGAAAATACTGTTCTAGTTAGTCGACCAAGACTTTCACGTGCATATCGCTGAGCGTAGTTGCACGAAGTGCAGCAACCATCAGCTGTTTCATCCGACACTTATCGCCACACATCTATGTTCATATCACAGCCAGCTGACGGGGGTCATATTTTGTACCACATTTAACAGCATGCACCGTACGACCAGGCTCCATGCCGGCTCGCTGGACACGCAATCCGGGACCGTGGTTCGAATCCAGTCCGCCGATACAATTATCGCGTCATTCGACGATACGCTTTCATCTGATGTTCAGGCGAGACGGAAACCCCTTCCAAAAAAGCTTCCGAAGCTCATCATCAGAAACACCGCATGTGTAAAATTGTTCAGTGCTCGTGCGAGGAGCAGACGTGCGGAGCCACACTGTGTACAGACCTGCGCGCCGAACACGGCCTCGCTGCTGTGGCGGCGCACCAGGGCCCACTCGGCCTGCGAGCCCTGCAGCAGGTTGGACGCCATGGCCATCTCGCCGCAGGTGATGTCGGCGCCCAGCCGCCGGCAGAGCCTCCGGAACGGCAGGTTGCCGACGGTGGTGAGCGGCGCCAGGTACAGCTGGTCCCGCCACACCACCTGCGGCCGTCACGTCAGTCGTCACGGAACTGCCACGTGAGTTGTCATTAAACCGTGACGTCAATTGTCACCGGAACGTCACGTCGCCGTATCGGGCGTCATACATCCACGCCACCACGTTATGGCAGCACCCTAGTGGTTGCGCTCAGCGTGAACTATGGTAGGTTTTCAAGAGGGGCTTTTAGTACACGGGATCATTACCATTATCATGGTCGTGCCACGGATAATATACGTAACTGCGCGCCCAGACGCACGTTAACGATTAGTTTGGATGGTAGTGGTGGTGGGGACGATGGCAGCAACCATAAGCAGATAGACAACAGACCATTGCAGCGCATGTCATCTCATAACATCACAAGGCGCCGTGGGCCAGATCTGCTAAGGAAAACAATTCCCATTGAAACGATTATACATTTTGGATTATAGGCATAGCACACATTGGCCACCTCATTGCCTGCACCACAACATCAGCAACCTCATTGCCTGTACTGCAACATCGGCCACCTCATTACATGCAATTCCCACGTGGTTGGAAACCCTGAAGTTCGCAGCCTTTTCCTGCTTTGCCGGTGGCGTCCGTGTTGCGATGTCAGTAATATTCGAACTGCTGTTACATGTGTCGAGGGAACATAGAGTCTCGACCAGTCACTTGTCCGGCCGTCGCCAGGTGCCACGACCTCGGAAGGGCATGAATCGGCCAATATGTCTGCTGTGTCGTATATGCGTGAGCATTTGGCGCTGACGGGACTCGGGTCTGGGTGTCTGGATGAGACATCCGGCAGCTTAACACTCACGGCGATCGGGTCGAATGCGAGAGCAAAATCTCTGTCTGTCTGTGTCTGTCAATTTCTGCTCTCCCCAAAATGGCGAGAGCAGAAATGCTAGTCAATATATGCTCTTCTGCGGGCAAGGAAGTTGGCCACGACCGGAGAAGCGCGTGTATTGACATAACTCGTTGACATCCGGAGGCGCTGTTATCTGCATTAATACAGAAGCCAGTCTGAAGTTCGCACCAAGTCGTTGGTGAAGTCGCCCGCACCGTCAGAGTTGTCAGGGCTGCAGCATGCACCTAGGAGTGCTGAGTTGCTGCACCAATGTTTGTCTAACATCCCGGGGCCATGACAAACTCCTGTTGTCTTCACTCACCACAGTTGACGTTCCGCCATATTTCACACTGTTCCCGTCATAGTGACACTCACCTATTGTTGTCCACCTTCCAGACTGTTCTCACCTTTTTCTTCTCGGACAGCCGCTGCCGCACCAGGTCAGTGTCGGAGACGGGACCCAGACGTGCTGTCTCGGACGCGTCGACCATTTGCGGCTGCTCCACCTTCAGAGCCTCCGTCACGGGCTCCGGCATAGCTGCTTCCTCTGTAACATGCAGTCTCCGAATCTCCTCTATCTCTGGTCCAGGAGCCTTATCTGCCCTGTTCATATCATTCGGCTTCGTAGTTTCTTCGGCCCCGGCCACGGCCGCTGGGGTTGGAGCTGCCTCGGTCCCGGCCACGACCTCTCGATTCGTGGCTTCCTCAGCCCCGACCATGGCCTCCGGTGTCGGAGCTACCTCGACCCCAGCCACGGCCTCCGGCCTCGTAGCTTTCTGAGCACCGTCCACGGCTTGCAGCGCCGCAGCTTCCACAGCCCCGTCCACGGCCCGCGGCGCCGGAGTTGGCTCGGCGCCGTTAACGGCCTGCGGTGCCTGAGCTGCCGCGGCCCCGGTCACGGCCTGCGGTGCCGAGGCCTGCTCATGCTCAGCTGCGGCTGTGACCGGCCGGCTGTGACCCGCGCCGGCGCCGCCGCGCCCCCTGCCGCCGGCCGGCCGACGGTCGTGTAGGGACACGGCCGCGTTGGCCGCCGAAAAGTCGTACTTGCGCTTCCAGAGGCTGCGCTGCACCGGCTTGGCCAGCTGGTTGCGGCTGGGTCGCGACGCCTGGTAGGTCTGCCAGAGCGCCGCGTCACCGGCCAGACTGCGGTACTCCGCCGACGTGTGGGACGCGCCAAACCTGTCGTCCGTCGAGGGGTCAGAGCTGGCCAATCACGGCCGAGCCGACAGGCCACAGGTGAGAGGTCGCCGGTAGGTCACGGATGGAACGTCAGACACGAAATGCCATGGACGACGACCGAGATGAGTGGAGGGTGCCAGCTGAGAGATAAGAGTTGGGAAACTTGGAGAGATGTGGACATGTCAGGGGAGAAAGGTCGGTTGTGTGATGTAGGAAGTGAGAGGTCATGTCTCATATTCTTCAACGGTTGACAGATTGGCGGCAAGGGCCATGTGCGTCACATCGAGGCGGGAGGATAATGACGGGTGTGCAACACTGGGAAGTCAGCGGTGCAGACGGGGGCAAGTCAGGAGCATGAGGTAAAGACCGAGAGGTCGGGGAAAGGAAGGTAAACGACAGAAGGAGGTATTTTTACAGTGAAGTGGGCAGGAATACTATCGCAAGTATTCGCTGAATGTCGGTCCGCAGTCGAAGAAGCCATGGGCGCTAATGAGCAGCCATATGATCAGTCCCGTGTGAGGTTTCCGGTTTGCAAAGGTTGGCTCAATGTTGGCTGTAGGCCTCTATGTTGGCTTCCCCCTGATCATTTTAACTTTTAATATGAGATACTTTGGAGCGCCCCTTCCCATTTTGGCAAACCAAAACACATTTTGGTCTGCCCATTGCTTCCATGTGTTCCCACACCCCAATAATTTTAAGAAGTCAACACCTATGGGTGCTAAGTCTGTTATGGAAAGGGCTGCTGGTGGTAGGTAGGCGTGCAGTGGGTACTAGTCTCTGCCAGGGAGAGGACTGCTGAAGGTGCGAAATGGGTGCTAGTCTGTCATTGAGGGGGCTGCTGGTGGTAGGTGTGTAGTGGATGATGGTGCGTGATGGAGAGGGTTGTTGTTTGCAAATTGGCAGTGGAGAGCCGCAGCCGAGGGAGCCGGGTGTTCGCCCATTCCTCCTTAGCAACCAACAGTACACTAGATCAAATAAGACATTTTAAGATTTTCACCACGCAAAACTAAAGAACTTCGGCGCATTTTGTGCAGCGAAGACGTTCTGTTTCAGGATATTGTGAGGGATCGTCTCCCTCCCCTACCAGGAAAATCCTGGCTGTGCCACCAGCATTGGACTGTAGTCAATGGTGATGAGTGATATTGGTGGAAAGGTAGCAATGGATGCAAGCACGCGATGAATAACGGCCACATAGACTTTAAATAGCTGAGAAATATGAAGTACCTGACTGGAACACAAACATACATACATACATACATACATACATACATACATACATACATACATACATACATACATACATACATACATACATACATACATACATACATACATACATACATACATATATATATATATATATATATATATATATATATATATATATATATATATATATATATATATACTTATGTATATATATGCATATATATGTATATTTATATATAAGATAAATATATATGTATATATATATATGTATATATGTATATTTATATATAATATAAATATATATGTATATATATATATATATATATATATATATATATATATATATATAGCAGGTGAGGCCGTCAGGACATCGTCCGTGCCACCTGTACATGTATCAGGAATCCCGTCTGTCACGGTATCAGGGCCTGTAGGCGGGGAGTAGATACCTGCAGGTGATGCCGGCAGGACAGCGACCGTGCCGGCTGTACATGTAGCAGGTGTCGCCGAGATCGGCCGGCTTGGCGGCCATGTAGACGGACAGGTCGTGCAGGAAGTGGCACTCGCCCTTGAACGTGCAGCGCGCTGGCGGATCTGTCTGCAGCACGTCCTTCAGCACCGGACAGAGCTTCTGGCCGGCCGGCTCCCGAGTCATTCCCGGCCGCTGCTTGTTCCGACCTGGCCACAGGTCAAGGTCTCTGTTCAGGTCGAGTCAAGTTAGTTCTGGTCGGAGTGAGAAGGTCAGCACATATTGCTACAAATGTGTTGCATACATCAAAAATTATGTGGTCAAGTTCCAGCTATTTATGACACTTGCCAACCTACAGAAAGCAACATACCTGTGATTATAAATGTTATCCCACACGTCATCCACCGAACGAATTTGGTCTATTAGGTAACACAGTTCGCTCACAAAATAACGCAGCTGATACGGTTGGCTCACAAATTAACTCATTTTGAATTTGATAACAAAACATTTCGCAATGGGCCACTAAGCACACGCTATCTTTTCGACTTATGATGCATGGGCACAACATTGCTGTATGTGCAGCAAACTTGATGCTGCCTTGTTCACAGAGGCTTAGTTGTCGAGCCCAGATTTTGTGCGAATACCCGAGTTTTCACGTTTTAAGCATGAATCAGAATCGTGCTATCAGAACTACCAAAAAGGAGGAATAGGATCACTCATTTCGTACTGCAAGGGAACTAAAGTGTTGTTCTCTGTTCCAGTATCACTCAGTTAAATTGCATGCTTCTAAATACTTTTATATTTAGTATATTTAGTCGGGGAACTAAATATATCTGCATATACCCATGTAAAGAGATAAAATGGTCTACCCTACATAAACTTGTGTTACAACATGTAGTGAATTTCAACAAGCAAAACAAACCGACAAAGCAAAGCAAGACACCGGGAGCGCATAGAGGTCATCCTTCGTGCATACAGCGAAGATCGATGTTAGAACAAGCTTGCATTTCGGCTTACCTTGCCAAGCCTTCAACGAATGATGGTGAGTACAGATATTTGTAGCAATCATAATTGTATTCATTAATCATGTTTGTACTTGGATTCATTATATATGTATTCACCATCGTTCGCTGTACTCCACCATGGTTCATTGCAGGTTTGGCAAAATAGGCCCAAGCACAAACCTTCCTTAGTATCCATATGCAACCAATACGAATCCAGAGAAGTTCGGGAATCGTCCACAAGGTAGAGATTTATCTGAACAGAATTACTATTAATAACTACACACAGCGAAGTTTACCTTCAGGAAACTTTACCGGGATACTCCTACAGATCTACCACGAACACCGCATTGATATTCTCTATACGGACCCAGTATTGTACCAAGAAAATGTCTACTTCCTGTAGAAAACGTCACCGGATAGACGTGGAAACCAGTCTGGAGCACGTATTCCCAGATGAGAAATTAGGTACGGATATGAATTATGTGCAGAGTGATAAGAAAACAGATACATTAAAAAATACATATAATGAGTGTTTTCAAACCAACGTCTACATCCGCAGTGTTACAGGATTAAACAATGTCTATAAACAGCCCGCGTGTGACCACGAGACGCGTCCACAACTCGCAGTTCTTCCTGCTCAGCTCCGAGTCTATCTCGATAAACACACGTCACCGAGAGGACTCATATAATAATTGCTTTGGAGGTAGCACACCTGAAACCTGAACTGTGAACGGATGGAAGTGCAAAAATAAGAATATTGAGCCTCGTCCGTCCATAGTATTATGTAGGCAGCTAGTCCAGAGCGGAGGTACAAGTGACGAGTGGGTGGGTGTTGGTGTCACAAGGACAAGGTCGCATAGGTCGTCACACTTCGGCGCGGCTCTCATGTACCGGCGAAAAATGGTGGCAAATGTGGAAACATGAACAACCACACCCATTTTTTGTGGACTCACCAGAAAGTCTACACTCATACCACAGGTAGGAGAGCTGATAGCCCTCTAGCAATTCTCCAAACCTTCACCAGTTACATGACCAATGAATTCCACGGCGTATCAAGATAAGCATTGTAGTGGCCGTTAACTATGTGCACGGGTTGAATGGGCCAACGCTGGGACGACACGGATCTTCTCGAAATGAAAGCTCCGTTTTCCGCGGGAAAAGCGGGCTGCTGGTCGACACATCCGGCTGAATCCCTCTGCAATAACCACGGCCGTTTCAGTGTAGCGGATTACGGTTGGCAGACTTGACAGCATACTCGTCTCTCACTCACCGCGGTGTTTATCCTTTTTATCTCTGTTGGACGAGGCGCTGTGCGAGGCTGAATAATGCGCGTCGACAGTCCAGTCACGGTCCGCCACCTGTCCGTCGCACGCCGGATCGGTCCGCTCGGTGGCGCCACCGGCCACGTCACGCCCGACGGAGGCGTCGCCCGACTCGCACAGCCTGGCCCTCTTGGTGGCGCCGCTGGCAGCTGGGTCCAGCGGCGTGTCGCCCGCCTGCCGGCCCCTGTTGACGGGCAGCAGGTACCTGACGAAACAACAGAAACACGTGAGGAACAACAACAGAGACATCAAACCGCGCACAACGCGTGCTTCGATGCAGGGAAGCAACACGCAATGCAACGAAAGTCAGTCAGTAATGAAGGGCCGTATAGGAACTGGGAGTAGAGACATTGTGATGCACTCCGAGATGTTTGGTAATTCGGTAACTCCCAGTTTAATGTGTTTGTTAAGAGAGAAACCCACACTCAAGGCTCATAATTAACCCTTCCGCCGCAAAAAAAGGTCCTCTGTGCAAATGTCAATGAACGCCACCCACGATTTCACGTTTTCGATTTATCGTATCACGAGATGACTAGGTTCACGTCAGTAAATTTCGACAACATGGCTTGAAAATAACCTATTCTACCACCCGCATTCCCTTAGAAATACCCACCAAGACATCAGGACGATTATATCAGCAGTGATTTTCATTGTGTACGTGATGAAATGTTCCGATAGTATGGATTGGTGATCGCTAACGAGTCGTGCATTTCGGAGCATTTTCGTGTTGATAGGATCTGAAGCCGGTGTTCAGGATAAAACGTTCGACGTCCTAACTGCGCTATCCGTGACGGTCGCCGCCATTTTCCGCCACCCTACCACAACGTGCTCTAGATTTAGTAGGAGATCCTGCGGGGTTGGCGTCTCATATGTAGGAAGCTACATAGTCCACACATGCATTGCCACCCTCAAACTGATGCTAATAGACCAAGGTTGCGAAAATATGCCAAGAAAAACCAATAAGAAGCATAATCTGTTCAAACACCAAATAATTTAGTAAAACATAACTCAGAACAATTCGGAAACAATTACTCCGCTCCATTGATACTGATTTATAATACTCTGATTGTCTTTCAAAGCAAATTTCAAAGCCAAGCAAAAGGGCACTAAAATACGATTTACCTTATTTTATGAGCTGTCAGTACGCAAAATGGTATACTTCATGTGATACACAGTGTTGCAATGAGACAAAAACTGCACCTAAAAATTCCTCAGTCAGCCAACTTTTGACATCAAATCAAGCTCTTGATCTAACAGAACATTGTGTAGTCAACTGACTGCTACAACACATTTCACCAGTATGTTGTATGTGGCAGCAAAATAAGTACCATTCAATGCATCAATTTCTGCATATTCGACCATGCACAAAATGCAGAAAATAATCACTCTTCTTTGAATAAGTGTGGTTTTCTGAGCATATCGATGTCATTGTGAACTGCGCTTGCTCATCATCGCAGTTGATACTTAGCATTACACGAAAAAGATACTTAAAGCATCAATCATCCATGCCAAAAGCAATTTCATTGTTTGGGTGGGACTATCAAACCAATACACTCCCTGTACCATGTACTCACTCGGCTTTGATGGCGGCCTCCCCAGGCCCTCTAACCGCCGTCGCAACATCCTTCTGCCCTTCAGTTGCATCCAGTTCGCCCATACTGATCTGAAATATTCAAGAAGCCAGTTAAATGTGCAATCAATGAAAAAGCATAACCGAAAATATGCCCTCTGCACATACATCAGAAACAGTGCTGGCACTCAGAAATGCACAACTGACTGAACAGAATGTGAGAAAAAAAATCAAATGGTATTCATCTAGCCATTGCTGGGTGGGGTGAGAGAATCCCATAGATGAGGGAATATGGTTAAATAGGCGAAGCCTGAACAAGTCCAGTACTGTGGTATGCAAGAAAAATGTCAGTGACCATACCATACCCCTCCGTCACCTTTTCGAAGCCTGAATGACGTTTATGTTACACCATTTCAGATAACACCTTGCTAACCTTCAGTTACTTCGTACCAGCTTCACATAGTCAATTTCATATAGTTAATATTATTTCGGCTTTCTGGCATACAGACTGCTGTGATCACACTTTAACTTAGACCTGCACTTATTGCCTAAATGTTGACAATCATACAAATTCCTGGGAGGTACTTGTAAACTTTCCTCAAAGTTGTCAAATCCGGTGGCACTTCCGCGTCCATCAGCAAGGAAAACATTTTTATATCGCTACTAAACGCTATTCGCTACTGCCGCTGTTCACCTGCTATCACTGTCACCTCATTAGCAGCACATCGGAATTGTCATCTGGAGGCTTTGTGCAAATCCGAGGTTAGCAAGCAGCTTGGGACATTTCCCAATCACGCGGCCTACCAGCGAAGCTGCGTGGGCGGCGCCATTAGCCGTAAATGTGCAGAAAGTGCGTGGTGGGCCATCAAATAAACAAACGAGGTTAGCAAGCAAATATGAACCGCAAATATGAACCACCAATGGTTTATATTTGCTGTCCAACCACAAACCATACCAATGGTCTGTGGTTGACATTCAACTTGAGGACTCCAGTGGTGAGGACACCAATGACTAACAACCAGGATCATCTCATTGATGTATGTGAAATGTAGCTGCAACTATGCAAAATCCTTCGGATAACAACAGCATCCAGCATTGATGTAGCCTAAGCTAATCTAATGTAATGTAACCTAACCTAATGTAACATAAGCTGCCTTTGAAGGAAAAATAAAGCCCAATTTTGGTGAGCATGTCTTGAAAATGTGTTGAAAAATGTTCTAACTTAAAAACCTAAACTAATAAAACCTAGCTAAACCTAGGCCATTCATTTGCTTTGTGGAGGCAAATGAGTGTAAAAACTTCTCTTGTTACCATCCTAAAGCATAATAATACTCAAACGCCCCCCCCCCCCACACACACACACATTCAGACATCTGTCTGCTGACAATTCCTAGATCCACCCCTGATATTCTGGGCATAATGAGTGCTGGAACAGTAGGGGATGAGGGCCTTATTCCCTAACTTCATGAAAATTAAGTTTTCACCCACAATCACAATCCAGTCTCAGCTCTGGATGTTGAGGTGGACATTCATTGCAAGATTAGGCTCCAATTCAGTATTCCTCCTTACTTTCATAGACAACACAAGTACATCAGGCAACTGAATATAAAATGAGCTAAAGTGCAACATAAGCCAACAGCCTGGACTAGCAATGACTGTGTCAAAAGGTTGAAAATTAAACCACACGGGACATGAAACAATCACCATTCATATAGAAGATAAACACCTTAACCATCTGCATCAATTGTCCAGATAGCAGCTGCATGAGTATGTGATATACAGCTTGTAGACTGGACATCTTAGAAATGTAGATCTCAGAAGCAAGCATGGGTTTTATTGCTTCACTGATCTAAAAAAATAGGAGATGAACTGGAAGATTAACAGAATGGGATATCCAGCAGATCAACAACTTTTTTGAGGGTGCAGTGTCATGAATGGCAACATTTGGAGCATACTGTCTCAATCAATGTGGTTGATTCACCAGGTAAGTACTGCCTGTGCTCTAGTTGTTACACACCACCTTTTGATGCTATTTTACCCAATTCCAAGTAATTTGTATGGTGATATTTTGCCTCCAAATTCAAAAGTACACATTTTCATTGGAGATAAGTAGTTCTGTCATGTCCAACATATTCATAAACATTGCACTAATTGTTTATTTTTATTTTGCATTAATTGCATAAACATAGCAGTAATGAGCTAGGTACATAGGTACATGTGTAGGGGAAGGGGTATGTGAACACATTACACTTCCCTTTGAATGTCTCCCGTGCCACATTCAATGCATAGATAACAGAGATGCATAAATGCATAAATTCATAAACTATGGCCTTTCTCTAGCAAAATATGAATATCTGATTCCATATTTCTACCAATACTTTGTGAACAGAGCTAGCAAAGCCCACATTTGCCATTTTATGCTTCCAAGAGCAGTGGGCTAAAGAAACCCATAAGTGATCTTTTTTGCAATTATGCAATTATTGTTTAATGTCTATGCATAGCTTGCACCATAAGAGCCACAGTAAAGTAATCATGCACAACCACATTTTTGTGTTCAGAATACAGCACACCACCATGAAATAAATATTTGTTTCGCATTCAATATCCACAGTACAATTACTGCTTTAGCCATGCAGAAGCAGCAGTGGGTTGTCACATGAGCTCTTAACCTGCCCCATTTCTCTGGTCAAATCTTCACACCCTGTCTCAGGGGGAGTTGATAGGAACCCCCCTTGAAACTCCAAACTAAGCATTGCATGAAAATGAAAGGTGTCATTGGAAAGTGCATGATGAGTGGGGTCTGACACCACTGCACACACAAAAAAAAATCTTCCAAAACTCCAAAACTGACATCACTAGGGGCCTGGGCTTTCCTGACTTGCATTCATTTTTTTGGTTCTGTGGGCTCATTTTGGGGGATTTGAAGAAAGAAAAACAAGTTATTTGAAATCAGAAAAGGACAGCAAAATCACCCAGGACCATACAAATGTTTGGCTACCCAAAAATCTTTTCTTATTTCAAAATTTAGTCCTCAAGTTATATTTCACTTTACTCTTCTAATGAGTAGAGCAAACCAAAAAAAAACATTGGAAGTCAACTTGCTCCAATAAAAAAATGCATATTTTAGCCAGAATCTTCAATTTGAACTCTGATCAGGAAATATTACAAACTAATAAAAAATCAAAAATGGAGAAAAAGATAAAAAGCATCTGTTGCATTTTATTGCATCACCAATGTTAAGCAATGCTGAAGTTTAATTAAAATATTTGTATCTGTTAAAGCATATCTGGTTGAATTTTTCACAGGTGACCTCACTTGACCTAAAATAACTTGTTGACCCCACATGACCTGACTTCAAAACTTTGACACATGCCAAATTGATGTGGGAAATGGTCATTGACCTATACAAGTCTTATATAGATCAATGGAAAAGGTATGTCAAATTTTGGTGTGCTGCCACTCAATTTTCACTATCTGCAGAAAACCTTAGGGGGCGGTTGGAGACACTTGTGACAGAATGGTTAATGGTTCGCCCCCCCCCCCTACCTATTTACGTAGGTGCACACTTACCTATGCAGCTACCAGGTACAGGTCAGACAATGTATAACTTTAATTACAACTAAATCGACATAAGACAGATCCGAAACCATGGATGGCTATCTTGGTAAGTACCTACCAACCGACCTACTTGGAGTAGAAATGCTCAACCAACCCAACTAATATAAAAGGGAAATGAACCTAGCCCCCAGATCAATGGTCAACACCAACTATCTTTACCTCTTTTAAAACCAGTCCGCTTGTTCAAACCGGCTTCATACAACCCATAAATGCACCTTCTCATTCCAGGCAAGCCACGTGCGATATTTGACGTCACAAATGTTTTAATGGTATTTCCACGACCTATCAAGTCATCCCCGCAATGGGGTCAGCCTCTAGTTATCTCTAGTTATCTTGGGGTCAGCCTCGTCACACGGCTGGCTAGGGAAATGGCGCTCCCTCGGGTTACCACAGCCGCCCCGATAAAGGGCTTGGAAGCACGGAGGTGTTTCTGGGAACTCACGTGGTCCCCACCACCCGTCCCTCTCTCCCCTTCCCAGTATCCATCCTGTGGCTACGTCCCTTTGGATGTCTTTCATCCAACCAAGCAACTAGTCCTCTCCTGTCACGAGCAGGTATGCCAGCATCCTCTGGTCTACCCGTCCGCTCAGTTTTATCGGGGTAGCCGCGCCCCCTCGGCCCGTCCCTCGGGATTGACGGAGTCCTGGAGGTTTAGGTCCCCCGTCGCACGGTGCTAGTTGTGACGGGGGACCAACACACCTCTTTGGTCCTGATATCCCGGAGGGGCGGGCGGGCCCGTGGGGCCTCACACGGGCCAAGTGGCTGGTCGCCTCGGGCCGGGGCCTGGGACTATTTCCAGTGACCGTCGGCCCGGCCGGCCGGGGTCAAGGGGTGGGCGGCGCTGTGTCCCGGTCGGGGTGGTGAGTATCTCTCTCCCGGCCGGGTGATGGCGCCGCCTGCCCCACATAGGCCCTCGGGTGCCTGGCGACCTCCAGTTCGCGGGACCCAGGCGTCCCCCCAGTAGGGCCCTATGCTGTGGGGCGCCCGAGAAGCAAAAACAAAAACACACTACATGGCAACCAGAATAACCAAAAACCCCCCTGGTCCATCTCGTATGGGCCAGACCTGCCCCTCATCCGTCGTGGGTGAGGGCTCCACTAACACAGACAGCTCTAACGTTCCCCTTATACCTGGGGTCCTCATCTTCAGAGGACTCACGATGAGCCTTGCATCTTTATCTCCAGTTCAACGACGAAATGGATGCGACAGATTTGGAAACATTGCTAGATGGATTTAGATCTCAAAGGTCTTGTTTAACTAACCTATTGGAGTTCATTGAGTATGTTACCAAAGAAGTAGACAATGAAAGCAGGATGGATGTTGTGTACTTGGACTTTAGCAAAGCTTTTGATAAAGTTCCACATGGAAGGTTAATTCATCAATTACAACAACATGGGATTGTAGGAAAAGTTCTACATTGGATTGAAGCATGGTTGCAGGGAAGGAAACAAAGGGTAGTATTGAATGGATGTAAATCTGGTTGGAAAGATGTTCTGAGTGGAGTGCCACAGGGCTCTGTTCTAGGGCCCCTCCTCTTTATCATCTTTGTGAACAACATTGAAGTATGGCTGAGGAATAGTGTTCAAATTTGCTGATGACATCAAGCTGGTAGGAGTGGCTAACAGCAGAGATCAATCTAGTAATATTCAACTAGATTTGGACGACCTAAAAGAGTGGGCTGATCAATGGCAGATGACTTTCAATCTGCCTGGTGGAGGTGGAGTTCAAGTCTGGCTTTGGAGGTGGAGTTTGTGGTGGCCAAGGAGGCGGAGATTGCTTCGAGGATATCTGAGTTTGTGTACAGTGTGCGGAGAGGTGACACGACAGTGGATGAGAGCATTGAAATTAAAGTAGAACCCCATGGAACAAAAAAAAACACATCTCGAGGAACAATAAACTGCTATGACCTGAGCGGCGTACCTGAGGACGAGATAGTTGATGGATTGTTCGGGTTTTGAGTCACGGAAGCGAAAAGGATGATGGTGAGAAAAGGCGCGGACACAGTCCCGACAAATAACATAATTTTGACTTTTAACAATACCACCAGAAATACACGTGGAATACGTGCGAGTGAAGGTGCGTCTCTTCCTCCCAACCAAATGCGCTGTTTTAGGTGCCAGAGATATGGGCATACGACTCAATTTTGTAGAAATCGCCCAGCATGTAGTAAGTGTGCCTCGAATGACCACATTTTCGAGCACTGCACTTCCTCAACCCTCATTGTGTGAACTGTGAGAGAAAACGAAGCCACCACACATCTTCTGACCGAATTTGCCCGTCCTACTTGAAAAAAATAAATCATAGCGATCAAACACACACAAAAATAACCTTTCGGGAAGCAAGAGACTTATATCACCGATCGCATCCCAAAACGTCTTACGCTTCGAAATTGAAAAATACACCAGTCCATGGTCTGACACCTCCGCAACACACACAGCCCGAAAAGACATCTGATCTCATCGCTCAGTTGACTGCCCTCCTTCGAGCCTTTGGCGTTCCTCTTGCGTCTTCGGTGAGGCAGAGGCGACCTATCCAAAGCATTGCCGAGGAAACCATAGCCCCACCCACCACCAGTGGGGCCGCCAACGAGCCGTCCGAGACCTCATCCCAAACAACATCTAGAGATGGGGAGTGGACACAGGTCCACCGGTCAAAGAGACCCGTTCGATCTCCTCCACCCAAGCCCAGCCCCTACCCGCCCACCACGAATCCTCTGCCTCATCCTTCCTCCAATCCCCCTTCGCCTTCTTCATATACCGCCACCACCTCCAAATCCCTCCTCTCCGCCTCTTCCCTCCCTGAACCCTACGCGCTTCCCCCGAGTCAGACCTCGCCCTCACTTTCAACCTCTATTTCTGCACCTCCATCGCCGTCTCGTAGTACAAATCGACCCTTTCAAATATCCGAGGCTAGGCCTACTCATCAAGAAGCCGAAAGGCGAGCTCGTGAAACGAAGCGAGCGCGGCTCATTGATATATGGGGAAGGCCCGAGCGATGATCCGCCAAGGGGCTGACAAGGCTCCACCCCAAAGGCCGGCTACCCCGCCGCCAAGGCGGCGAGTGGAGGGACCGGCTTCCTACAGCATGGGCCCTCCCCCACCCCCACCCCCACCCCGACTGAGCGCCCAGAAGCGAGGCCTGCCGACGTCTGGCTCTCCGTCGGACCAAGGATCGCCGAGCTCCCCCCTAGGACCCAGTCCCTTGGACCGAGTGCCGGTGTGCCCTCTGGTGCACCCACTAACTCGTCGGCTCCGTTAAGTTCGTCGTGAAATGGCATATTTTACCTCCATTTTAAAAATATACACAACATATTTCACATACGCTACACGCTGTCAACCCATGCACTCATTGTTTTTACAATGGACCCTTGGGTTTGCGCGATTGTTCAGTGATAGTAATTGTGATATTTCTACATACATACTTTCACTCGTTTTAAATGGATCAGCCTCGGTCCATTTTACAGTGGAACTGCAGGGGTTTGAGGACCAGCATCCAAGAGCTGCAGGCTCTTTTAAATCGCCACACTCCGGCGGTTATATGTATGTAGGAAACGAAGGTGACACCAGACTACTTGTTCAACCTCAAATGCTACTCTGTTTTTCGAAACGATACGCCATCCGACACAATTGCACACGTGGTGTGCTGCTGGCCGTCCACCACAGCGTCGCAGCGCGAAGATTAGTGCTACATGCCAAATTGCAGGCCGTTGCAGAAAGAGTGCATTTTAGCCATCAGATTATATCTATTTGCTCGTTTTATCTGCCGCCCGGTTCTAGGTTCCCATACAATGAGCTACGACACATGATGTCTGAGCTTCCCCACCGGTCTTAATACTAGGCGATTTCAACGCCTATCACAATGCATTTGGATGTGATGACACAAATACACGTGGTCAGCTACTAGAATCATTGATGCACGATGAATCGTGTGCATTTTAAATAACGGAACCCCGACCCATTTTACCATGCCCTCCGGGTATGGTAAAATGGTTGAGGGCTTCCCGTTGTTGTTAAAATTGGTCTCCCGGTCCTACTGATGTTACTCCCGTTTCACTGTTTCACTGATGTTTGCTTGCGCTTGCTCTTTTTCCTTCACTGTTTCACTGATATATGCCCGTATTCTGAATGTTCGTGTACTACTTACTGTTGGCAACAATCATCTTAAGCTGGCAATCTAACATTGTTATGGGCGCTGTATGACCGAATCAATCGATGCGCCCCCAAGCCCAAATAACCAACCAACCAACCGACCTATCAAGTCAGGGCATTTCATTCATTTACCTATATATAATACACAGTAATAATTTTTAGGAGAGTGGCTTCGCTAAACAAATTTCCTCATATTGAAATATGTGCCTCAGCATGCTCTGTCTGATGTTTCATCTCTGCATTGGATGCAGAAATACGTTTTCTTTGTAAAGTTGGTTAGAAAAGTCACGGGATGTTGCATTCATATTTTGAACAGATAATTCGTTCCTGAATTTCGTTCCAAAATCCACGGAATTAGTATATTTGGTTTAAAGTAGATGAAATCTACACAACGTGACGTCATATACCAGAAGTGCCATTTTATGGTAGAATACTCCTGAATTATATTCTGGTTTGGGATTATCCGGATAAATCCACTAAATATGATGCTTTTCACTTTCGCACTATTATGGCGCTTTCCCTACGATGTATTTCCCTGCCGCTTAAAATGTATTCATAAAATCTTTAAGGTTTTTATCCTTTTTGCGTGTTCCCGTGCCAGTGGCTTTGGACCATGATGTACCATCCCTTGAATCAACTTAGCACAATCTGGCAGAGGTTGATATTGCTTGAGTGCATGCATCCCAAACAATTCATGTCAATTAAGGCCATATGAAATATCAACTTTGTCATCATGTCCTTGAAGTCATTGATGCCACCTTTCCGTTCTGGCTCTAACCTTGTGATTAACTTGCCCACCACCACAAACTTATCAGATGTGCTAACCTATACCAACTTATCTTGTGCATTGGTCTCCTATCAGCTTTCATATTGTTCCTGTTATATGTGAAATTGTGTACATATGTACTGTGCCATGTGCCAACTTGTACACATTTGCTTATTGCTTGCTATTCCATCACAACTAGGTAATGTTTACTGGAGAAGAAAAGCTGGAAATTACTTCTAACCAGGGTCATCCCATTCATTATTTTAAAGTTAAATTTGTGATTTTTACATAATATTATAATTTTGGGCATTTCTTTCTGCAATGCAATGTTGATGAATATGTTCACTCTTAATTTTCATCTGTGAGATATGATTTGGATTGGGCCATTTATGGTTTGTTATTGCAGTTTGGAATTATGGTTTCATTGTTTAATGTCACACTGTACACACTTTTCCAAAGTAAAGACAAAATGAGTTAGGCATAAATTATGCACTTCTTTATGCTCCTCAATTTAACAAAAGAGATTTTTGAAGTTTTGGAACCTTTTCTTAAATGAGGACAGACCAGGGTGTGCTATGTTTTGCATGATAAGGTTTTTACAATTGTATTTGCAGAATATACTTTTATTTTAGTTTGGATGGCAGCTCCAGAAATAATTGAGAAAAAACATGTTTCTGAAAGTGCTTAAGCTGATGTGAACATCAGTTCTCAGCAAAAAATGTCTTCTTTCCAGTTGGCAGGCAAAGTAATGCCATCATTGTGGCTTTGAGTGAGGTAGATGATAATGGAAAATACTGTTGAGTATAAAAACAGCATAACCAAACCAAACCCAGCCTTTCAATATCTTTTATATAATATATACAACAATGTTGCTCAAGTTACCATTGTGAACCCTCATTAAACCAAACCTAATCTAGCCTCTTTTCAGGAAAAACCATGGTTCTCTTTATTTTTTAGCCTCAAAATTTGAGAGAAAGAAAACCAAGGTATTCATGTATAAGAAGCCCAAATGAAGACAATTTTTAAGATGTAGGAACTGGGCTCATTGAAACTTACCTGATAACTTCTTCCCATTGTCCTAAAAGTACCCTTCATTGACTGTGTTCAATGAATAACAAAGCTAGTTGGGAATAGTGAAAGATGGGAAGAAGACAGGATGTGGCGATGTGCAGTCAAACATTAAAAATGAAAGCAGGTTTAGTAATAAATCAACAAATATATTTATTTGTATATTCCTGTATTTAGCCTTATTCATCAGATATGCTATCACAGCAAAATGATGGCTATCACTTCCTACATGGGTAATGATGGAAGTTTCAGCCTAGGATGTAAACTATGCATTGCCATTAACTGAAATTCCAGGGCACATGGGGAATTAATGTAATATTGGTGGTGTATGATTGGTACAATGCACAATTAAAATGCAATACCTCTGCCATTTCTTTGGGAAATCACATTCAACATCAATTACTCATATTCATATGAATGTTTGATTTCATATTCACATGAAAAAATTAAACATTCATAGTGTTTAGACTTAATAAGAGCCCCAAGGGTCCATCCAGGTTTAGTCTGAAATTGGAAGATAACATAAGCCTGATAAAGGATCCACCCCAACCAACACCACATCCTCAAGTGGTTGCCCCCATATACTATTGAAGTAATGTTCTGAGGGCCAGGATGTTGTACTTATGTGTTGATTGACTTGGATGTGATTGTTATCACACCTATGCTGGTTCTATGAATATAATTAGGGAAAGGATGCCAAACATGTGCTCAGATTATAGATCCAGCTAACTTTTTGGCATGGGATGTTAATAGGTGATTATTGGGCATCACATGTGATTCACCAGTAAGTTTAAGGTCATGGATGGAAACAGTGTCAAGTGGAAAATTCCACTTTATCATCAGCACACTAATTGTATGGAACTTGTGGAAACTGAATGCTTGTGGATCCAATAGCAAGTAGAGCAAGTCCAGAAGTATTACTGTATTCAGGTTGTGGATTTGTATAATTTTTTAAAAAGAAAATTGTATTCTCTTAATTATATTTTGATGCTTTGAACATAGCTGGAAACATTCTGTTGAGTCTTAAGCTATTTGTAGCATGGTCAGGCTAGTTGAAAAAAATATTGTGAAAACCCACATATGGCCAGCATTTTGGCCACATTAGAAGTAAGTAATTTCTCTTGGATACTGATGCTAACTATTAGTGCTGTGTGGCAAAATGCTGATGTATAGAAGGAGTTGGAAAATGCTTTTTCAGTCACCTTCTCTAACAAACAACCAAGAACGTCGATTCCCCTTGATCAGTTCCACTATCATGGCCACAAAACGAATCTCGGCAAGGAGAGGGTGAGGCTGTGCTCAGACTTCCATTTTTTTGGTAGCATGTTAGCATGTGTTGACAACAATTTGTTGTAATTTAAGCGACTAGTTTGGCTTTTTTGGCACTTTGTCAACTGGGAGTTGTGCTGCCTGATGGCAAAGTGGCTTCCCAGATTTTGGATTGTAAAAAATATTAGACCAATCACGCAAAGTGTGCCAAAAATGTCTGATATGGTATGTCATGGATATGACAGTGAAAATCTGAACATTTCTTTCATCTAGTGTCATTGTTTGGGTAAGGGGATGTCACTCCTCCTTGGCTGTGCCTCTCATAGAGCTTCTTTTGATATCCAGTTTTCAGTTTGAGTCATGAGTGTTCTAGTTGTGTTTTTTAGGAACTGCAAATTTATACCAAGCATTTTGGTCCCTTGCATGTGGTGAGTTCACATTTTTCGTCTAGCATATTACAGTAATGGCTGGAAATGCCATTGTCAGAGAATTGCCTCCAGGCAATTTTCAGGCTAAGGTAGTAAAAACACCTGTCTAATTTATCCTCCACATAAAAAGCAAGAATGTTCAAATTCTAGCTGCAACCAAGCCTGTATGACCCTAAAGCATTTTTATGGAAGATCATCTTTTAAATCGCGTCGCAGAGCAAAGAACAGGCCATTTTTTTAATGTAGTGTACAGGCAGACGACTTACTTGCTTTTTGATTATAGCAAAATAATCCAAAATTAATAACTTGGCCGGATGTGCGAATTTTATCACTACTTGTTTTCATTTTTAGTTGGTTGTTGCAATTTTCGTCCATAATTCATATATCAACATGGGCTCCGCTGAACCCGCCACTCCGTTCAAGTTGCTCGGGTGAAGTGGCCATAACTGCAGACCCAAATACCTTAAACAAGACCACTCTTAGTGAGGCTTGGTTGTGATGTGGAGCAAAGGGTGCTATCCACTTGGACATTAATTCCCCTTGAATCATTAGAAGTACTGAATAAATGACCAGAAAATTTGGGGAAATGTGTTCCAGTTATACCCACATAGCCGGACTGTTTGGATGTAGTGCTTAACTGAATATTTTTTATTTTAAAAAGTATGGGAGTAAGCAGAGTAAGCAGAAGACAGTAAACAGCAGCCTTAGTGAGCTCGCCGAAGGGGTGCGACCCCCCTTCCCTGTTCGAGCAATTTGAGGTGGAGCGCCCTGGCAATCCATAAGTTCCGTTGCCCCTGCCCACAATGATGGCAATGTTCCCACCGTTCCACCTGCGTTCAATCTCTGTTAATGAACTTCCCTCTTCATCAGGGGGGGGGGGACGAGTGGTCTAGGGGTAAGTTGCTCGTCTCATAATCGAAAGATTGTGGGTTCGAGTCTCACCTATCGCTACTCTTCGCCCGCGACCAATCGGCGTGAGAGATTGGCGACGCTACATGGCTCGACGGTCGACATGTCGTCAAAGCAATAACCACCACCACCTCTTCCTCAGGTACAGTGTAATTGGTCTCGGTCGTCGAGGAAGCCCGCACCGGCAAGCCATTTATTTGACACAATGGTGAAAAAGTACTTTTGCGACTATTGTGGCACGCGCTTTGCCTATTCGCCGGAGGCGTGGCGGCGCCACGTGAAGGGTGCCAGTCACGTGGCGGCACGTGCCGCGCACTACCGACACGCGGCGTCGACCGTCGAGAGGCTGGAGCAGGAGGCGCGAAAGCGGCCGTGTCGCCAGCACTCCTCGCCCGACGGCTGTCAGTTCGGCGACGGCTGCCGCTTCTCGCACCTCACGGCCGGCGAGCTGGCCCAACTGAAGTCTGCCGCCGAGTCTCAGCAGCACGAGCCGCAGCCCAGCTGGACGGAGTGGCTGGCGGCGCACGCCCGGCTGACGGCCGGCGACGGTGGCGCTGCCTACAGCTGGCGGCCGCCGCCGGCCGTGCGTCAGCTGATGGACGTGCCGCCGTCGCTGCGGCCCGTCGAGGTGGTGCTGCCGCGCCACCAGGTGGCGGAGTGGGGCTGATCGGCAGCGCCGACTCTCAGCCGGACTGATGACTGTGCTGGGCCGGTCCAGCGGCTGGTTTGACTGTGGTGTTGGACCAGGTCAACGACTAGCCCGATAGTGGTGTTGGACCAGGTCAACGACTAGCTCAACGGCCGGACTAGGTCAGCGACTAGCCCGATAGTGGTGCTGGACCAGGTCAACGACTAGCCCAACATTGATGCTGGACCGGACCAGCGACTAGCACGAGGACGCTGCTGGGCCAGGTCAACAACCGGCCCGATGGTGGTGCCGGGCTTTGTGTTGCCCTGAATATGTAAAAGGGAAACGAACGTTCGTCTGTGCTGCCAGATTGTCACCAGCTTCTCGGAAGTCTGAAGCGGAGCTTGTGAAGTGTTCAGCGACAAGCATCAAGCTGACCACCTATATGCCGTGTAGATCTTGCAGTCTGTTGCTCCCGGGGTCACACCCGTTTTTGGCGATGGTTGGGCGATTCGTGATCTGGTGGACAAAGAGAGGTGGTGTCCTTGGTAGGTATCAGCTATACCTATTTTTGATGATGCAAATTATGAATTGCATTGACGATGCAGGTCTTAATTGAGATAATAGTTATCATTGCCCACCGACATTCGATGTGATTCTGCAATATATTTTCCTAAGTTATTTTTGTTTTCACGTCTGTTGTTCTTTCCCATCGAGAAGTTTGTCGATTTGGCGTCTCTTCCTTGCCGACCTAGTTGAAATCCACTGCTGGGCTGTAAATCTCGATATAGTCAACCAGCCAAATTTAACGAAAATTACTATGTAAATATATCTACGGGGTACGTTCGAACCTTAGTCATGACGGGGTGAACCTTAGTCATGGCATTTCGAGGTACGTTCTCTGTCGTTTTTTTAGTGTATTTTTATATTCATTTTGTCTTGTATTGGCAGTCCATCAGTGATAGGTGAGACAATGCTGTTTCGAGAACACTAGACGATAAGCCACCCAGTAGCAAGAATAAGAACCTTTGATTATTTTACGGCTCATACTGATAGGTCACAGGCGCTATCCTGTCATGTCGATTGGCCGCGGGTGGACTCGGTAATCCCTCCGGTTGCAGCCTTCGAGCCCACGATCTTACCATCAAGAGCGCACTACCTACCAACTGCTACCCACATGCTACACACGGCTACACACTATCGCTACCGACAACCCCCAGTAGCAACACGCCGGCCAGGTTAGCATGTGAGTTTATTGAAGTTTGCAAATAATTAGGACTCGCTCTGGTATGGGCGCCATATGATCAACATGGTCGATGCGCCCTAAAGCCCAAATAACTCACCGACTTACTCTGGTGTATGCCGTCGTTATTGAACACTGCTGTGTAGCTTTTGCACTTCCTCCGAGAACGCCTCAGCAGGCTATTCGAGCTCCACTTAATCATGTTCAAGGACAGTCGAGGTGAGCACAGGCGAGCTTCATGCGGATGTACACACCTGGGTCCAGGACTGGCTCGCTTGGGCCGTACCTGCCACGATCCGGCATTGGGCTTCCCCGTCCACCGAAACACGCCTTGATTTTGCAACTGAACCCTATACATTCGACATGCTGTCAGTTGGCTCCAGCGTCGCCAGCCCACTGCACGCGCGGTTTCACTGTCATTCGGCGAGCAGTCAGTCAGCCGCCCGACCGATCGCGGCAGTCGCGACAACCGACCTGCCATCATAATTCACATGGTGTGTCGAAGCCCCTCGCGACATGAGCGAGACTGCCGTCTTCTGCCGCGCCCCCAGTCGCGCTCCGCGGGCCGCGAGTCAAGCCGCACAGCTGCCAAAAATGTAATCAATAACGATCGTGAAATTCGCTCACCGCTTGCTCGAAGGGCCTCGCTCCTGCATGAAGTTCGGACTGTAGCAAGCTGGAATTCCGAGTCAGGCGGCAGTACCGTGGCAGTCTTCTTATGATGGGGGTGTGCCTCTGCCGTTTGAATCCATATCTTAATGACGCATGGCTATGTACTGACTAGGCGGTGAAGTTGGAGACCGAACATTAGCGATACATGGCTATGTACTGACTAGGCGGTGAAGATGGAGACCGAACATTAGCGATACATGGCTATGTACTGGCTAGGCGGTGACGTTTGAGACCGAACATTAGCAATGCACGGCTACGTACTGACTGGGGGGTGACATTTCCATATTGTTTGTTTGGGTGCGTTCGGTTGTGCTAACTGCTGACCGCTAAAACCTTGGCACTGCTGGTATTCTGGAAATGTGAACATGTGTACCTCCCTGTGTACGCTGCTGGAGGACGACACCATAATTTGAATGGTACGCGGACATCTTAATATTCCTTCAACACTGAAACTCCCATGTAATTTCTTGTCGCTCTTTAGTGCCAATATCTAGCGAAAATAATGCACCTAGATTAATTATCAACACTTACAGGGATCAAAATTCAACAGTTACAAACACCGTCGGGTGCTAAAAATGTATGGTGGAAGAAGTAATTCATTTGTGTTCAATATAGCGTAAAAGTAGTCTCTTGAGATCACGAAGTCAAACAGGTGCGAGAATAAACATATACTAATTTTTTAGCATATTTAAAGGGCATTTTTGATGCTGAGTTCGAAGGCAGCTGCCTTTGTTACGCCATAGAGCCCAAAGTTACTCGTTTCGGATACAAAAACCCAACCCCCATGTCGACCATGCCTGACTTGGCCTAGCCTGTAGGTAGAGTCCGTGACTGATGTAGAATCATGCGATCCGTCAATAGACTTTATTGAGTATAAGCACGGTGATGTGTATTTCATAAGGGATACATAGTCGGGGGCGTGGCCAGGATTTTCCTCAAGGGAGCTGACCAAAAAGAAATCTGACGAAACAGAAACCGCTTTCTGCGCAAGTCGTGCACCAAAAATTTAGTTAGTTTTCAGGTTGATTTCAAAACCGCCACGCCTATCTTGGCATATATGCACCTGTTTGCATAGCACGTCGGTTTGTGTCCAAATCGATCCGAAATCATCCGGTTTTGTTAGGTAATTTCAAAGCCAGGTCATGTGTGCGCCCGCAGACCATTCTTGGACAAATATTGAAGCATTTATCATCAGCCATCTTAGATAGGGAAAAATGTTAATATTTATTCATCGGTGTATAAGGTCACAAAATGCACAACTAGTTGCATCACCTTGTAACCTGAGACGCGATCAAATGACACCTTTAAACCGACATCAAGATTTGCTTTGGACATTTTGGCATCATTTCGATATCTTACCATTAAATTTTGATGGTTTGAAGAGTTGCCTCCAAAATAGAGTTTTAGAGACACCGGAGCGCATGTGGCGGAGCACATCATCATCTTTATGCATGACACATTTTAGGCCGATAGCTTATCAGGCGTCCTTCAGATGACCAAAAAATGTTCCCTAGATTTGCGCATTACGGCCGTGAGACGCCGGAGCCGCCTGCGGCGCCAGAATGCAAGGTAAAGTGGCGAGGAAGATATGCACCGAAGTCACTGTTTGAGATTACGGAAGGGGCTATAAAGTGGTGTTGATCTCTATCTCACCCCGAACAGAAGATGCTGGGTGTGAAATTGACCCCCTCTTCGCACTGCATGGGGTATAAAAATCATCCGCCACACGCCAGATAAACCTTTAACTGTGAAATTAATACTTATGGTCTCATATTAATGAATTACCAGGATTATGGATCAAAATCCAATACTGGTGAGGCCGTAATCGACGTGGCGTAGTCAAACATGGGAGATTACAAGTTTGAAAACAAAGAAGCAGGAACTTATTTGCATTGTAATATTCCGTTTGTTGCAATGGGCATAGTGGTCGAAATTCGGTGGACTTTTAGCTCCCCTCCTCCCCTCTTGAGGAAATCCTGGCTACGCCCACGAATCGGTCGCTGGACTCCACGAACCGACTTTATAGAATGACACCCTGATTTGCAGTAGCGGGCGGGTTGTCTTAACTCTCAGTCGGGTCGTCTTCCTCCACTGTGGGGGACGATCTACATGGGAAAGTTACTGTGAGGAGAGGCGTCTCTCACGTCCTCCACGGTAGCAGCGCTGTTTGATATGGCAATGGGGTGGTGTAGCCGGAGCTCGGCCAGCAAGCTCAGCTTACCACATGCGCAAAAAGAGATACATGCTTGGAAATGCGAAACATAGAACGTGATCCTTCTAATCAATGCTTGCCTTTTGATACCCTAGTAGCATTCATATTTTGCGGACTAGATATATATTGCTACACTATTCTTTGGGCTGGAACGAGCTATACACGACGGCTTACATCGTTTAGCTTACGTGACCGTTGCTAGAAGTCCCATTGATGGTCATAGGTCCAGCTTCCTATCTCGTTCGAAGAGCTCCAACCTCTCCAATGTTCAGTTAAGCCTCTCCGATGTTCGTTTGTGGATTTCCAATAATCAGAGGTGCTATCTAGAGGACTCTAATTGGGTCGCCCGCTCAGCATCTTCCACACGTTTTGACCTTTTATATTATCCAATCACGGCTGCGATCGCCCTCGAGAAGTGTACACAAATTCAGCACGTAAAACACATGCTATTTTTATCCTCGCAGAAAATGTGAACGCTAAACAAGGCTAGCGCTACGAGGAGATAATTTGGAGAGTTCAGTAACCGGAGAGGTAGACTAACCCGGCGCAGTCGCAACAGGAAGGTTAGACTAACCCGGAGTGCATTGTTGTATTGCGGCACATGAATCGTCTCCGGATCGGAGTTACGACTCGGATGCCGGCCGCATTCTATATTTTGGAAGAAATAATAGCACGCAGGTCTACAGAGGGTGACCTCATCCCACGCCCAGTTGCGGGCGTGGGGATGTGCAATTGAAATATAGGTACGAGGGAAAGTGGAATATTGACAATTCTGCCGGTTTTCCCAGGCGATACATATAACAGCATGCCTGCGATTGCATGCGATGCAAGCGAGTTGGTTAGGTATAGGCTTGACATCTCAGTTCGCGTGTTATTACGATACTGTCATGCTGTAAATAAATTCCTGGAAGGAAATCTGTTGTTTCTGTGATGGGCGTGGTAAGGAGCAGGTCGATGACATAGAACCATTGTCCTGGCTTTACCAGGGAAAAATAACTTCGAGGGATTTTTGCATGGCTTTGGGTGCATTCTTTTCATGCAGTTCCAATAGGCATAATACTAAACGTCAAAAACATTGAGAATATGCATGGCCGTCAACTCCAATGCAGGCAAGCCCATGTATTCATTCGCCTATTCCGTGTAGATATATAATTTGAAAGTAATAATATTCACAAGGTAGACATCGCTGAAGATTGCCATGGAAGCCTTTCAACAAGCAGCCGACAAACGTTCCAGAGTACGATGTGTAGCATCACCTACATTTTAAAACATATACATAAATGTCACACCACGACCCAGTGCGTTGACGAAATGCTGAGAAAGAAAGAAACGTGAAGGCTAAAGAAATTGCTAGGAGTGCCAAACAGTGCCGAAGTTAAATAACCCAGAGCGCACTGGAGAGATGTGGGCTATACAAGGCATGGTAGCCCATGTCAAAATATACAATTATTGAAGTGGCTTGACTTGAACATTGGATTGGCTCGAGCCCGCCCAAAGACATCGTGAGCTTCGCCTATGTCAAAGTTGCAGTACTATTATACAAGGGTGGATCCAGGAATTGTCATAAGGAGCTCTTCCCTTCAGGGGAGCCACTGCAAAAGTGCATGGAGGGGTAGTTTCCGATGGAAATCCATTGAGCCGTGGGAGTATACTCGAGCACACCCATCCATGGGCGGAGGGGAAATCAGTCTAATCCTCTCCGAAGCGCGCCTATGGCTTAGAAATCCGTTCAGCCGGGTAGTAGTGCATTCGAACCTTCCCAGAGGAGCGCGCCTTTTCCTGGTCGGAGGGACACCAGCCTCCATGGCGAGGGAGTGGGGACATGCTCCCAGTGCCCACTTCTGCATTCCACCCCTGCTTTTATGTGGACGTCTCTCCCGGAAGTCGTTACATATTCACATAGCGGGATGGGAGTTGTTGCGGCGACTGGTGATACGGTGCCTAAATCCCGAAACCAGATTAGTTTGCATGCGAAGCGCATTATCCCCATTTGTAATATTCGTCATTTATTCATGTTCCTTTTAATCGAGCGTAAGTCATCTTTATGTGATGAAATATTTCAGTGTTGAGCGTGAGACAAGATTCTAATCCACTTACTGGCGTGCATTTCGCTAGTTTCAAAACTTGCTAATAATTATAGGCCATCACGAGAGCTTTCAAAACGTATCTGATGCGGGTTATTTCGGCCCAACTGTGATATTTTATTGCATGGAGCGATATTTTCAGTGCGTTTATCGAGTGTAGGGATAGCGTACGGTGCTCAGGGATTTTCTTGCCGTATGACTGAACAAATGGACTATAAACATGATCGGTACTTTGGTGGCTTCTCTGTTTTCTCTCAGTGCCTTCCCTCCCGCTTGGTGGCGTTGTGGATTGTGAAGGTGTTTAGCGCGCATCGACGTACACATGGCTTGAGGTCGCGGGTGGGTTTGGATCCCCCCCCCCCCCCAGTTTCGTAACCTGCTGATGTTAATTTGTCACTTTCCCACGGAATCTGGAAATATGCCTTGCAAGTAAGAACTTGTACCCCTGGCTTCGTTACGGATCTCTAGCCCTGGATATGTAGGCCCCATATGAGTATGTAAGCCCCATGTTTTTATAATTATGCGTAGAATCGTTTTTCCGGAGCAGCACTAAGAAGGAAAGCAACGTTGGTAGATTGACAAGTTGATGACGTCAATACAGCGGCTCGTTGTTGACCTGTTTTCACTGGAAATCATTAGTGAAATATTCACTGTAGCCCCATCAGTTGGCCGTCAGTTAGGGGCGGATACAAAGGGGCCACTGGGGGCATGTGCCGCCTCCTATGGGAAGGTGGCGCCCGTCCAGCCAGGAAAAGACACCCCTCTAGGAAGGCTCGAAGGCAGCCCGTTCTCAAATTTGTTAGCAAGAAGCAACCCTTGGAAAGAAAGGTGCCCTCCGGAAGGCCCGAATGGACCCCTTCGCATTTTTCAGATCGAAGGGTCCTCCAGACGTGTTCCCCAAAGCAATTCCTGGATCCGCCCCTGTCGTCAGTCGCCGGTCCAGCCATCGTTGATCGTCGATCATCGGAGCAGTCGCTGTAGGTCATTGGAGCAGCCGCTGTAGGTCGTCGATCATCGGAGCAGCCGTCGTCGGTTTCCGGACACTGGAGTAGCGATCGTCAGTCATTTGAGCAGCGATCGTCGGTCGTCGGTCACCGGAGCAGCCGTCGTCGGTCGTCGGTCACCGGAGCAGTGATCGTCGGTCATCAGTCACCGGAGCAGTGATCGTCGGTAATCGGTCACCGGAGCAGTGATCGTCGGTCGTCGGTCGCCGGAGCAGTGATCGTCGGTCGTCGGTCACCGGAGCAGCGATCGTCGGTCGTCGGTCACCGGAGCAGCCGTCGTCGGTCCGCCGCGCCGGCGACGGCGGCGAATAATCGTCCGGCCAACCAGAGGCCAGTGTCTGTCGGCGGACCTGCGCACTGCCAGCGCCCCTGCCCCTCCCCTCCCCCGTCGCTGGCGGCCAGTCGATCCCGACGGCCGGTCGCCGCTCCTCCGTTTACTTTGCCGGCGGTGCTGCCACCTGGCCGCGAAAACCGTGCCGCTATCCAAGATGGCGGAGCCGTGCTGAGGTGGTGGTGGCCGTGGTGGCTGCGGTCGGCCGCGATGTGGACGCGGCTCGCGGGCGCGCCGGTGACACGTTGCGCTGGTGTGGCCGTGCGGCGGCAGCGGTGCCGGCTGCCATGGGGTGCCGCCTGATGCCCTGCGGCGGACAGTGGTGCCATGTCGACAGCGGCGTGGTCGGCGGCGGCCAGACTTGACAGACAGCTGCGCGACCTGGCGCAGCGGTGGCGACGCTGCCTCGCCTCGCTGCTGCTCTTCACAATCATCCTGACCAACAGCCTGGGCCTGTCCAGCTGCAGCACGGCCGCGGGCGGCCACCGAGCGCTCGGACCGGCCCGCGCTCGCGACGAAATGGCCGCCCAGTTCAGCCTACACCAGTGCCTTCCTGCAAAGCCCAGTCTTTATCAGACAGAACAGATCGACAACGCATCGCGGCCGAGGTGTTCGTGGCATCAGCAGATCAGTGAACACAAACTTGCCAATTGTTATAAAATCAATTTATGGGACTCGTTGAACAGCACCGTTCGGGATCCTTCCAGCTGTTTGGAGGAACGGTTTCTTAAGCATATAGACTACTTGGAGACTCTTGATAGACAAGTGGGTATCATGTATGACAATTTCGAAAGCATTATGGACCGGATTGACTGCGAGGACCGCTACTCCGTGATTTATGATTGTTCTCAGTGCAAGGTAAGCTGCTGCCACCGATGGCACCACCAGGGTTTGTCTCACCCCTCCCTCAATCCATGAATTGAACATTAACCATATGGCGTCGCATGGTACAGGCTGTGTTGGATATTGTCGTTTCCCATCCCAACCATGGCAAAATGACGTGTCGTTGACAGGAGCGGATCCAGGCATGTATATGACGCCACATTTCCTCGAATGGACAACTTTGGCGAGTAACAAAAAATCGCGTAGCGTGGGTAGGGGTTCATTCGAGCATGCTGGGGGCCTTTTCTTCTGAAAAGCATGTTTGAATAGAAAAACGTTCATCCGGGGGGGGGTATATTCGAGCCTTCCTGGAAGGGCGCCCTTCCCGGACCGGAGGGGCGCCGCCTTTTCTTGGGGCCACATCTACCCAGTGCCTCCCTGAATTCGCCCATAGTCGTCGCCCCTGGCTGTTGTCTGTGATCAGGTGAGAGTTGTCCCTCACTCTTTTTACTGATATTTAGGTTTTCCCCGTCATTTGACTCGATATATCCACTATATGTCGGCTCATTTTCTCGTTGCAAGGAAAGTGCAGGCACATGTCGGAAATTATCTACCAAGTTTTTGTCGCATATCGTGAATGTGATGTTTTGAACAGCAAAGGTGCGCTTAGCATGTTGGGCTAAGCAATTAACTTCATGAATCAAAGTTGATGCGCAACACCCGCAAATATGAACAGAATTTGTTATGCTTTTGATTTGGATGTTTTCGAACTCGCTTAAACTCGGCCAAAGCCACCTCGTGCAATAGCATAAACTTGAAACATGGTACCATGCTGGGCTGTTCCGCCAATGCTTCTTAGGAAATAAACTTCAACATTGATACTCAGCCCAACTATATCTACCCATGATGTCCTAATATGCTCTTCAAAGCCATCCGTGACGGTAATGTTGCATTCTCGGCCCAAGGGCGCAAGCAAGAAAGGATGATAAATGGACTCGTATGCGTCTATTGTCACCGATCAAGAGAGGAAAACACATTGGCCCTCATGGGTCTATTGTCACCGGTCTGGAAAGGATAATAGATTGCTTGACCCGTGTACGTCTGGTGTAATCGATCAAGAGAGGATAGCATACTGCTTGACTCGCATACGTCCAATGTCACCGGCCAAGATAGGATAACATATGGATCCTTATGCGTCTTGTGTTACCGGTAAAGAGATGATGACAGATGGACCCATATACATCTAGTATTACCGGTCAAGAGCGGATAATAGATGGACCCATATACGTTTAGTGTCACCGGTCAAGAGAAGATGACAGATGAACCCGTATACGTCTTGTGCTATCGGTCAAGAGAGGATGACAGATCGGTCCGTATACATCTAGTGTCACCGGTCAAGAGCGGATAACAGATGGACCCGTATACGCTTAGTGTCACCGGTCAATAGAAGATGACAGACGGACCCTTCTACCCCCTAGTGTCAGCAGTTGAAGGATGATGACAGATGGACTCCCATACGTCTAGTGTCACCGAGCAAGAAAGGATAGCACTATATGTCTAGTGTGAATCAATAAACACGTATTCGAGAGACTTCGAAAATATTCATATTCAAAAGATGCACAAACCCAAATTTAATGTTGGTATGACATTCCCAACGCCCCATTCACATTATTTCATTTAATTCATTTCACTCACACTGGAAACTGGGAATTTGAAATGGCCTTCTCGTCACCATAGATCATAGGTATCACGAAAGCGGGCGACGGGGTGATGCGTACCTCAAATTCCGTGAACTGTAATGTTACGCCCATTGTGTTGCAGGAAAAGTCTCGATTTAGGAAAACGTCTCTTTCTCTGATCCAGAATTCTTGGCGACGCCAATGTCATCGACATGATCAATATTAGATGCAGAATTAACCTGCTGCAAAACTGCTACATCGCCCTCAGACTTGATTTGTATCAAAGGAAATTAATGGCTTTTTGATACGCAATCTAGCTGAGAAAAGACAGTCGGAAGAAAGTCTCAATTTACGGCAGGCAGCGGGAGGTTTTTGGGTCGATTCTTTCCAGTCAGTGTCATGGGGTCAGTGTCAAAGTTCTTTATTTAAGGGGAAAAATGTGCTTCGGTGCCGCTACAGTTAGGCCGCGTACGTTGGAAAGCGATCATGTACAGGCCACACAGTAACAAAAATCCAAGATAAAACTTGGTGGCGACATTCAGGGGTGGATTAAAAAATGTCCTTTTACATAGTATGTACTAGGTGCTAACTTTTAAAGGCGTTCTCCTACACACACCGAGTACACCTGTGTGTTAAATTAACGTCATGGTGAGGGATCATGTTTGTCACATGCTTTTTTATCGAGCTGTTTTACGAGATTCAAGGGCAAAGTTATTCCGACGATTGCAAATGTATTTACCGTTTTCAAAATGACGATGCATTTTCTTTTTCTGTCATGAAGCGATGTTTGCAGCGGTGTATATCCTTGATCTTGCACCATTCAAGTTCTTTATTGAACAGCTTGTTTTTGTACTTTGTTTAAAGATTGCAGTTCTGTGGTTGCATGTAACACTGTGTTGGTGAAATTATTTTCATGGTCTGATTTCAGCTGGTTTGATTTCATCTGGTCTGAGGAACACATCCTGTATTCTCAGTATACACTCTCAGCAAGCAGCGTTCATCCTCTTTACAGCAGCGCTTTGGGCTGTAAAATAATGGAACTTGGCGCTGGCCCGCCGGAAGGGCTCTTGCTTGGCGCCGTCGGGCCTGCTTGAGTGGCGAATGTCGATGAAGACCGGAAAAGTGGCCGCTCCAATTTGCGGCCGAGCGCCGGGGCGTCGACAGCTGGCGAGAGGGATGGGCAGCGGGCGCACGGCGCTGCCGAGAGGGCCGGGCAGAGTGGCGGAGCCGCATCGATTGTTGGCTCGGCCGGAGGGCGCCGCAGCAGCTGAGCGACTGGCCGCCGCCGCTCGACGTGCCACCACCGGCACTGGTGTGGCCCGGCCCGGCCGCCTGCTGCACCATGCGCTCCAGAGCCGCCGGCTGGACACCAGGCCGGCCGCTGTGGTGGTCGTGCGCATGGTGTGGCTGCAGCGCCAGCTTTTCCAGCTGGTGCACATCATGGACGTCCTCACCCTGTCTGATCACGCTTTCTGATCTCGCAATCCTAGCGTGGTTTGGATTTTCTTGCCGACTTGGCAGGTCGATCCGGAAGGTCATGTGGGAGCGTCGGGGTGGGGTGGAGAAGGAAACAACAATAATGCCGCTCAGTTGGAGACACATGATTGGCTTGGATAGGCATCGACGATAAAACTGTGAGATTGTTCGTGTATGCGAATTGTTGGCGTGCAAATAGCTGAGACCGAGAGGCCATGTCCGCCCCTGGCAATATTTTTGTGCAAGCATTTTCTTTAAAATCCAGGTGTTGCAGTTGCCTTCAGGAGTTTTATTTGCAATTATTATGTTATTATCTTCAGCATAGCAGTCATTTGGAGAGCAGTATGATAGTACGAGTCTGATATGCCCTGCCTAGAACTTGAAGTTTTTTAACGTGCGAATATTGAAGTCGACCGCCGTCTAAGTCTGTTCATTTACTGGGTGGTTTACGACGCACTTTATGTGCGACCTTGGCTAATGGCGCCGCCGACACTGTTTTGCCGGTGGGTCGCGCGTTTGGGAAACGTCCCGAGTGGTGCGAGTGTTGAACCTGAGACCTTGATATCCGGAGCCCAACATCTTAGCCACTCGGCCACCCCGTCCAATCGCTGCCTAAGTCGACTATGCCCATAGCGTATAGGTGTAGGTGGCGGGGACGGGGGACTAGACCTCCCCCACTCGGCGGCTCTCTATCTCATTGGAGAGATGCATCTCTCTGACCGGAAAAATACGCCTTCTCCGGATGTTCGAGTGCACCCCAGCCCTCTGAAATTTTAGACCGAAGGCATCCCTCTGAGTATAAAATGCGCCCACCAAGAGGAATTGAGTGCACCTTCTGGGTCCCCTCTGGCGGCCTCTCCGTTGGTTTAGGGGCTCTCTCTCTCTCTGTGTGTTGGCTCAAAGGCCCTCTGTTCTGATCGGGACCCTCTTCATGAGACCGAGTGTCTTTCTAACGATCCGAGGGCCCTCCGTCAGTGCGGGTCCTTTCACATCGGCTTTGGCCTTTCCATCGGTCAAGAGGCATTTCCGGCTCGGGGCCCTCTCCGATGACCCGATGTATTCTCCGATGACCCGAGGTCTTCTCCGATGACCCAAGGTCTTCTCCGATGACCCGATGTATCCTCCGGTGACCCGAGGTCTTTTCCGATGACTCGAGGTCTTCTCCAATGACTAGAGCCCTCTGTCGGATGAGGGAACTCTCCGTCGGTTCAGGGCTCCTTCGTCACCTAAGGACCACTTTTATCCCGGGCCCTTCTATTGGCCGGGGAACTCTTCGTCCTCCCAGAGGCCTTCCACCGACCAGGGGATCCCTGGTCGGTCTACAGACCCTTCACGTTGGCCCAGCCAGAGGTCATCAGGGTCTGCCCATGAGCGCTCTTCATCGACTATGGGCCCTCTTCATTGACCCGGGATCCTCTACATCAACCCAGGGTTCATCTCGTCATCCTGCAGTAGCCCTCACACCGGCCCAGGGGCTCTTAACGCCGGCCCCTGGTACTCAACGATCTCCAAGCTCTGCAACTCTCAGGGGCTTCTAACTCATAAGGGTCACAAGATCCGTAGTAGGGCAGGGGTTCTGCAGGTCTCATTGGGTCCTTCGGTTCCCACTGGTCCCTACAGTTTCGAGAGAAAAACATTTTGTTTGCTTCGAAAAAACATAAATTAGACTTTGGACGAATGTCATGTCAGGGCTTGTTGAAATGTTTAAATAAAAATATCCAGAGTTGCAAGTTGTAGCGTTTCCCCTCCGTCTCTAGGATAGGCCCTTTCCGATGTCTGGAGGTTGGCATGTGCCATTCACCATTGCGTTCGTTTAGGCAGACAGTGCAATTCCGTCTTTCAGCAACAAAGGGAGGGGGATAATTTACTGGGAAGATGATGTTCTGGGTGGCCCAAGTGCGGGGTAATGTTGTATTTTTTAAAACCATGCCCCCTGTTCAAATTTAGTGTCGAACCACTGGGCAGAAGTATCGACATTGAAATGCTTCTTTTTCATTGAGCATGAGATGCTGAAGTAAATATTATGGTAGTTCACGATTTATTGGAAAAAAGGAATGTTGATTGGATACAAATTACAACATATGATACTTGCAAATACATATATGCCAGTTCCAAGGCAAAGTACATATTCATATCTCCCATGGAATGCAATATTTAAGATAGTTTCGTGCATCAATTTAAACAATTTTGGATCTGTTAAGGGTGTGTATGCTCCATTTCACATTTTAGTGATAAAGGAAATTTATCTTTACACCTGCTTTCCATTATTAGCATTGGGTGTAATGCAGGATTCAATAACAAATGATGATTGCCCTTAGATGGTATTTTCCACCCAATTTTACCCAAAACTTAGATTACAGGGTTTCCATTTGTAAAATTGATTGAGGAGCATGATGTCGCTGTTTTTGATGTCGCTCACCTTGACCGGGCTACCCCGCAACAGAGACTCGAAATAGACAGCTATGTTTGTGCTTGCGCCCCCACCCTCCCTCCCTCCCATGATATGGTGGCGTCCCTCTGACCGGGGAAAGGCGCCCCTCGATAATGCTATAATGCACCACCTGCCCCTCCTGCTTAGCGGATTTTCAGCCAAAACCCTCAGAGTAATAGTATCCAATACACCACATTTGGCGGAGAGTGAAACCAAATGAAATAATGATAATGTCAAACGGAATATACACGTTTGGCGGATTTTCAGCCAAAGACCTTCAGAGGAATAGCTGCCCTTTTGAGATGAAAAGCGCCTCCTGGGAGAAAAGACGCTCTTTCAGAATGTACCAATTCAGCCATCCACCCTCCCCAGCTCAATTAATTTTTGGTAAAAAGCATCCCTCCAGGGGTTTTCAGAGTGGCACCCATCCAAGGAAATGGCGACCCTCCAGGCGATTATTACATGCTCGTTAGCATGTCTGCGTAAGCAATTACCCGGAATTCTATTTTCCTCATTAAAAACGGTAAGAAAGGTGAAAAATAACCGAATCTGAAGATAGTAACCTTCACCCTGTTTAAAACCTGGAGAGATCACAATTGTTCGCATTCATGAAAGAGCAGAATGCTCTCAGTTAGGTGTTGATATGTTTTAACTACTCCGAATTTCGGCACTGGATTTTCGAACATTGCTCTCTTTGGCCCGTCAAATGTCAATGATCTCTGACGATCCTGACTTGAAATTTGTGAAACATATGGAAAGTAGATGCATAAGAAGGTAGGAAAGTTTCGTGTCTCTGCGTCTACTAATTCGATTACCATCCCATAAATGCATCTGAGGAGGTAGGGCTCTCCAGACACCCTCCCCCCTCCGCCCGGAGAGAGTTGATACGTTGGCATGATGCTGCTATTCCATTGCGCGCATAAAGGCTGAATATAATGACTTTCTATCCTTCCTCCAAAGGTTAGCTGGTACCATCTACGAATTGCATGAATCGTCTCGTTCTTGATACAGCTAAAATTGCCATATATTATCAAGACGACTCGTAATTTGGAAATAGAGTTGTCCAAGACTTGGCTGGTATCAGATGAGCCCCACGGGTTTTTGTGCCTTTTAAATGTGCAAGAACAAATGGTGTAAATGCATGGACGGTACTGCCCAGTGGGCGAGCTTACCCCGTAAAGCACAATGTCGTACAAGAAACGGAAACATCACAATATAGTTTTATCGAAATAATTCATATCTGTTGGAAAGCAAATCCCAAAAGTATGAGCTACGCATCAGCAGAGCAACAGCTGGCGCATCTTGTGTAATGTTCGAGACAAATCCGAAGAAGCTTAGGGGTCGGACCTACCCAAACTTTCTCTACCTTTGTTGATAACTCACAAGATCCTTCACTGGCCAGGCCAAGATTATGCTGCCGTCTGTTATCGGGTTATCGGGTGAGACTTGTTTTCTACACAGATTCATGACGCTACAATTGAGCACGATTTAGCACTGAACATATGTGTGGCCTCATCTTTGGTAATGTGGACGGTCTCTTTGAGTTTTCGCTCCGATATGTGCTTCCCCACACTCGACTATTCCGCCCACCCCTAATGGAGCACATTTAACACCAAATCTCAATGTCGATATGGCGCCACAGATGGCGACGCCAGCCGAACCAGCTGCTGTTGAATGAACTAGAAATTCGCATAAAATAACGCGATTGCCTGGTGGAAAGATCTCTTTCATTCCGCCATGTGCTAAAGGTCGAATCCAGGATGCTTCCATCCCTTTTAGGTTAAACTGTTTCTGCAGTTTCAAAGACCCCAAAAGCAATTGGAGGTTGCAAAACGGTTTATGGTATAAGCTTTCAGACTTATAAGATGTATTTGACAAATAATGCCCAACCATTTTTACTTTTTTTAAACATGTGAAGTTGACCTGAGGCGCACGCCTTAGAAATATAATTTAGAAACATTTATTTATAGTGATAAAATAATTCTCAAAATGAGACAAACAATGCTATTTGTATGTTGCTGTACTCTGCCCTTGGAACTGAGCTATGCATGAGTAGTACTTCGATAGTCTTGTAGTACGCCCCATCAGTAGTACTTGATATTGATAATCATGCTGCCGAACTTGGCGCGACCGTGATATCAAGCAGCGAATGGGAAAATTAGTAAGCGGAACGGGTGGAAAACAAGAAGAATCATTGAATCGGTGAAAAGGTGATTAAGATTCCGATACAGATGCATTTGCGCATGCCGATGATGTCTTTTCACAGATTCAATATTAAAAACGCATGAGACAGCATAACATGACATGCGCATGGCACACAACACTCGATCGACATAGTGCACAACACAGCGCAATAACGCCATGACGACACAGTCGTGCTCTTCAGCAATCACTGACAAACATGCCGCACGTGCGCATCACTATCGGCCTGGCAAGGTCGACGTTTGAGTGTGGCGCAGAATGCTGGTGTGCGCAGGCCACTATGGAAGTCGTTCAGTGTTTGTGTCCCTCTGCTGCACGCAGCCATCGCCCCCAGCCTCGTCACGAGTTCGTGACGGCGTGGCTCTGTCGGCGTGTCTCGTGCCGTTCTCAGACACCTGGCTCACCTGCCGACCGGTGGCCCTGTATGAGTGTGTCTGGGGTGCCCCGTTGTGATCGCCTGTTCCGCTACACTCACAGTGCGATGCTCCGCCAGTTGGCTCGCACGAAGCCACTTTGGTATGACGTCAGATATGTGGTCGAACCGTCGCCTACAGCGACGGAGGTTGATACTATTTTGCATCAGGTGAATTTACGTTGTGTACACGACCCTTCGCATACATGCAGTAGCCCAATACAGGCGAAAGTAGGGTGGGTCGCCTGGAGTCACACCCATGCAATAGCCGACTACAGGCACAAGTAGGGTGGGCCACCTGGAGGCACACCCATGCAATAGCCCACTACAGAGCGCACTGAGGTGCAGGTATATGAGCCGCCGCCAGCCTGCGACTCAGAGCTTGCGACACTGCGACACTGAGCTTCACTTCCTCAGGAAACCGTACTCTTGCGTGAAGTGAAATGTCGATTTACTTTTTTGCGCCTCCTGTTTGTGTAAACATAGCAGCGGTGAGCCTTCTGTCCTACCTCTTTGGCTGTAGTGCGTCTCCTATCCTACTGCGGTTGTGGCGAGCCTTCTGTCCTACTACTGCGGTCGTGACGAGCCATCTGTCCTACCACTGCGGTCGTGGCGAGCCTCCTGTCCTACCACTGCTGTTGTGACGAGCCTCTTGTCCTACCATTGCGGTCGTGACGTTCCTCCTGTCCTACCACTGCGGTCGTGACGAGCCTCCTGTCCTACCACTGCGGTCGTGACGAGCCTCCTGTCCTACCACTGCGGTCGTGACGAGCCTCCTGTCCTACCACTGCGGTCGTGACGAGCCTCCAGTCCTACCACTGCGGTCGTGACGGGCGTCCTGTCCTACCACTGCGGTCGATTCCTCCGTGATCAGCTGTCGAACGCGTCCGACCGCCTAGCTGTACATCGAATTGGCCTGTACATCAAAAGCACATCACATGATGTTCTGCAGTTTCGAATGCCTAAGCTCAGCCTTGAGTGGGGTTCAGTATCAAGTTCCCTTTGCCAGTCAATGAGCTGGGTGTCACTCTACACGCTGAAGCTTACTGCTGGCAGCGTGCAGGGTCGTATTTGTGACTCCTGCCTTTTTAGCCGGGTATCTCTGATCAGACCAATGGCGTTTGACGGGTGTGCACGTCAGAATCCGATGCCACAGCCAGCAGAAGTAGGTTAGGCTCAGCCCAGCAGCTGCTACTCTCAGCCATAGACCTCATAATTTGTTGTAAGTCGGATATCGGTGCCTCGAAGGCCGCACAGTGCACACGACGCTGTAGTCCAGGTTTTGGAAAACTAGAACAGTCTGTTACGTTTGACCTGGAACTACATGGGTATGTGGTGTGTAGTGGCCAACAACAAATCCACCAGAGCCTAAAGAGCATCTGATTTTTTGCAAAGACGCATAGCCACAGCGCGCGAAGAGCAAGCGTCAGTCCAGCTACCATATTTAAAGACCCAATTTGCATTTGGGCCAGGTCCAAAGTTGTGTGCTCATCTCCAACAGATTGAGCTAATATGCACAGCAATTTCCGATCCAAGTTCAACTCATCCATCACGCTTTACTCCGTCTCGGCAACCAGTCCAGGTACGAGCTGAAAATCAATCATTTGCACGGTTCCTATGTCTTCCGACGGTAGCTTTCCGAGCAGACCACTAGGCGATTTAGTCCCGCTCGCTGAGTCGTCCAAATTCCGGAAGAGTTCTCTCAGACCGAAGCTATCTGAACGCAAGCTGCAGATAAACCAATGGGCAGGCTTCCCATTGAACAGCTCAAATAACCGGCTGACAGCGCCGGCCTTTTCTGTGTTAACGGCCGTGCCATCTGCTCCGATGGCAACTGCGTCACCAAACTCACTCGCCACAGATTGCAGCTCTCTCGAAATATATCGCTCGCCGTGTCGGACGCCCGGGTAAAATGTGCAACATGTTCTCCTGCGGGCTCAGAAACTACCGCAATATGCTTCCCTTGACGTGTGGACCTGACTCATGGGATGGACCAACCGCATGTAAGTGCAGTTCCATCATTACAAACGAGACCTCTTTTCTACCATCAAAATAGAGCGATGACAGTCCACGACCACGAAGCCGCCCTACTCTCCGCTTGGCTCTTTATCGCATGCACCCTCGCCTTCGCAATCTATTTATGATTCACAAGTGATTTATTGGTCGACGTTATGCGTCAAATATAAAGCTTAAATCAACTGATGTTAGCAGTCGTCGCACGGTTAGAACGAGTGTCGGTCAGCCGCAACGGCCGCCGAGCGTACATTCCGCACAAGGTCGCATCCTCTGTCGGGTGTTCAGGGATGATACCAGCAGCCAACGCGAAATCCGTAAAACCCCGTGTCAGTTCTGATTCCGAGTGATCCAGGGAAGACTGTTGTGGCTCTGTCGTTCCTGACCTCTAGCCGGGCCGTCAGTTCTGATCCCGAGTGACCCAGTGTGGACCGTCGAGGCTCTGCCGTTCCTGGTCTCGAGCCGAGTTGTGAGTGCTGATGTCGGGTGATCCAGTGAAGACTGTTGTGGCTTTGTCTTTCCTGACCACTAGCCGGGTCGTCAGTTCTGATCCCTGGTGATCCAGTGTAGATTGCTGTGGCTCTGCAGTTCCTAGCCTCTAGCCGACTTGTCAGTTCTGATGCAGAGTAATCCAGTGGAGACTGTTGTGGCTTTGGCGCTCCTGGCCTCGAGCCGGGTTGTCAGTTCTGATGGCGGGTGATCCAGTGTAGACTGTTGTGACTGCAGTTCCTGGTCTGGAGCGGGTCACCTGCTCCCTTCTCTGACGGATAGTGTTACGGCGGCGTAATTCCTGTCGAGCGTGCTGTTCCATCGCCATTTTCCCCGCCTTTCTCTGATCTTGTAGAAACTTTATCTTCTCCGCATGCATCTCAACACGCCTTGGGCAGTTCCAGGCCTCTGGATATCCATATTTGCATCTGGTAATGTCCAAAAACCATCCGAACCACGGATTTTTATGGTCGATAATTTTTGTTTATTGCGATTTTCCCCCTCATAGTATTTACGAGACGATTGATTGTAGCATCCAGTGACCAGCTGCTTAGTGCGTGTCTTTGAGATAACAAAGATCCCCTCATGCGTAAGTATATACTTTACATGAAAACTGGTGTTTGCTACTATTTTCTTGATGGCTACTTTTCATAGGTTAGATCAGCCCCTTTTCTTGCCTTGCAATTTATGGCTATTCGTATCGTGGTTCGTGATATCTTTTCTTGTAGGAAGCACGTTCTCTGGCACGTATCCGGGCTGACCTGATGCGAAATTGTCCGTAGTCCCACGGGACGAGCGAGGCATTGGCGTTCTGCGAACACGTCAATCGGCAACGGGAGTTATGGAGGGTTTTCTACAGAGCCAAGCCATGGAAGCCACGGCTTGGATAGTCGTAAACTTGATTATCAATGCGGAAAGTAGAAATTTTCACATAACTCTGGCGATGAATATCTCAGCGACGAGATATGATATGAAAATCAGTTGAAATATATATCTGTTTACCCCCTTGCCATCGACGAACCAGCCCGGTCATAGTGGCCTGTCTAGACGCACCGCCAACGGAGACTGGAGCGCAGGCACACGAAACCCGGTACTTCGGAGTGCTGCCACTGTACGGCTTTAATTCTTCTTTTTTAACGGGAAAAATCGTGGACTAGTTTTAGAACACCTACGTGAAAACGTATCGTCGAAAAGTTGAAACGTCTGAGAGAATAAAAAGTGAGAGATCGACCAAGACTGCAATGCACCTTTCGGCGTTATTCATGGCTCCAAGAATGCGGTCCAAGAATGCGGTCAATACTGACGGTCAGCGTGGACCGGCGGCTCGCCGTTTACGACATCCATGCCGTGCTGATGACGACATGTGGTTCGGCTCGAGGTAGATGATGAGTTACCTCTGCACGATGCGTTGGACAATTTTCATTATGGCAGGCAAGATGAAAATTGGACGTATGTCATCTGGGTTCTTGGGTGCTTTTCCTTTGAGCATCGGTGTGGCAAGTGCGTGCTTACAATTCCCGGGGACAAGTCCGGTTTCGATTTGACATTTACGATGTCAAGTGCTATGTGGCGTAGACCTGGGAAGAATTTCTGCAGCATAGCCACCCCATACCATCCTTCCTGATAGATGCTGACGGTTTCACCGTAAGCGGTGTTGAGCGTTGTGTGCGGATGTCGATTGGCCGCACTTTGAATGCGGTCGTGTCACACGTGGCGGCCCGGCTAGAACAGGTGTGGCCGGTACTGGACACACACGTGATAGCCTGGTTGGCCCAGGTACGACTGGTGCTGACACACACGTGATAGCCTGGTTAGCACGGGTACGACTGGTGCTGGCACACACATGATAGCCTGGTTAGCACGGGTGTGGCCGGTGCTGACACACACGGTACAGCTTGGTTGGCACAGGTGTAGCCGGTGCTGACACACACGGTACAGCTTGGCTGGTACAGGTGCAGCCGGTACTGACACGCTTGCTGCCGTGACCGAGTTTATGCTGACACGGAACGGTCGTTGAGCGCGCCTGCTGGCGGGGGAAGTGCTCCGGTTGGGTGTTGCACGCGCCCGAGTACCAGCTGTAGCTCGCGCCACAAAGTTCTCCGTCTCCCTCATGACTGGTCTCCGGCTGGGACACAGCCGACTCACGTGCCGATGCTCGCAGTGGGTGTTGTGTGCCGGGATCTCCGTCTCCCTCATGACTAGTCTCCGGCTGGGACACAGCCGACTCACGTGTCGATACTCGCAGTGAGTGTTGTGTGCCGGGATCTCCGTCTCCCTCATGACTAGTCTCCGGCTGGGACACAGCCGACTCACATGCCGATACTCGCAGTGGGTGTTGTGTGCCGGGATCTCCGTCTCCCTCATGACTAGTCTCCGGCTGGGACACAGCCGACTCACGTGTCGATACTCGCAGTGGGTGTTGTGTGCCGGGATCCCGCTGCAACGCTGTGGCCAGTGCGGCTTGTGTGCCGGCGCCGATGTTGTGGCGATAGGCCAGGTATACAATATGCACGCGTCACACAGCCCCAACACAATGGAGCCGGCGGGTAAACAATCACCCTGGAGTGTGGACCATTTATCGTCAAGGCTGGCGACGGTGCGAAACACATTGAGCACCAGGAGCATACAGAGCTGGGTTTCAACATTCTACCAGTAGCTCTGCTGGTTTTTATCAGCCTTCAACCAGCAACACCGGTGATCGAAGGCAGCGGGTCAACTGTGCAAAGGCAGCGCCTCTAATCTTTGGTTGACCTGATGCCCGGAGGACCCTGGCACGTGTTGGTCTGCTTATGGTCCTGCAGGCCACCATAGTAGCGCCCCTTTACACCGCTTCTACACGCAAGGTCAGGCCGGTGTATGACAATCACATCAAGTAGGCCGTTTGCTAGCCGGCAGGATTGACATGCAAGGTTGGCCACACCCAAGCCGCGCGTGTCGATCCCATCTGCCATTGTATGCTCGTGAGCGCTGTTTTCACTACACACGTGTCTGCTCAGCACTGCTTTCACGCACGAGTAAGCAGTGCTTACCTCACCGACTCCTTGATGACTGCAACTGGAATCCAGATGCTAAGACAGGGTCAAAGCAGGGCTGGAAGAATACGGGCAGTTGAGGTAGATTCTCAACACTTTGTGGTTTCAGAATCGATGTCTCGCGGACACTTACAGTAACATTTTGAATTATTTTATTCACGAGCGAAACAGGCATTGTAGGAGTTTACCTCTCACGGTTTAGATTTGCTTCAGGTTAAATTATGCGGTATTTGTTATTCATAAATTGAAAATATAATAAGGAGGTGACAAATGTGAATAATCATGTGCATTAGCGAGGAAAGGTAGCAGGTACTTGCTCTATCTGCTTCGAAAGGCGTAGGCAGTACGAAATTGTGCCTGATATGAATGGCATGGGTGTAACCACTGGGGGAGGGGCTGGGGAAGGTTAGACATGTCCCCCAATTTCCAGAAAGTGGTGATTTGTCCCACTCAATTTTGTTTTCGTGTGCCCCCCCCCCAGCCTCAGCTACCTGAATACCATCGCCCCAAAACTCTACTTTTTATCATTTGTAAAGTGAAAATATATATGCAAGAGAATCACCACCAAAAGCCGATGTAGCCAACCAACAAACTTCATAGGCTATAAGTCGTCACAACATCTCCGAATGGTAAATCAGCAAACGTTAGAAATTTCTGCTTCCAGGCCATTCTTGAATAACATCAACCGTGGCACCATCTTCTGTTTTCGTCTGGGTAGAAAATTGTGCTCTGCTAGGCAACAAAATCGCATTATCGCAAGGCTTTATACGTCTTAGGTTGCATTCCCCTGCTCATATATTTATATATCTTGAACAAATGCGCCTCTGGGTGTCCTTGGATATCATCAAGACCATTGGGGGAAGCCATGGGCAGCCTTAAGCACGTACGCCAAGTTAACGTCGTATTCGTATTTGTATTCAGCGGCGAGTGCGCCAGAGGCGTGTTTGTATTGGCATCGGCATTCAGCGACGGCTTTATTATCGTTAGAATGAATTACCTCAAATGCTGCTGCTTACACTGGACATGTCGGAAACAACTCCATAAGTATCACATTACCACTTTAACGGTCAAGGTTCAACGCAAGCCGGTTTCTTCAGTCGTCTCCCATTTTTTTTCATCCAAGCCTGCCCAAATCTGGTTTCAAGCAATATACTGTGGTGAACCATCCTGCAACGTTTCAAATCGGTACATGTCAAGGTCAAACTTCTAGGCCAAATGTTAGCTTCATTTATTAAATGGCGATATTAAAGGAACATCGACCGAACACGAGGTTCGGTTGCTAGCGCACCACTTTCCATCAAATTGGCGTCATTCGACGTGGCTTGCTATGCAGTATCAGAAAGCTAAGCAATCGAGTTATTTGTCAAAGACAAAGCTGATCCTCGGTCGCCATTTTTCTTTTTTACTTTTCTCTCAAACCTATCCAAATTTGGTATCAAGCAATAATAAGTGGTGAACACTTGAGTAACATTTCAAACCTGGATATGTCAAGGTCAAAGGTTTGATTGAGTTCTTCGATGTCATCGCGTTTCGTCGCTATGGCTGCAATTGGCAGAACACATAGGTCATTCGTGTTGTGTCATTCGTGCTGTCTTGTGCAGTATCAGAAAGTTGATATTTCTAAATAATCTCGACTGGTCAAAATTCACACTGATTTCTTCGGGTGGCCTCAAATTTTGTAGTGGTTTTCGCCCAAGCCTACCCAGATTCATTATCAAGCGACAGCACATCGTGAAACTTCGAGTAGCATTTTTAAACTAGGATATGTCAAGCTAAAACTTTAAGGTCAAAGACTAGTTTGATTTTCTCGAAGTCCTCGCGATTTGTCGCTATGGGTTCAATTTGCACCAAGGGAGTGTCATTCGACGTAGCTTGCGCCGTATTATAATGCAACCAAATAAAACTGATTTATAAGGTCAAAGGTTAACCGATTCTTTGGTCGTCTCGTATGTTTTTCATTCGCCCTAACTTACCCACATCTGGTATAGCCCGTGGTGCACCTCGAGTAACATTTCAAACTGTGATATATCAATGTCAAACCACAAGACCGAAGGCTAGCTTATATTGTTCGAAGTCCTCGCGCTTCGTCGCTATGTCTTCAATTTGCATCAAGTAGAGTAGTCTGGTACTCTATCAAACTGTTCATAAATCACATCAATTTTCAAATTGAAAGGTCGAACTCATTTATTCGGTTGCCCCGCGCTTCGTAGTTTTCTCCCAAAGCTACCCATGCTTGGTATCAGGAGAAAGCCCATGGGCAACCCTCGAATAACATTTGAACCCGGGACATGTCAGATCAAGCCTCAAGGTCAAAGGTTTTAGAGTTATTTTATTTTTTAGAGTCCTCGCGTTTCATAGCTATGGCTTCAATTTGCATTATATGGGTGTCATTCGATGTGGCTTGCAGTACGGTATCAAAATGTTGATATATCGCAAATAATTTCAGAGGTGTCGAAGGTCCGGCGTGTGCACAATGATTGAGTGCAATAGGAATAGGATGGACAGGAAGCACTCGTATCTTATATGACTAGGGGCTCCCCCAATAAATCCATCATTACCTGATCGGACGGTGCTCTCATCGTTGGTTTTTCATAACACAGCCACATTGCTGTTCCAGACATATAAAATACAGAAATTGTTCAACTTGTCTGCTTTCCTTTTAATGGTTCAACAGCAGTTGTCAAATTTGCAAAAGAAGTCCCACGTGAATGCGCATAACTAGCTAGCCGGAGTTCGTAACCACGAGAGTGCAATGCTTTAATCAGGGGTAGATCCAGGAATTGTCACCGGGGCACTTGTCTGGAGGGGCACCAGTTCTTTGGAGCGGCGCCACTCCGAAAGCACCTGGATGGGCGCCTCTGACTGCAAAACTCGAGGGGGTGGGTTGCACTCCGACCTTCCAAAAAAAATATCTGCCTTTCCTTCCAAGGGGATGTCTTTGATTTCATAGCGGCGCCTCCGGCTGATAAATCCGAGCGGATACACTGGAACCTTTTCAGAGGGACGCCTTTTCCTGGCATGAGGGACGCCACCTTCCATGTGGTGGGGGTACATACCCTCAGTGCCACCCCCTTTATCAGCACTGGTTGTCATTGTATCGAAATATGTGCCAGTAAAACAGGAAAGCATGGGAAAGGTAATTACATGTTCATATTTGCTACCATGAAATCATCGCTCAATATTATATGTTCATCCTGCTACAAGAGGGTAACGTTTAACATACTTACAGCATTCCTATTTGGTAATCATGAAATCGGGTCCAGTACATACGACATAATTATAGATGTTAATAAGCAGTGATAAGTAGTGAAACTGGCTAATTTTGGCTGAACTTTTGGGCCCCAAAATATCATTTTTAACAACGGGAAATCTGAGAAAAGAATTCAAATACATTGAACCTTGAATTGAAGTGGCTGAAAATGACAGGCCCGTCTATCCTGTTCAAACTTACCGCGTTCCTGGTTTGTACCCCCCCCCCCACACACACACAAAAAAAATTCAAACCCGTGGTTACACCCATGATGAATGGTTTAAGTAGTACGCCCCCATTATGGAACCTGGACTTTTATCGTGTCTTGGGTATACAAATAGCACAATATTTACCTTAGGATAATGACTCCAAGATCAGAAGTCGCCAATAGCGACCAGAAAATCTTCTACCACCACGCAAGTAAAAATTATTTAAATTGGTAGTATATCGCCAGACGCAACAAGCTACAGTGTGCTGGCCACTGGCGTCTTGCGAACGCTGCTATCAATGAGCTGCACGCATGAATGGTGGCCGGTGTACTGTTCGTCTCGGACGAGCTTTTCCTCCACCACGTCGGTGTTCTAGTCGATGTCACGTAGCGTGTTAACTATGACGCCTGTCACCAACTTGGCCTTTTACGACGGACATATTTTTCGTACTGTTGCTACTGGACAAAGCACTGGCACTCCTCACTATTGGAACCTTCTCCACTGGGCAGGCGAAATTCTCTGTCCTTCATGCACGCGAGAGCTTAGTTTTGCGAAAGCTCGTTCGTTTCCTTGCTTCACTGTGCCGATCTCTTCGACGGTTTTCCTGCTACCACCTTGTGTGCTGTTGTATTTCCGTTACCATATCCGGTCGGCTGATGAGTGACCGGACCTGAGCGCCTAATCTCCGCAGACCGTCTGCTGACTACTCGCTGACCAATCCACTGGGATCTGCAGTTGGAAGCTCGGTGACCAATGCGATTGTAGTTATTGCACCTCGGCAGGCCTCATGCCCTTGCCATCCTCCCCTCCGGCACTTTCGGTTATTGGTTTTGTGTTTGACAGGCTCTCGAGCTCCGATTGGAATGTCCAGGCTAGCTTGCACTCGTGAGCTGCTAAAAGGCCCTCAGATATCTCGTGCCAGATCATAAGGTGTGTGGGTGTACTTCCTCGGGCTGCATGGCCGATGTAGTCGATGCGCCCCTAAACTCCAGTGTACTTCCTCGGAAAAGAACTGTAAGAACCCTGGTAGCCATATTTATCGACTGGTCTTTCCCTGCAAGCTCAGAACTTCCACCCGTAGGCTTTGTCAATTTGCGACAGCTCAGCCCATCTGACCTAGTATCAATTTAACCTGGTAATACACTGTTTCGCACTCTCCCCGTCCCGAGGCTTACTATTGCTAAACCTCGTTCTGAATCCATCCCCAGTGAACTCTTTGCAGCGTAGCAGCGCCGCTCTTATTTGGTGGTAGCCCTGTAGGCAAGTTCATTTCGCCTGACAGTGATAGTGCAGGGGTGTCCTCGCTTGTGCACTAACTGTTTCTAAATTCCAACTCTTCTCAAATCCGACAAGTACTCAAATTAAACAGCCGTTGGCGTCCTTGTACTAATCGGGCGGACGATTAGTAAAACGGCAACAGCTTGGCGTGCAAATGTTGCAACAGGTGTGCAACAGCGGGCAAACACCGCCACGTTTCTTAAAGCAGCGGGCAACAGTCCGTGCCGTGCTAGTTCCGTTAAAGTCTCACGACTCAAAAGTTCTCTCAACACTTCAACGGCCCACCGCCCAATCAGGTGGCCCGCTCACTTCTGCTGCTCAGCTGGCTTCTGGGCTACATCTTACCGCGTCGGCGTCTCACTTATCTCTGGTCGAGCCGCGCGCGCGAGAGGGGTGTCAGTCGCTCATAGAGCGGGAGCCTACCGGGCCAACGACCTGGCCCGTCATTAGCCGGCATCACCTATTGCATCACACCGCCCGGCCATACTGACAATGGTGTCACACTAGTGGCACGGAACAAAGACACAACATCCGCCGGCCGGCCGTCGCCGCCTGTGAGAACGGAAACTGACTTGGCATAACACTGCGGCCACAGCCGAGAATCGAGGCGTCAAATACCGCTGTCAGCGACAGCGTGTGCCGGCCAAATGTCTGGGATCCGCTCGGAGCCCGCAGCTCGGGATACATGGGACCCAAATATATTTAGAAAGAGGGGTCCAAAGTTGACTTCATTACAACCTGACGCTGTTCCGTCTGATGCTCATGAACAAACTTCAAGTGCCTTTCCCGTCAGAAATAAAACGCTCAGTTTTGCTGTCGGACTAGTTTTCAGCCACTTCCTTGTGCGAACATGTATAGCGTTTCAAACTTTGCAGGTAAAGGCCGCAACACACTGCGAGTGTCGGCGCCATTCGCCCCCTCCTCGCCGAGAAGGCGAAGCGAGTGAATTCGACCGCCTCGGAAGCCAATTTATAATTTGCTACACACTGGCCTTTTCGGTGGGCGAAGCTGGCGAGATAGCCATGTTAACCTACCTAGCATGCATTAATTATCAATCAGCTGTGATCCTGGCCCTGCTGAAGCCTTGAGTTATGGTTGTATTCAAGAACAGATGACGTACAAATAAATGTGTCGGGATGCATGCTATGAAAGCATTTGACTATCACAACACTGCCACATGCATAATAAAAGTATGGCTGTTGTGGCTCTAGCGAAGCTGACGAAGGGAGATAAGAGATTATAATTTGGATGAAGTTCTAACTTGAAAATCCGCTGCGAGATGCTTCAGCTTTCTCGCCCGATGGAAACTACGGTGTGTCTCGTTTCATAGCTCCGAGACGTTTTCCTTGAAGGTTCGGTCGTCTCGCAGGTTCTGAGCGGAAGGGGCGAATGGCCCCAAAGGTCGCAGTGTGCTATGGCTTCAGCCGTCTGGATCATCCTTATTGTCCTCGAAAGAAGGTGATGATGGTTCCGGATCTAGTAAGGATGATCTTTGGCGAAGCAGCCTAATCAGTGGGCGTTCCTGGCTCTGGTTAACTTACGTGGAGTTTGCAAAGCCCAACCGCGTCATATCTAATTCATATCTCATTTGCACTTCCTGCTGATGCTCTTCTCGCTCTCCACACTCACGTTCTCTCCTGCTTTGGTTCTTACCGCTCCCATTATCGCTCTCTTCTCCCGTTCACTCACGCTCCTGTTCCTCTCCCTCCCCCTCCCTCCCTCTCTCCCTCACTCTCTCTCTCTCTCTCGCTCTCGCTCTCTCTCGCTCTCGCTTTCTCTCTCTCTCTCTATCTCTCTCTCTTTTCTCTTTCCCTATCTCTCTTTGTTTCTATCTCTATCTCTCTTTTTTCTCTCTCTATCTCTCTTTCCATCTTGCTTTCTCTCTCTTTCACTCTCTTGCTCTCTCTCTCTCTCCTCTCCACTCTGCCATCCCTTTGCCTTTTGCCATCTCTCCACTTTGCCATCCCTTTGCCTTTCACCTTGTTCCAGAGCTTGCTATGGAAATGTTTGAAGTTCCGATCTTGGACACCTTGACACTCTGACCTTGCCTATTCGGATTATGCTCGCCATCTTCATTCTATGCCGGCCGAGCCCCTAATGTCCCCGGGTTAAAATGGAGTTGTTGCTGCTCCACTGATTGTATTATTTGTGTAGCTTGCATAAACACATTTTCGCGTGGGTATATCAGACAGTTGGCTAACTGACATCATATCACAACCTTCATCACCACCTCCACCGCTCACTTTTTCATCAATAAAAAAGTCCATTTCTTGCTGGGAACCATGGTTCTACTCTTCAGCAGAGCTTGTTGCGTGGGCTCTGACCGGACCACCCAATCCATGAATTCCAGCGCAACGGATTCATTTTGACAGAAAGTTTAGTGTGCCGTCAATGCACCAACACGGCCGCCCGGTAGAAACTCCTGGCCTTATCGGGCCAGCTGGCAACTGACCCTCCCAGCCGGGGAGTAAATGCGAGCATGTGCAGCGACTTAAACCCTGTGTTGGCAGGACAGGGGAAACCAGAGCAAGCCAGAGCTCTAACCAACTGAGCTACCGGGGCGGCAAACATCCGTTAATCGAAAATTGGTCGTCGTTGACTCGTTTGATCACGTTTAGCTACATCGCATTTAATTATGGAACTTGGTTTGTAATTTGTGAAGCTAGGTGAGTGCCAAAATATTCTTCATGGCATTTTTATTAATGGTGTGAGTGGTATAACCGCTCTGTTTGTTTACAGCCTATATTACTTGCTCAGCAACATCATGATTTCCGTTCATGTCAATAAACCAACAACATAATGAGATGAAGTCTAAAATTGAGTTCGGAAATCGCAAGATAATGTGATGTCAGTATAACCTCACATTGTCACACTGCACACTGTACAAGAGCCTCATGTCTGCCGGATCCTCATGTCAGTATGCGCTCTGTCGAGCCTCAGCTGCCCACATTACTCCCGAAATAGCTACGGGTACGACAGCAGGCTAGCACTGTGGTTCAACTATGCATTTAGTAGTGAAATATTTCAGAATGCTTGGAAACACTTATTGACAGACGATGAATGAGCTGTTTGTTTGTTTGTTTATTGGTTGGTTCACGACACACTTTATGCACATTCGCGGCCAATGGCGCCGCCCACACTGTTTCGCCGGTGGGCCGCGGGATTGGGAAATGTCCTGAGTGGCGCTAGAATCGAACCCGGGACCTTTGGTACCCATAGCCCGACACCTTAACCACTCGGCCATCCCCGCCCCACGATGAATGAGCTAGTAGTTTCCGAGAGGTACTTCATTTCTGAAGTTTTGTAAAGATAAAAGCATGAAGAATGATGAATGTAAGTTACAATAGTCGAATGAAAACATCAACAGTGGTAGAAAGAATGGAAAATATTTTGCATCACTCTGACTCCAGGAGGTGTATGGTGAAGCGGCAAGCACAAATGTACTGCCTCCCTGAACTTTCATGGCTCACTTGCTTTCTAAACTTAAAAGATCGTGCCAGCGTGTGCAACGATGCACGCAAAATGGCACGTGGAATAAGCGATTGCATGAGAGAACAGTTGATCAGCCGCTAAACAATGCTTTTAACCCTCCCTGTCTTTCCGGTCATATCCTCATACCCAGTCTCGGGTGGGGTGGGGGTTGATAGGAACCCCCATCTAACCTCAAACACTAAGCGTCGCACGAAAACTAAAGGTGTGCCATCGAAAAGCGCTCGACGAGTAGGGCCAGACATCACCTAAAAATGTATTTCTCCCCAAAAGTGACGTCACTAGGGGACCTAAGTTTTCATGACTTACATCAAGTTTTTGGCTCTGGAGAGTTCATTTTTGGGGTGATTTGAGCAAAAAATATGTCGAATCAGAAAAGGAGGGTGAAATGGACCATGACGCTAAATTTTCCCCAATCAAAATTGTACTTTTTTAAATTTCGAATTTCTAATTTTCAAGTTTTCTTCAATATTTATTTTTATAATGGGTAGAGCGGACCGAAAATGTTGTTCGAAGTCAGCAAAATGCTTACTTTAGACAGAATCTTGTGCCAGTAATCAAAAACGGCCAGAATAACGTGAGTGCAGAAGAACGTTTTCCAAACTGTTACTATGCATCCTAGAATATGTCGTTTAAAACGAAACGATACTTTAACGGTAGGACAAAAATACGGCATAGCTTACACCGCACGTGGAAATTGGAATAGAGCAATTATTTCATCGCGCGGAGCGTTGGAGCAACAAGAACTTAAAGCTTAAATTAAAGCTTAATTAAGCTTAAATTAGAGCATATTGACCTGATTTTTCAAGTATTGAAGGGGTAAATCTCGGAATCCATGCGATCGAGAAAGAGCATCAGCGTTTATGAATTATCTCGAGCTAATATTTTCCCCTTCAATACCCCAAGAATTACACCAATGTGTTTTAATTTGACTTTAATGAGAAATTCCTCAGCAACCAAAACATATTTGCCGCCAGCTGTGTGTTTACATTGGGGACCTTCCAGAGAAGATCGAAGTCATATAACAGATATGTGGAAGAGTGCATAGTTCTGCTGCGGTTATGCCATGACGTATATTAGTAATGTGACAGTTTTAGATTAGCTAGGCCCGATGTGTGGTGCAGTCTTCCTTTGTTTATATAATTATATATTTACTTAACGACACGCCATTATCGTACAGTGGCTAGTACGGAGTCGTGTCCAGTGGCGCGTGTCGCGAGGCGAAGCTGCGGTCCAGCGCAAGTGACGAAGCGTCAACAAGAGGCGGCTCGTGACGCTGAACGGCGGCGGGACGCCGAGCGTCGCGGAGAAAGGCCGCTCCAACCTGGCGAGGAAGAGCTGGAAGCGAAGCGGCAACAGGCAGCTGAAGCTCAGCGTCATCACAGAACCCAGCTATGCGAGGAGAGAGGGAGAGGCAGAAATAGAGATAGAGAGAGAAAGAGGACGAGCGACGACGGCTGGGGCCCAGCACCGCCGCGGAGTACAGCAACAGGAGGAAGTGAGGAGGAGTGGCACAAACAGGCTGAAGCCCAGCCCGCCACGGAGAAAAGCAACAGGAGGAAGTGAGGAAAAGTGGCACAAACAGGCTGAAGCCCAGCACCGCCGCAGAGTACAGACACAGGAGAAGGAAGTGAGGAGGAGTGATAGCGGCTGGCCGAGACCCAGCGCCACCGCGGAGTACAGTAACAGGGGGAAGTGGGGAGGAGTGGCACAAACAGGCTGCGGCCCAGCACCGCCGCAGAGTACAGACACAGGAGAGGACATGAGGATGAGCGGTAGCGGCTGGCTGAGGCTCAGCACCGCGGAGTGCAGCAACAGGAGGGGAAGCAAGGAGTAGAACAAGCAGGCTGAGGCCCAGCGCCACCTATATGTGCAATAGCATGAGGAGAGAACAGCAGAGCTTGGAAAACTTGGTGAACAGCAACAACGCGTGGACAGCATAGTGAACGTTTCTTTCACATAGTGAAAGCACGGCTTCTAGTATAATTGAAATGAAAAAGCTTGGAATAGAATACATAAAAAAGACAGACAAAGAAAGAGTAAAATCGATGGGAAACGGAAGATATCAGCATCATGAATTGCATTGATTTCCAGCATGCTTTCATGATACAAAGCATGAATGAAATTTTGTTGATGGCAAGTAAAAATGACGTCGGTGATTCGCATCTACAACACAGCACTATGATGGCAGCGCTACAAATGCTCTCAGCGCGGAGCGGGAAGGTGGTTTTTATTTTTGTTTTCGCCACTAATAAAAAATAATGGAAGTCTGGAACGTGGTTGGATCTAGCCCGCCTCTTCCACGGCGTGTACACACAGGGCGCAGTTTCGTCGTGCAGGGCGGGCGAGTGGTGCTGCTGAACAGGCTCGAGAGAGCGCCGCCCAGCAGCGTTCGGCACTGGAAGGACGCGGCTGAACAGCATTCGGCACTGGAAGGACGCGGATGAACAGCATTCGGCACTGGAAGGACGCCGCCCAGCAGAATTCGACAGTGAAAGGAGGCGGCTGAACAGCATTCGGCAGTGAAAGGACGCGGGTGAACAGCATTCGGAGGTGGAAGGACGTGACTCAGCAGCATTCGGCTCCGTGGCCGCGGCTGAGGGTCGCGGCTCAGCAGTCGCGATTGCTGGGTGCCGCTTAGAGGCCACAGTGGCTGCAGGCCGGCCGCCGACTGACTGTCCTGTCCCTGGGGCAGAGGCAGGCGAACCTACCCCCGGTAGGGTGCGGCCGGCTGCCACCGACTGTCTTGTCCCTGGGGAAGAGGCAGGCGAACCTACCCCCAGTAGGGTGCGGCCGGCTGCCACCGACTGTCCTGTACCTGGGGCAGAGGCAGGCGAACCTAACCCCAGTAGGGTGCGGCCGGCTGCCGACCGACTGTCTTGCCCCTGTGACAGGGTCAGCCCAGGCGACTCTATCCCCCGTAAGTTACAGCCGGTCATCGACCGACTGTCCTGTCCCTGTGACAGGGTCAGCCCAGGCGATTCTATCCTCCGTAAGCTACAGCCGGTCATCGACCGACTGTCCTGTCCCTGTGGCAGGGTCAGCCCAGGCGACTCTATCCCCCGTAAGTTACAGCCGGTCATCGACCGACTGTCCTGTCCCTGTGGCAGGGTCAGCCCAGGCGACTCTATCCCCCGTAAGCTACAGCCGGTCATCGACCGACTGTCCTGTCCCTGTGACAGGGTCAGCCCAGGCGACTCTATCCTCCGTAAGTTACAGCCGGTCATCGACCGACTGTCCTGTCCCTGTGACAGGGTCAGGCCAGGCGACTCTATCCCCCGTAAGTTACAGCCGGCTGCCGACCGACTCTCCTGTCCCTGTGGCAGGGTCAGGCCAGGCGACTCTATCCTCCGTAAGTTACAGCCGATCATCGACCGACTGTCCTGTCCCTGTGACAGGGTCAGGCCAGGCGACTCTATCCCCCGTAAGTTACAGCCGGTTATCGACCGACTGTCCTGTCCCTGTGGCAGGGTCAGGCCAGGCGACTCTATCCCCCGTAAGTTACAACAGGTCATCGACCGACTGTCCTGTCCCTGTGGCAGGGTCAGCCCAGGCGACTCTATCCCCCGTAAGCTACAGCCGGTCATCGACCGACTGTCCTGTCCCTGTGACAGGGTCAGCCCAGGCGACTCTATCCTCCGTAAGTTACAGCCGGTCATCGACCGACTGTCCTGTCCCTGTGACAGGGTCAGCCCAGGCGACTCTATCCCCCGTAAGTTACAGCCGGCTGCCGACCGACTCTCCTGTCCCTGTGGCAGGGTCAGCCCAGGCGACTCTATCCCCCGTAAGTTACAGCCGGTCATCGACCGACTGTCCTGTCCCTGTGGCAGGGTCAGCCCAGGCGACTCTATCCCCCGTAAGTTACAGCCGGTCATCGACCGACTGTCCTGTCCCTGTGACAGGGTCAGCCCAGGCGACTCTATCCTCCGTAAGTTACAACAGGTCATCGACCGACTGTCCTGTCCCTGTGACAGGGTCAGCCCAGGCGACTCTATCCCCCGTAAGTTACAGCCGGTCATCGACCGACTGTCCTGTCCCTGTGGCAGGGTCAGCCCAGGCGACTCTATCCCCCGTAAGTTACAGCCGGTCATCGACCGACTGTCCTGTCCCTGTGGCAGGGTCAGCCCAGGCGACTCTATCCCCGTAAGTTACAACAGGTCATCGACCGACTGTCCTGTCCCTGTGCAGGGTAGCCAGGCGACTTCCCGTAAGTTACAGCGGTCATCGACCACTGTCCTGTCCCTGCAGGGTCAGCCCAGGCGACTCTATCCCCGTAAGTTACAGCCGGCTGCCGACCGACCTCCTGTCCCTGTGGCAGGGTCAGCCCAGGCGACTCTATCCCCCGTAAGTTACAGCCGGTCATCGACCGACTGTCCTGTCCCTGTGGCAGGGTCAGCCCAGGCGACTCTATCCCCCGTAAGTTACAGCCGGTCATCGACCGACTGTCCTGTCCCTGTGACAGGGTCAGCCCAGGCGACTCTATCCTCCGTAAGTTACAACAGGTCATCGACCGACTGTCCTGTCCCTGTGACAGGGTCAGCCCAGGCGACTCTATCCCCCGTAAGTTACAGCCGGTCATCGACCGACTGTCCTGTCCCTGTGGCAGGGTCAGCCCAGGCGACTCTATCCCCCGTAAGTTACAGCCGGTCATCGACCGACTGTCCTGTCCCTGTGGCAGGGTCAGCCCAGGCGACTCTATCCTCCGTAAGTTACAACAGGTCATCGACCGACTGTCCTGTCCCTGTGACAGGGTCAGGCCAGGCGACTCTATCCCCCGTAAGTTACAACAGGTCATCGACCGACTGTCCTGTCCCTGTGGCAGGGTCAGGCGACTCTACACCGGTAGGTCACAGCCGGCTGCCGGCTGGCGTCCAGACTTCAGGTCATGTCAATGGACACCACCTGCATGCTTCCACCCGGCATCTGGAGTCGGAGAAACTTGAACATTCTCTTCGGCACAGGCAATGACCCAATGTATGGCAAGTCTAACGGCTTGTTTGTTTGTTTATTGGTTGGTTCACGACTCACTTTATGCACATTCACGGCTAATGGCGCCGCCCACACTGTTTCGCCGGTGGGCCGCGGGATTGGGAAATGTCCTGAGTGGCGCTAGAGTCGAACCCGGGACCTTTGGTACCCATAGCCCGACACCTTAAGCACTCGGCCATCCCCGCCCCGGCAAGTCTAACGGCGACAGATGCGATCGATACGAAGCCAAGAGTGTCAACAGGCATCAACATACCTCGGTGCGTATGCTGGCGTCGCACTATAACTGCGGCCCTGCAGTATCCTCATGCCTGGGGTCTTTCGCTGACGTCGCACCACGACCCTGTGACAATGAATGTATACATGAATTACAACATAACTTATGATGCAGATCAACAGAGTTGCCTTCTGTTTGTGTCCGAGTAAATGAAGCTGGATACCGGTGATTAACATGAAAGGCGGAGCACCGGCCATTGAGCATGGTACAGACTCCCAAGAGGATTACTGGTAACGACTGGAGACACTTTTGCTTTCGGACCACAATGGCCGCCTTGAAGACCTGCGGCTGCGCTCCACCATGTCGTTAGGTCTGGGCGCGCATGTCGTGGTAAATAGCCTGTGGAAGCCAATCATCGAGAATAGGTCTGAAGCAATTCCGATTCAAATTGAGCGCTACGATCCGTCACGTCGCACAAGGGAACACCGAAACGTGAGATCCACGTATCAGGAAAGGCAGCGGCCACCCGCGATAGTCATGTTGGCCAGAGGAGCGGCTTTCACCCAGCGTCCACTGGCCAGTCATGTCGGCAAGAGGAGCGGCTTTCACCCAGCGTCCACTGGCGCCAGTCATGTCGGCAAGAGGAGCGGCTTCCACCCAGCGTCCACTGGCGCCAGTCATGTCGGCGAGAGGAGCGGCTTCCATCCAGCATATAGCTGGATCAATGAACGTCAGCAAATAGCAGCACGGAGATGAAAATGGCTGACCATGCTGGGATGACGGAGGTTGAGGGCCTACTAAATCGATAAGCACGGTCCCGAATCGAGAGCATGGAACATAAAATGAACCCTGTTCTGGCTTTGTATGCTTGCGAATTTTTCCCTCCTGACAAGACCTATTTGCTAACGTCACGGCTCATATCTGACCATAAATACCTAGGGGTTAGCAGTGGAAGCGATCCTTTGTCGCCACGGTGGGAAATACAGTGCTGTTTATCAGAAACACCACGATGGTGTTGGGGTGGAATGAAAATAATGGGACTTGGAGCCGAAAGTCTCAATTAATGATAAGGTCATCATGACTGGGTATAATTTCAGACGAAGTTGATCAGACCGTTGCTGCGCGATTCTGTTGGTGTTCCGTAATGGAGACCAAGTGCATGCCCATCTCAAAACGTCAACGCGGATCGCGCTTACGCAGCGTGACAGACGATCGGGGACATAATCGCCGCCTCGAGAAAATTCGAAGATAGCGACATATTTTGATATCGCAGAACAGCGGCTCTGCTGTAGGTCATATTTGGATGCATGGGGGCTGTGAAAGGCAGTGATTAGTGTCCTGTGATCGGTAAAGAGGGTTGTGTGCCTGCCCTTCCCGACTGCATTTGCCTGATTGCATTTCGAAAATGAAGCGTCGCTAAGTAAACAGCGTGGAGCTCCCTATCGCATGCTGCGCATTCCTGTTGTGGGTCACTCAGCTTCCTTGGAAGGAAGGCGATTGTCATTGGGTCACTCTCTGCATCGTCTGACACAAGGCAGCACCGGCTGTGGCCTGTGTACAGTGGTCACCTAGCAGATGGCGCGAGTCGCCTGCGGGTGGTGGATGGCCGGACATCGCCTCGTGCTCTAGTGCCGCCTCTGGATGGCCGGACATCGCCTCGTGCTCTAGTGCCGCCTCTGTACAGTGGTCACCCACCAGATGGCGCGAGTCGCCTGCCGGAGGTGGATGGCCGGACATCGCCTCGTGCTCTAGTGCCGCCTCTGTACACTCTGGTACACTCTGTACACTCTGGTCACCCACCAGATGGCGCGAGTCGCCTGCGGGTGGTGGATGGCCGGACATCGCCTCGTGCTCTAGTGCCGCCTCTGTACAGTGGTCACCCACCAGATGGCGCGAGTCGCCTGCCGCAGGTGGATGGCCGGACATCGCCTCGTGCTCTAGTGCCGCCTCTGTTTTCCGAAACACCATGTTGCTGACATCCTCCCATTGCCCACGCTTGGCCTTGGGATGTGAGCTTGTTAACTCGATCAAGGGGGTTATTAATATCGACATAGCAAGGGATCATCGATCGATAAAAACCTATCAATCTGAGGAAACGGCGGAGACCATCGAAGACAGCAGACTGTGCCATACCAGAGACTTTCAACACCTTGTGCGGCGCCGGTACGATGCCGTCAGCGGGCATGTGGTGAACCAATAAATCAATCCCGGATTGAACACATCTTTGTCAAGGGATACACGAAAGCGATGAGTGCTTAAAATTTTCAATTCCATTCTTGAAGGGAATTGCAAGGGAACGTCATGTTCCTGCCTGGTCTACGACTTTAAGAAGTGACAGGCCATGCACAGCATTGACGGACTGTCCGTCAGGTTTTTCGCCTGACAGATGGTTGAACTTCCACGTGATGAGGCCGTTCGCATGTGTTTGCCCCTGTTTGCCCAGCGACACCAGGGCTGGTACAAGATGTCCTCAGTTCCGTAATGCAAATGTGAGCCCTGCTTACCATCATAGAATGGCTGAAGCCCTCGTGTGGTTTGGCGATCAGTGGCTCTCGAGGCTGGGGAATCGGCATACCTGTGAGCTGGGGACTCTGTGTGTGGGGCACCAACATGTGATCAGAAATGATCAGCATGCTGGGCAGCAGCCACCGTGGATGGCTGCATAATTGGCATGAGTTCGTAAACTACTTTGCCCAACTGGCTGAAGGTCAACCTTCTCTGGACTCACAGGAGAGTGCTTATGGCAGGCCGAAGAAATTGCATAAGCCCGTGCTTGACAAGGCTATCACCTACTCTCAGTGGCTCAGCCAGGATTTTCTTGGGCCCGAACCCCAAAAATCCGAAATCAACGAGAAAGCCTTCGTCGCGTGGAGCGCGACGAAATAGTCTCGTTTGGCGTCGTGAAAATAAAAACATGTATTGTTAGTCTAGCGTACTTTTTGCTGGTAGGACGAGCCCGAGCCACTGGGGCTCCTCGTCCCCTCGGCTGCACCCCTGCCTACTCTTACTTTCGAAGCTACACCATGCAGGTCTGCCCAAACTCGGAGGGATGCCCAGTCGAATTGTGCTTAGGATAAGCTTGCCGCTTGTTTTTTCTTTTCATTTTTAATTAGTTTTTCAGGAGAAAGCTCAAATCCCAACTTGAAGAAGATAAAATTACACCATATGTAGTAAGCTGTATGTACGTGAACAGTCTTCAACTATGAACAATGTTATCCCTTCGCTCTTCTCACCTTGTGAATCAATGTGGCGATCAGAGATGACGGTCCTGATGTCTTGGCATCTAATCACAATATCACAGCTTGACTCCTTTTAACATGCTGTGTGAAGGTCGCATTCCCGCAGTCACAGGACTTGAAACTTTGTTTGAGGAATTTTTTGCGGGGGCGGCACCTCAGCAGTCACGCCCCGGGCCCTCGCAGTCAAGGACCTTCTCCGCTGCTCTAGCGTTACTGTGGGGGCCAGAGTCAGCTGGGCAGTGAATATCGCCCCCGCAGAAGCAAGTTGTCACGGCCTCCACTCAAAATCGCTCAGACGAGTCCCAGAATAACAGCATACCTTCAGATCACGTCAGGATCTCAAATTGGTGGTCGCCTGCTGATAGTGATGCTTTCGAACTGAACGTGAAGCTTTGGAAAGACAAAAATGATAATGGTATGATACGATGGTCAGAAGAAAGCGGGAGCACTGATGGGAAGGAAAGAAGAAATAACTCTGACTTCAGTCGGTCACTAACGTGAGGCGGCGAACACAGCTCACTACTTGAGATCTCGTGATTCACGTGCTTCTGTTGCCTTAAAGCTCGTGCCAACGTGAGTAATAGTACAAACAAAATGTCACCTGAATTAAGCGATTGTATGAGAGAGCAGCTGATCAGCTACCAAACAGCTGATTTAGAATGACTGGACTGGCCCGGAAGCGAAAATACCAAACTGGAAAAAAAACATGGAATAAGAAACACAGATGAGCCATGCAACGAAAGATACAATCGATTGAAAATGGAAGACATAAACATTTGCACATTTTCCTATTTCCGAAACAGGTTTCCATCTGGAAAAATACGAGGAGACACAAATTTGATTTGGAATATAAATGACGCAGGTGATTCATACGCACAAACACACACAAACGTGCTATGGTAGCACAATACATTTGCACGTTGGCTGAGATACCTTGGTTTACACAGTAGTCGATCACAAAACAACAGCATCAAGCACCGAACGAACAAAATAAACTTTCTCTCAATTTGTATTTTTAGTAGTCGACCGCCAAGACGGACAAGTCGCATGATATGCGCAAAATAATTTTCCTTGGAGTTCCTTCAAAGGAGATTCAAAGAGTTTCTTCAAAGCAGAATATGTTACACATTAGCTCTGCCAAGGCATTGACGACAGCCCATAGGAAGTTAGGTCCATAGGTCCATTCCTTCCATGCAAAACTTATAGACACATAGGCGGCGGAACGGTGCTCTCTTAAATCGGGAATTTTAACAACCTGGAATTCAGGAACTCTATGGCGTTCACTGAAAAATCGATCGAACAACTGTGCTGTGCTCCTTGATGTTCTGACGTCACACCACCTCTGCATAATTTTCAGAAATGTTCAGGAGGATGTTTCTCCCCTGGACTACAACCGTGGCGGAGCCCATGTACATACGTGATGTAAATAACGAATTTGATGTAAATAACGTGTACTTGTTACACTTCCAGCTTCTTTAATTCACTGATGTTTGCTAGATTTCTGCTTTTAATCCTATTTATACAACTTACATCACATTAGTTCTTGGTGTGCGGTTTTATGAAGTGTGCGTTGTTGAAGCCACTTATATATATGGTAAAATGCCTACTTAAAGGCATTCTATGTGGAAATCGACATTATTTTTAAAATCATAGGTAGTGTTTAAAAAGTGATGTTTTATTATAAATTTAGTCCGAATGTTTGCTGGGGTGGCTTTGTGGACCAGGGTCCTATGCAAAATATAACATCTTGGGTGAACCCTGGCCTCACCACCCGACCCGTGAATTCTAGTTCAACGGCACAGTTTTTTACCCAGGAATCAAGGTGCCACCAATGCACTGACACGACCTCCTTGGCGGCGCGTCCCCGGACTTATCGGGCCAGTTACCAACTGGCCGTCACAGCCGAGGGCTATGAAAGCGCGTGAACTGGCTCAAGTCCTGTCTTGCCAGGACAGGGGAGAGGACAGGAACAGGGGAGACCAATATAGGCCGGAGCACCCACCAACAGAGCTACTGGGGCGGCTTAGTTGGTTAGAGCGCACCGGCAAATTATAATTAGGTACAAGCAAAATTATGGTCAAAATTATAGGTGAGTTATAATATAGGTATAATATTATTATAGGTGTCTAGGTGAGTTATGGAATTATGCATAATTATGACCAAAAGAAAACATGAGGTAAAAACATTCCAGCGTGATTTGCAATGTAATACATTATTTGTATTTTTACACATGCATGGAATGCACAATCATATAAATTGTCAACATTTCATATTTTACCTGATTATACTCTGATCGTTCGGTAAGCACTGTCAAAAGTTCTGGCTACCCATTAACTTTAACGTGCATCTAAGCATTGGCACCCTTGAATGTCTTTAAACAAATGTCCGTAAGTCGTAATTTTGGTCCCAAATGTCCCTTCCTGAAAACACAAATAGGGGTTTTTCTAATTCGTGCCAAGTGGTGTTTGCTAATGGCTCCAGTAGATATTGTGTGGTAATTTTGACCAAGACACTGGCGAACATCTCTAATGAAAGTACCAAGTATATTACATGATGGCATGAGTTCGTAAGCCGCCTTGCTCAACTGGCTGGAGGTCAATCCTCTCTGATCTTCCAGGAGAGTGCCTATGACAAGCCGAAGGGGTTGCATAAGTCCGTTGCATTGCTTTTGGATGAAATACAACTGTTATGATAAATAGTGCTTCAGCTATTTTATACCATACACGAAGTAGCAAGAAGTTCTTCATGTTGTTCCACCAGATTCAAATGGGAGATAATATAAAACCCAAGCTAGAGCTTTGATGCATTAATTGGAACCTACCTGACAAATCTCACGTTCCTGGCAGGCATTCCAAGAACTGATGGCGGTTAGATTCTGGAAAAGTTGCATAGATATGCTTCTCGCACTGACCACATGGTCGTAGTTATCGCATGCTTATGCATGCACGCACATGTATTCTATATAACTTATAGATACATGTGTGGAATTACGAATGTGCAGGTTGCAAAATACACAAAACGTAAAGGTATGTTAAAAATGTTTTGAAGGTATGTGTTGAACCAAAATCTTCAAACAGACATAGCTAATGCTTGCCTGTGTTTGAGAGTTTTTTAAGCAATGACCATGAATCCAGTCACTGAAGCTTTTCCTGGTCCTGAAAAGCGACAACTATGCTACGACTAGGACGAAGACTCAGGATGTGGCCAGAGCTCGTCTAGCAACAGGAAGACTAGGGCGGGAACTCATGCTCGTTTAACGATAGAAAGACGGCGAGATCGGCGCTAGCGTTTGCTAAACAACAGACAGGCAACGTCGAGGATGCCATCAAAGTTGAGATACCGACGGAAGGACAGGTTAGGACGACGACTCAGTGCTAGTCTAGCGATAAAAAGGTTAGGAGAGACCCAATGTCTGCCCAACAACAGACAGGCCAGGTCAAGGATGCAATCAGAGTTGGTATAGCGATGAAAGGTAAGGCCAAAACGACGACTCAGTGCTCGTCTAGCGACAAAAGGCTAGGAGAGAGCCCAGTGTCTGCTTAACAACAGACAGTCAAGGTCGAGGATGCAATCTGAGCTGGAATAGCGACGAAAATGTTGGGACTCGACTCAGACGACGACGACTCAACACTCTCATCAGCTTCGCATAACAAGGAAAACAAGGCTGACGAGGACGAAGTTAGTAGTCACTTACCGGCAGAAGGTGACTAGTCTTAGCTCCGCTCGCAGAAGTTTGGCACCAACCGCAGAACGTGTATCTCAGCCATATTTCTATCCTTCTCACTATGTCATCACTACATAGAGTACAAATATCATCGTTCTCTTCTTCGCTGTTTCTTCCTACACGAATTATCCTTTCTGCCTTTTCCTTTAGTGACTTTCCTCTGTAAAGGCCTCTTCTCACTAGTTTAAATGAGCCGGCGTTTCATCAGCGAAGCTGTGATTAATTCCGGCCTCCGGCTTCAAATTGGCGGCGCCTTTGGCAAGTATGGCTGGCTAGTTGTGGTGCTCCAGTTGTGGTGCTCCAGCTGTGGTGCTCCAGCCGTGGTTTCCCAACTGTGGTGCTCCAGTTGGGGTGCTCCAGCTGTGGTGCCCCAGCTGTGGTGCTCCAGTTGGGGTGCTCCAGCTGTGGTGCTCCAGCTGTGGTGCCCCAGTTGTGGTGCTGCAGTTGGGGTGCTCCAGCTGTGGTGCTCCAGCTATGGTTTCCCAACTGTGGTGCTCCAGTTGTGGTGCTCCAGCTGTGATGCCCCAGCTGTGGTGCTCCAGTTGGGGTGCCCCAGCTGTGGTGCTCCAGTTGTGGTGCTCCAGCTGTGATGCCCCAGCTGTGGTGCTCCAGTTGGGGTGCTCCAGCTGTGGTGCTCCAGCTGTGGTGTGGAGATTGTGTGCCACAAAGTATTACCGAATGAAAGCTTTTCTATTGGAGTTCACCGTCGGATGAGTTTGGTTCGGAATGATGCCGGACTCTGCGAGAGCTGAGCACCCGGTGCTGAGGACGCGCACCGTCGGCTGCTGAGATGCTGAGTATGCTGAGCGGGACTCGCAGCGTGCCGAGCTGGACGCTGATTGAAGCCCCCTCCCCTCCCCCACTTTCCAGGAAGAATTTATTGAGGGCGTTTTGCTGTCGTTTGCTCTCTTACAACCACCTTTGGAAATGAAACTGATAGAGGGAGCGAAATCACATCCGGGTACAAAAATGTACCAGAAGTGTCAACAACCAACAACACCCACAATTTGTTGAGTAGATGAAGAGCCCCATTGTGCCATTTACCGCGTCACCATCGGAGAAGGATGCCTTAGATCCACTGACGACGTTGCGAGATGCCTGAAAAGCTCGCAGCCAATAGACCAGGTAGTTACACTCAATGACATAATCAGCTCATCTCCAAAAGTGGACTCCAGTTTATCCCAGCTCATAGTCGCAAATGGCGAGAAATGTTGGTGGCGCCGGTGGTGCTACTGGGTAGAACTTCAGACTGCCAGGGAGAGGGATGGAGAGTGGAGGTGACAGAGTGGTCACATCACCCCGTGAGGAACCTGTCGCTGGAAGCCCGGAAGTCACAGCTTCCATTCGGGGTTCGACTGAATTTCAAACAACTAGTCGTTAAGTATCTCAGACCAGTTCGTCGCATAGCCCCAAAGCGTTTCAGGCTTTAGGCACTAAATCTGGCCGGATGGGCTTCAAATGGCTGCAGGTTATCTGGAACTGCCATCAATCTCCGGGGAATGTTACCCATGTTCGAAAACCGTGCAGGGAATCCGACGGAACTACTCGAGTGACAGGAGATCACTTCGCGCATTTCCATATTATCGACCCTCTGCACCCCGGGCGCAACCTCTTGCAATGTATTTGTAATAGTTTGGAGCGGCATTATCGAAGGCCAGTTGGGTCGAGCATCCATCATGGTATATCACTTAGTGCAAGTCTTTTGAACTGTTTTGCTATTCGCATATCTAAGTGCACGAATGGTCAATGAGTGTATGAATCATGACTATAAAAATGCAATACCTAAGCAGCAAAATTCGTTAGCAAACCACCGTCGATCAATAAAAAAGCGACCTCACTTTGCATATCTTGAAGAGGCCATTGCTCCCCAACGCTGGTTTCCGTTCCTCAGTGTGAGCATTGCTCTCTTTCTCAATGTGCATGGGCAGAAAGTTCAGGGCCACCCCGCTTTTTTTGCTGAACGTATTTCTTTTCCGATCAGGATATCGAAATCCACTAAAGCCCCCATCCCAACTAGAAGGCTAAATCAATTTTCTTCACTTACCCCGACTCCAGCACAAAAGAACGTTTCCATTCAACGACAACCCATGGGAACACACATATTTCACTCTCGCTAACGCATCCAACTTGCCCACAATCATTGAGAGAACAGGAATATATTAGCTGTGCAATGACAGACCAGTTGAACAACTGAACGATTGATACAAGGGTTTTCTGACATGTCTTTCCTGTCTACATGATAATATATTTACGGATATAATGTATATATATGTATATGTACATATATATATATATATATATATATATATATATATATATATATATATATATATATATATATATATGTATATATATATATAATATATATGTATGTATATATATATACATATAAATACATATATGCATATGCATATATATATATTATATATATATATATATATATATATATATGCATATATACATAGCGATGTTACACCTACCCCATCCTTTATTCTTCCACTTTGGCTGGTTGACCGCTTTGGTTCGTCTCCGAATGCAAGTTTTTGCTGGGAATGCATCTGTTCTACGGTTCTCAAGGCCAATGTGTTCGCCCTATGCGTGCCACTTGCGATTGCAGAGCATGCGACCCGACGGTCGCTGCGCGCCGTGGCGGACACGCACTGACCTGACGGTGTCGTGCCTCCACAGGAGGCGTACCGGGACTGGCTGTGTTCGCTGTACATCCCCCACCACAGCATGCACGGCCGCCGGCTGCGACCGTGCCGCAGCCAGTGTGAGTGGGTGCAGCGCGTCTGCCCCTACCTGCTGCCGTCCGACCGGCCACCGGCCGGCACACAGTACGCCGGCGAGCCCACCTTCTTCTGCGGCGGTGAGATGGGCTCCACAGACGGCCAGGCCGGGTCTGTCCGGCGCTGGCCACCCGGCGCTGATGACTCTCGGCACTATAGTGGGATTCTGCAGGCTTCGAAATAAAATGAGTGGTGCTTCCCGAAGCAATGCTTTGGAACGAACCCATCACCATGAGCCTAGTACTGAAATTCCTAAGTCTGAGGGGTGCTTGACACAGGCTTAGTTTGTGCCTCAAGGACCACCTGCTATGTCTTGAACTCACTGAACGAAAAAACAGGTGGAACCCCATAGGTATATAATTCTACAATGTATGCTGGGGGATAGATCCACACAATGTTTGTGAAATTCATGATTGCACCTCGGTCTTGGCACACAAATGACTAACCCAAAATCCCTCGTATCATCTCCCGTAGCGAGCCACTGTATTCAGATTACCCATAGGTGTACATTGTTTTCACGCACTGCGGTGCTGCTTTCGCAGTCAAGCCTGGAATAGTTTAGTTGACCAGACGCCTGCTCGAAAACAATCAACGGTGAATACTACAGGGCTTCAAATCGCTTTAAAAATTGTAAGGGTCCCGTTACATGTCGGTGCATACAAACCGATCATGGACTGACCATGGACCATGGACCGTGCCCAGAAAATGACATCTCCCTCACTGAGCCGTGATCACTATTCATTGGTGAATTCATGGTGTTTTTGCAGCACTTTTCTATTTCAGGACAGCACATTATTAGGAGTATTGTTGTGGAGTATTGTTGTGTCCATTATGCTATTTGTTTCTGGTTATGCACCACCCACGCCGGTGGTTGTCTCAATTTGTTCTATCCTGGCGAGATGCCGATCGAAGAAAGAAGAGGAGAGGAGTAAACGCATCCACTGGCGGATTCAACAGACTTCAAAAGATAGCCAAATGGTATATGTGTGATGGTAACATGTAAACAGCTACTCTTTATTCTTCGAATGGCAAGTACATACGACGAAGTAAAGTGAATTCATTTCAATAAGGTCACCGTTTCACCTTGTGAGTCAGCCACCTTTCATTACAAGATGAGTGATTCAACCTGGGATGGATATCCTGGGAGGAGCACATATCCCACGTTGTCAGTCAAAAAGTGCAACTCCATCTTGCTCTGTCTCCACAAAGTCCGTCCCCATCTGACACGTGAAGCACGCGAACTCCTGATTCAGTCTCACGTCTCCCCGCACATCCTATACTTCCTCACCGTCTGGGGCGGGGCTGCCCAATGTCACTTCGGAAGCGGGCAGAAGGTGATTAATTTCGGGCTAGGACCGTTTCTGTGGCCAGGCGCCGTGATCACATCTCGCCGACAGTAGCGACGCTAGGCTGCCGTGGTGTCCGGAACCTCATCACCCACCGCAATAACATCGCCGTGTTTAGAGACCTGAATGATCCGCGGCCCCTGAGGCGATCCGTTCTCTGTTCAGGCGGCGGTCGGATGTCTCTCGGCGCTCCACCAGTGCGAAGGTCGCTGGGGCGCTGGAGCCACCGCCTTTCCGCCTCAGCATGTCACGAAGACTTTCTCCTTCTTGGCAGCTTCGTCCTGGAACATGCTGCCGCCGGCTACTTCCGCTTCTCGGACACAGGAAGAGTTCGTCGCGATGCTCAACAACGACGTTTTATAAACTGACTGCACGTGTCCGATGTTTTATATGTATGCTGTTATTTTACTGCTTCCGTGTTTGCTCATGATTGTGTAGTGTTATCTGTATCTCACAGTAATCTGATCCTGATCAAATATGAATCCATTTTATGGGATTGGTTTGTTATATTCGCAAATACAAATGCAAATACAAATACTTTCAAGATGTGCCAGCTGTTGATATCTTGGTGAGTAATTGGATCTTTTTGGGTTTGCTTTCCGTCATAAATGTTACTCATTCCAAAACATGCAATCTTCCCCGGGATCCCCATTCGATACCAGCAAAGGTTTGGACGACTATTTCCAAATTAATACTCGTCCTATGTAAAGTATGACATACATAGCGGTATGAAACACTGAATGGCTCCTGAAATACGTGCAGGGTATCAGTTAGCGTTTAGAGGAAGTGCAGAAAGCCATTATATATATAGCTCTCATGACTGCAATGGAAAATATAGCTTGTTACATGTATTCATGTATTAAGTCTCGCTTAACCGGGGGAGGCTGTGGAGATAGCCCGACCTCCTCAGGTTTGTCCGGGTCAGCGGCCGAATGAGTAGACACGGTGACACGAAATTTGTGCATCTTCTTATACATCTGTTTTGCATATCTTCGACAAATTTCAGATCAAGATCGTCGGTCGTTGACCTATGACGTGTCAAGGAGAGGAATGTTCCAAAATCTTCGAAGTACCGTCATTCTGAGTAGTTCAACATGTCAGCACCAAAGTTGAGATGCTCTTTCTTCATCACGGCACACAACTCTCCTCTCCGAGATTACAATTAAGGTCTGGGTTACTGATCTCGGGAGCGGTTTTTCCTCGTTTCCAAGTCATGGAGTCGGTCAAATTGAATTTGGAGTCAACGCAGAAAATTATACAAAACATGTAATAGTTGTTTCGAGGACGCCAATTCTTCAGACGTAAGCCGCTGTGAAAATCCCTGGATGGGCGCCTACGACTTATGATTGGCTGAGCTGGGGAGAGTGGGTGGGTGCACTAGTGCAAACTGAATAGGCGCTTATTCCTCCCAGGAGGCACTTTTCCTCTCAAGAAGGCATCTATTCTTCGGAGAGGAGCATCTTTGGCTGACAAATCCGCTAAGCAAGTGGGTGAAGTGATGCATTGCAGCCTGCTGGCGGGACCCTTTTTGCTGGTCAGAGGGATGCCACCTTTCTATGGGAGGGGAGGCTCGTGCCCAAGTGGCATGCTCTCCGTTTCGAGCCGCTGGTGCGAGGTTGTTCCGTCATGGTGGGCGGCAACACACCGATCGCTCGAATAGACTTTGACAATGGGACGATTTTGCAGCGGGAATATTGGAGCCAAAAATTTGCGCTTGCTCTTAATTCCAGACACTACTATTGCTGATTAAGACGTGGGACTTCGTAGCCAGGCTTTCTTTAGACCCACGGACATTAACAAGTATTGTGTGCTCTTAGAACAGCATACTAAATAATAAATAATGCAATACTTTACATAGAAAACCAGTTCAGTTCACGAATTTACATTTTCTATGCGTCTCACGTGTGACCTCGAACGGAAAAGACAATCGACTGAACTTCCTTTGTATAAATTCTGCTCTGGAGAGATTGTTCGTTTATTTATTGGGTGCTTCACGACGCACTTTATGCACATTCACGGATAATGGCGCCGCCCACACCGCCGGTGGGGGCGGCGGTGGGCCGAGGGGTTGACAAATGTCCCGAGTGGTACGAGTGCCGAACCCGGGCCATCTGGTACCCAGAGCTCAGCACATTAACCACTCGGCCATCTCCACCCCCTGCTCCGGAGAGAGATGGGCGGTATTACCCCTGGGGCGGTGATAGCGAGGCTTCCTTAATTGTTCGCCTGTTCCCTATCCTTGCATCATCCTTCCGGCTCATGGCTGCTGTTGTGATGCTGAGCAAGGCGCCGACACCGGCTGACATTCCACAAACCGCATCCCTTACCTTGCCCAGTCTTGCATCCTGCCCGCACCCCAACGCCTGCTCCTTACATACCATTTCTTTTGGCTCACACATTTAGTCCGACTCGATAATAGTCGCCATGATTGGTGGATGCGCCTGCAGTAGCTCCAATACAGTACGATGCAATGCCCGATATTGGTATCGTGGCAAAACACTTGACACACTGACCACATTCTTGGCATAACAAGGTGCGTTAGAAATTACACAAATAACATGTGGCAACCTTCAGAATACATATTGTGCGTATGTCACGGAATGTTGGCAGCATAATTGTCGATGAAAAGCTTGCAATGCATATAAAATCATGGTGGAGCAGAACACACTTGATGTCACAGAGATCACGTGTAGCAGATCGTTCTAACATTCAGATTTACCTTGCAGGTATGCACACATATCGAAACGTGGTCATAATTTTGGCTATTTGAAAGCACTCTAAACATAGAATGCAATTAGATGTTGGAGGAATTGCTAAAGTGCATGATGAAGTCACATAATTCACGGATGGTGCACTCACCTGACAGATGAAACCGGGAGGTTTGCGGTTCGAGAAGCCGCGTGAGATTCGTGAATTATGCATTCGTAGCGTCTGCGCAACATTTGGCTGTACGAGTAGGTTCAGCCCACATTCAGAGCGGTTCTTTTTCGGTAAAGGTCATGTGTATATTGTGGCATTAAAGGTATCCCTCCACAACTTGGCGTTAAATGACCAAACCCGGTCGATGCGCCCTAAAACTCAAATAACCAACCAAGTATTCCCCACTTCGAAAAGTGAGGATCAGGGCTTCATATCCGCATCTTTAGGCCTATCTTCTGTGTGATGGTTGATGTCCATATTAAAAAAAAACTTCACAATCTACATACTGAATTAACATTTTTCAATACAATCGCGCCTTCTAGGTATTTTTAGGCAATTGTGATGGTCTAATATCGATAGAAACTTGAGAACATAGCGATTCTGTGCTTAATCACCATGGACGTCGCCACGGATTTCGGATAGAGGCAGAGGGGACAAAGTGGATTCATATAATTTCTTTCATGCAGCGTAATGGACGTGATGCTCAACTTCACGAAGTTTGGGACTCGTTTCCGTCCCCGGCCATGACGACATCTATGCCAGACACAAACTTCCTGGGCTAATTGCCTTCACTTCTGCCCTATGGAGATACGTGGGAAATATGCTCACCCTCATAGAATGTTCAACGTGTTGCGAAAACAACCTATGGCAGAACTCTCAGAATCGTCAAGTTTCTCATCAAGTTCACATATCTACAGAAGCTGAACGTCGTGGTGGTACCACAACCCTGAGCTATATTCATTGCGACCATATGCTCCTAAACACGCTCCGATAGCTCATGATTGACAAGGTTGGGGAAGGTAATCGTTTACTTCCCATCCATGCTCGGATAGCGCATGGTTGGAAAAGTTGGGGAGGGCAATCGTTTACTTCCCAGCCATCCTCCGATAATGCATGGTTGAGAAAGTTGGGGATGGCTGTCGCTTACTTCCAAATTTCCTAACGCACGTACTTTGCAAAATTAGTTGGTATCATTTAAAACCAGATTTTCTTTCCTCCTCCATCTGGCTGCCTCCTAGACCAAAGTCGTGTGACGGCTAGACCTATATTAAGAAATTCAATACCCTGCGCCAGGAAACCAAAGATGCTCCCTCCCCTGGGATCCGCCAATAAGCGCATCGACACTCCGTGTCAAGCCTACCGAACGCAAACTGGTCTCTGCGTTTGGTCTCTGCGCAAACGGATCTGCGCAACTGGTCTTGACTCCTGACGATGGCCCCTGGCCGAAACGTTGAGTAATATGGCATAATCCATAACGCTACTCTTGATGTAAACTCAGCACATCCTGGTATATTGAGGGTCGTACATTTCGTCTCACGCAATGTCTAAAACCCAGGAGCACTTAAGAGCCATTCTTCGTTGTATTAAACAAACTGGTCTCGTTTGATCGGAGCGATCGGAGCGTGCGCGTGCACGTGTGCGCGCTCCGATCGGAGCGTGCGCGTGCACGTGTGCGCGCTCCGATCGGAGCGTGTGCGTGCACGTGTGCGCGCTCCGATCGGAGCGTGCGCGTGCACGTGTGCGCGCTCCGATCGGAGCGTGTGCGTGCACGTGTGCGCGCTCCGATCGGAGCGTGTGCGTGCACGTGTGCGCGCTCCGATCGGAGCGTGCGCGTGCACGTGTGCGCGCTCCGATCCGTGGCTGTACGACGCTTGGCGCCGCCACCAGGCCAACTGACCCCGACTGGCTCCGCGGTTCCCGCAGATAACAACATTCCCGACATGCATCCGTTCGACACCGGCTCCCAGTACGGCGCCGACGACTGCTGCTACGACTCGTGCTGTCGCGACGTGTCGCCGGCGCCGACGCCGACGTCGACGCCGACCAGCCGCTGCTCGGCGGCCAGCTGTCAGCGGCGCACCGCCTGCCCGCACAGCGACACGGCCGCCCCGCCGCCCTGCTCGCCGGCGTCGCGCCGCCTCAACCTGCTTCAGAGACACTCGCCGGCCGCCAAGGTGCGCGTGAGAGCGGCCGGCGGCCACAGGCGGCGCCACCTGCGCGCCGCCGCCCGTGCCAACCGGCTGCGGCCGGCAGCGGCGGCCGCGCCGGCCGCGCCGCCGCCGCCGCCGCTCTGGCTGGCGGCCGCCGCACTGTGTGTAGTCGTGTGGACGGCGCACGCGTCCAGTCGCCACTGGACCCGGACGAGAGGCTCACGCGGCACGAGCGTTACGTAATCGTGCGCCGCATCTTAGCGTAGAGGCTTCCAATTGGTGCGATTGCGAGCGCTGCGGGCAGCGCGCCGTAAGCGTCCGCATTCCGAGCGACCGTGTTCTCCTGTGTGTGGGTGGTGCGCGTGCTGCAGCGTGTGGGGCTGTGTGCACAACGACTGCGTTGTTGTGCACGACGTGATTGTGTGGTGCTGTGCATGGAGCGACTGTGTGGTGCTATGCATGGAGCGACTGTGTGGTGCTGTGTGTGGAGCGACTGTGTGGTGCTGTGTGTGGAGCGACTGTGTGGTGCTGTGTGTGGAGCGACTGTGTGGTGCTGTGTGTGGAGCGACTGTGTGTGTGGAGCGACTGTGTGGTGCTGTGCATGGAGCGACTGTGTGGTGCTGTGTGTGGAGCGACTGTGTGATGCTGTGTGTGGAGCGACTGTGTGGTGCTGTGTGTGGGGCGACTGTGTGGTGCTGTGTGTGGAGCGACTGTGTGGTGCTGTGTGTGGAGCGACTGTGTGGTGCTGTGTGTGGAGCGACTGTGTGGTGCTGTGTGTGGAGCGACTGTGTGGTGCTGTGTGTGGAGCGACTGTGTGGTGCTGTGTGTGGAGCGACTGTGTGGCTGTGTGTGGAGCGACTGTGTGGTGCTTTGAGCGACTGTGTGGTGCTGTGTGTGGAGCGACTGTGTGGTGCTGTGTGTGGAGCGACTGTGTGGTGCTGTGTGTGGAGCGACTGTGTGGTGCTGTGTGTGGTGCTGTGTGTGGAGACTGTGTGTGCTGTGTGTGGAGCGACTGTGTGGTCTGTGTGTGGAGCGACTGTGTGGTGCTGTGTGTGGAGCGACTGTGGGTGCGTGTGGGAGCGACTGTGGGTGCTGTGTTTTGGAGCGACTGTGTGGTGCTGTGTGTGGAGCGACTGTGTGGTGCTGTGTGTGGAGCGACTGTGTGGTGCTGTGTGTGGTGCTGTGTGTGTGGAGTGACTGTGTGGTGCTGTGTGTGGAGCGACAGCGTGGTACTGTTAGCACACGCAGTACCACTCGTAGAGCCAAATGCACTCCCGCCGTGCAACAGAACTTTACAGGCCGCTGCATTGCCTCCCCAAAGCGTTCGTTCTGTACTGTGTTGTGATACGGTCATGGTTCTGCGGGCCCGGTGAGTGCGAGTGGGTGGGGGATGGGGGGGATGGGGGGCGATGGCTATGGCTGGGACAGCGTGATGAGCCTCCCGCTGTGACGCCGGTTCACTTGGTTGTACGGATCAGTCAGCTGTCAGTGGTACGGGTAACGGCAATGGCACGCGCAGTGTCGCTCGCTCGTGTGTTGCTGGGGCGTCGGCCAGCACCGGCTGTTTTATATATTGAGCCTGTTTAAAATTGCATTAGCTGCACGTCAACACAAACGCAAACGCTAAAGCCAAATGGCAGTTGACAGTCGCACCCGTCACACCAGACACAGAGACGATGATTTAGGTTGGCGTCCGGTTGGTCGTTTTTAGAACATATTGAGAACGTCTGCCAACTTCGGCAGCGTCACCGGTCTCTCATTGGGTTGTCGCTTCTGAACCATTAAGGCTTTCATACATTTCACACACATGTGCATCTCGCATTTCGGAAGGAAAATTGTTGCTTCGTTTTGGTGATCGTTTGTGAATTAACGTTGCTTTGGTTAGATTTCGCTACACAATTTACCATTTGCTGTTTTGTTGACAGTGGCGGCCGATTAGGATTTGATCTGAGGGTCGAGCAGTTTGGGCTTTCTCGCTATGGGAATTTTTAGACAGTTTTTGATATTGTATGAACTTGTATGGCTGTTTCTAAGCAGTCACAATTTCTCGATCATTATTTTTCCATGAAATGAAACGATGGATGGACTTATTGGTCTCCAATCCCGACACTAATCCCCTCTTATGATTATATCAACCATTCAAGTATTGTTGAGACATGGCTTAAATTTTGGGAACCTTGGGTCTACTCACGTTTGCATCATGAAGAAAAATTGAACCTAGATTGGAAATCAAGAAGATAGTCTTAACCCTACCATTCTGTGATGGATTAGTTGATCCATGCACCGCCTCCCACCTCCCCTCGCCAACAATCTGTCACCTCTGTCTGCAGTCAAGCTTTCAGATCAGAATTGCTAAAATAGTCGGACTACATTTTAACTGTTATCTCCAATAGTAAAGCTTTCTTGCTTAATTTATACATGCATGTCGCATGTAGGTGGCAATGTCAGCAATCAGAACAATAGTTGACTTGAACTTACAAGGCTGCGTGTAACATCACTGAGCTCCCCGACCACGTATTCTGCAACACTGAGATTAAGCTAAGTAATGGAAACATGGATGTTTACAACTGAAATCGCATGCCAAAAAGAGATAGGCATTGGTAACTAGGTAATATACAGACTCATTCATTAACTTCTGAGCAAAACCTGAGACATTCTCTGTCAGCTGTTGACTAATAGGGTTGCTAAAGGCTAGATTGATAAAGGTCATTGCCAAGGAATTATGACGAAATTTCCAGATGGTGTTTCTTGCACCCCACACGCCGGCCCAATAAAAACAGTTATACTCGTATGTAGCTGGGACATCGATGTCAATATTTCAGCACCGAGTGATTAATCTGGTCAATTTGAGTCACGTTTAATGTATGATTGACGATACTATGATATTCCATAATACACATATATATGTATATATCCATGCTGGGCAAAACAAAAACAAACGTGGGTCGATTCCGTAAGGTGCAAATACGTCCGTGTGACTCACAGTCGGTGCCAAACCAATATCCACTTTGTGCATAATTAAAGGCCCATTAACTGAAAAAAAAGTAATTTTGAAATATCACTTCCAGTCGGTATGACCCAAGATGAATTCGCTGCTAAACTCGTTGAATGGTTCAACGAGTGCACTTGTTGAGCGGGTTGCTTTATGCTTTTTGCGTTCGGTCTGGGCCCCCTGGGCCAGTTCGTCCATGGTGCGACTGATGCGGGACTTGCTACCGTACACTGACCAGCCACGCTAATGTTGACTATGCTCATGTCACTCCCGGTGTGCTATCGCGGGGGCGAAGGGATTCCCTCAGATTTAGATGAACAGGAGCAGCTGTGAAGTCGTTTCCTTCCGTGCTATGCCCATATGGTTACGATAAAACATAATCAATGATGTGATATCTTCCCAACCCCCACCCCACCTTCTCCCCACGCCCGTACCTACGCCATCTCCAAGAACATACGAAATCAAAATGAGAAAAGTTGAGAAATGTGTACGTTGCAGGGACAGGGACGGTCGGCATGTCATTCTAAGTGATGTCATTGCTGCAGGGCTTCGGTAATGCCGCCTTGATATATTGAAAATGAATGAGAACGGTGGCCAGTGAGAGCATAGCGATCATGTATTTTAAGACGGGAAGTAAATCTTCTCCTAAAATTTGGATAGGTGGCCAAATTTTATCTCCAGTGCATGCTGATGCATATTTTACATGCCACTCTCCATGATCAACGACGTTGCATAATTCATTTGCATGGTGAATTGACACAACTTTAGGTAGCAGAAATGCATCCTTACCTTAGTCTTCACAACAGAAACATATTGCTGCTCGGATTCGCTGTCTCCTCTAATTATTGATTGGCCAAATGTCAGCTGATGAGCATTATTATTTTTTCTTCAGAGTATCAGATGACAGACTTTGCTCATCTTGCGAATGTACTACTAGTACACATTCCTACCATGAGGGAGAAGCACTGACAATCAAACATTAAATCAACAGCAAATTGTGACGCATCGTAAAGCATCATGAAGTACTTCGTACGGGATTCCCTCCTCGCCGCTCCTGGAGATTTATGTCTCACCGACCATTTGGACCGACCGGTCGATTCGATGAGATATCGCAGTGGCTACCAGGCAGGGTCGTTGGTCGTGCCGGGCATACCGCGAGTCCAGCAGACCACGTTGACATAAAACAAACCTCCCACAAGCGAACCGTTTGGCATGGCATTCCAGCCGTTGTTTATTCGATGTGTTCCTTTCGCATTACGTGCTCAAAGATTCGCTGTCATAGCACTCAAGTTGCAAGCGTCAAAGTGCCAATGTATTTTGAGGAGTGTTGTTGCTTGTTTATTGGACAACGAGAGAAGTGCTCACGTTGTACTGCAATTAGTTGGCAGACCTCTACTATATCGGATTGTACAAAATTCCGTCGATATCTCTATTAGTGTCATACGGATACCACTATTCTGTCGACACATTATACCCAATTATGTGCAGAGCAAGGAAGAAAACACATCAGCTGCAGCCTCCTGAGATGCGATAATGGTCCGCCACACAGTTCCCTATTGGCGACATAAGCGCAGCGGGGTTGGTGGAGTCGGAGGTGTACCTGCTGATCTTGGCCGAACCACTGCTCCAAGTAGTATCATCTGTCATCGACATATGTCACACATGGCTCCCCACTTGTTTAACATGGAGTTACCTGAAGGAACCCGATTGAACCTGGCATCTAACGCCAAGCCAGCGCTGGATCCGAAATCTCCTGCCTAATTAGAGATCTCCTGCCGAGCCCATTTGATCCGAGATCACCTGCCAGAGCAGGGGACTAAGTCGATGCCGCCAACGACACGCTTTGTTTACCGCCGTCCATGAACATTTTAGTTGGAGGTGGTATTCGGGGAGAGCTTGGGGAAGAAATACTGCTGCGACGATCATTAATGCGCGACCGTGCCAATGGTATGCTGTGCTTGTTGGTGGCATGTTACCGTTTGTATGTGGCTCGATTGTGGGTTGGCCAAAGTGGCTGTAAGGGCCATCGGGGTGTGCGACGTCGCCAGTACTGGTGACGTCACCAGTGCGACCCGTGCTGGTTACGGTTGCCCAGCGTGCCCGGTCTCCTTGATCGGTGGAAGCCGTACACATACCGCCGGTAGGAAGCGCGCCGGCCATGCTGCATGTGGAGCGGGACCCTGTGGTGCTGGCGATTAATTTGGGTCACCTCAGTCTTGTTCGTCTTCAATTGTTGAACAATGTGATTATGTATGGTCGGGTCGTGCGAGGCGTCGTGCTGTTTTGTGAAGTAGATAAAGGTGCATTTAATATTGAGCCGGACCGTTTTCTTACGATGCGAAGCCTGATCCTGCTGTATGCAGTACATCCATGCAACATATACTCCACAGCAGTGCGAACAGGAGACTTCTTCCACCGACGGAGGTGGGGAGACAGCAACAGTAATCCTTCCCTACCCGCTTTCGACATTCGGTTAGAATACATGTGACTAAAACAACCATGAGCAAGTCATACGTTTGATCACAGAGCAACTAGAGGCAACACTCACTTGCTGACCCTACTCATCACTTGAATATCTGTAGTTCTCTATAGTATAATGTGCTGAAGATTTGGAACTGTAGCTGTCCATTACGATTCACTGCAGCACATGGCACACCATGCCAAACGAATTTGTTCGGCGGCAGATTAGCTTACTGGTTCAGATAGCAGCGTGCCATGAAACTCGGGTATGGATTCTACGACTCCAGTTGTGCGTACCATAATTGTACTGCATGGAAACGCACGTTCACTCTCCTACACTCATGCTTTCACACTGTCTGCATCGTGTCATCATATCCGCGTAACATGGCTGCGACAACCGACTGAGCAAACAGATTAGACAGTCCAGCTATGTCGCCGACCGCGCCATAACGGTAGACTGTACCGCAGTGACAGCTAGCTGCGCCGCGACGGCAACTGTGCCGTAACGACCGAGAGCTCGGCGATCAGGCCAGACTGTGCCGCAATGGCGGACAGCTGGGCGAGCAGGTTAGACTGTACCGCAATGACCGGCTCGGCGAGCATGTTAGACTGCGCCGCAATGATCGGCTTGACTATCAGGCTAGACTGTGCCGCAATTGCCGACAGTTCGGCGGGCAGGTTAGACTGTGCCGCAATGACCGGCTAGGCGATCAGGCTAGAGTGTGCCGCAATTGCCGACAGCTCGACAGGCAGGGTTAGACTGTGCCGCGTCCATGTCATCGACCGGAGCGTGCCTCACCTCCCCATCCTTCGACACGGCACCATCCCTCCCATGCCTGGTCTGATGCCCGCCTCTATGTCTTATGATGCTCCTGTGACAAATTTCAGGTAATAGGTGTGCCTACCCTGTCCCTTAAAAACCAAGTCGCAGACGTATTTGATGATTTAGCATTGCCAAACCACACAGCAATGCACCCCTGCTCAACTCCACACTGGATGGCTGTATTGAAGGGGTTCAGGATTTCCAGTTTCATGTAAATTTTGTTACGTTTCCGGGAAGAAAAATCCGGCACCACAGAAATTCAGATAACCTGAGTGTTTTTTCTTTTCTTTTGCAGTTGAAGGGTAAGTGTGAAAATAATGGCAGTAGTGCTGGGGATGCGAAGGGTTTCTGAACCAAGCGGTCCCGAAATAGAAGCTTTTGACTAGAGGCACAGCCAAGGGAGGGTTGACTCTCGTCTTTTAATACTTCTCATGTATTTCATCCAAGGAAATGGTTCTCGTTTTCCGCTCTCCAGTTCGCCCACAATTACGTATGACCATGCAGAGGCGCAGCAAGACGGCGGAGGCCCTTCCCCTAAGAACCAGATATACACCAAGTAACACATTGTTATATCTCCTCCATGCAAAACACTAAACCGCTTACTCTATTTCATGACATTTTTGTTTTCTGTTGTCCCCCTCCCCTAAGAAAATCTTGACTGCGCTACTGTGGCCACGTAGCAAAGTAAAGGGCACAGCTTGATACAAAGTTCGGTGCACCAATCTTAACGGCACCGAAACGTCCATACCCGAATCTAATTGGATTCTGGCCTTACGACATACCAAAGTCAAGACCATATGGCGTAGCCTGCCTCTCACCCCGACAGGAAGGGCGGACATCGTGAGGAATCGAACCCCGTACCTGTGGCATACCAGACGCTCAGCTTAATCACTGAGCTACCGACGCCCTAAATCGTCCATACCAGGCGTCGGATCCAAAACCCTGACTTGGGGGACCAATTTAAAAGAAATATCTTCTACTTAGCAAAAACAGATCCGAAGAGCTAACAGTCGGGTCTTCTTAAAACAACATTTATGTGACACGTGTTCTCGGATTTCGAGAATATGTCATTTTAGTGTAGATTTTGAGCAAAAATCGGTCTACAGGATTGCCCGACGTCGTGGATCCCGCTAGTGTACCATGCCATCTCAGGTTGGTGGCGGGGGCACCTGACTCTACACACATGAAGCCGACACTCTCCGGGATACTGTTGCACAGCTGAAGTGCAGCGAGGTGACAGCAGCCCGCTGACGAATACACGTATATTGGCCGCAGTACGGCGCGCAAAGGGTGCCCATTTGAACAGGGCACAGAGCGGCCGAGCTCGGCAGCCGCGGCAGCCGCGCGGCACCTTGGCAGTGCAACAGCTGTCGTTCCGATTCCTGTCAGCTGAGATCCCGACCGTCGTCAATCACATCGGTACAAAACCACACCAGTCTCCGGTACAGCACACCAGTCTGGTACAAAATCACACTGGGCCCTGCGCAGCACCACGTCCGTCCCCGACCCAGTACCACCCTGGTGTATAGCGCGAGGTGAGGCGTGACACACCCAATCCATGGTCAAGTGCGATATGCGCGTCAAACGTAGTAAGACGCCGACTTTGCGGCGCATGCGGGTCGGACACGGACGACGTGGTCACGCGCCGAGGAGATATCGCCATTGCTGATCCCACAGCGGCTACCATACCGGACCGGCATTGCGTAGAACCGCGCGGGTACCAAAACGCACACATACATGCATCCGCAGTTGCAGCCTGCAGAACCCCGCGACCTACACAGTATTTGTATCCAGGAAACATTCAAGGAGACGGTCCCACGAGGCACATGAGAATGCCGCGCCACATGGTGTTGGCAGACCGGCCGGCCGTGACAGTACCGCCAGAGGGCCGTGACGTCGGGAGCTGGTGCCGCCACATGGTGTTGGCAGACCGGCCAGCCGTGACAGGAGCACCAGAGGGCCGTGACGTCGGGAGCTGGTGCCGCCACATGGTGTTGGCAGGCCGGCCGGCCGTGACAGGAGCACCAGAGGGCCGTGACGTCGGCAGCTGGCGGCGCCACATGGTGTTGGCAGACCGGCCGGCCGTGACAGCAGCACCAGAGGGCCGTGACGTCGGCAGCTGGCGGCGCCGCATGGTGTTGGCAGACCGGCCGGCCGTGACAGTAGCACCAGAGGGCCGTGACGTCGGCAGCTGGCGGCGCCACTCAGCGTCACCGCGAAGGTGCCGTCCCTGTCGCAGTTCGCCAGGTCGCCTGGGGCGGGCCAGACTGCGGCGTCATCAGCAGACGGTCGACCGCCGGTACCAACCAGAAAACGGACCCAGGAGAAAACACCACAATTGTGGCTGCAGCACAGCCAACTGGAATAAAAACCACTGATGATCCGATAAGAAAACGTCTAACTCTTGCTACGTCGAAGTCGCTACAAGAAGCGATGTAAAACATTATCCGTGGGAAAAGTGCGAAAGACGGAGTAGCGAACTGTAGTCAATAATACACCCAATGGCTATTCGATGAATCATAAAAATCGAACAGCCCTTAATGCCTCCTCTGACCAGAAGCCAATGGCACTATGCAAACGCCTGCGCCATGCTGGCCAAGACTGAAAAACAACCCAGCAGCGCGTGGAGGAACGGTAAGAAAGCAAATCGCTGAGAACAGGTGATGGCTGGAGGGCGACTAAAAGTCGGCAGCGACCGTTGGGAGCCACCGAAAGGGTGGCCGTGTGGATGACAGAAGACACCGCGTCCAGCCAGGTGGGAGGAGGCCAGCTGCGGCGGCCGGCTACCCTCAGCCGTCCACGGGTGGCCCCAGGTACACCATGGACACTTCGGTGTTGCCGTACACGGCCGAGACGGACGGGTACAGGCGCCGGTCAGGTAGACCTGCCGCAGACCAGGTCAGTCACTCACGTGACCGCAGAGACTCAGACAGCCACTGACACAGCCACACCTGCTGACAGAACAGGTCACTCACGTGACCGCCGATACTCAGACAGCCACTGACACAGCCACACCTGCTGACAGTACAAGTCACATGACCGCCGAGACTCAGACAGCCACTGACACAGCAACACCTGCTGACAGTACAAGTCACATGACCGCCGACAGTCAGACAGTCACTGACGCAGCCACACCCCCTGACAGTACAGGTCACTCATGTGACCGCAGAGACTCAGACAGACACTGACGCAGCAACACCTGCTGACAGTACAAGTCACATGACCGCCGACAGTCAGACAGTCACTGACGCAGCCACACCCCCTGACAGTACAGGTCACTCATGTGACCGCAGAGACTCAGACAGACACTGACGCAGCAACACCTGCTGACAGTACAAGTCACATGACCGCCGACGGTGAGACAGACACTGACGCAGCAATACCTGCTGACAGAACAGGTCACTCACGTGACCGCCGATACTCAGACAGACACTGACGCAACAACACCTGCTGACAGTACAAGTCACATGACCGCCGTGACTCAGACAGTCACTGACACAGCCACACCCGCTGACAGTACAAGTCACATGACCGCCGAGACTCAGACACCCACGCAGCCACACCGCACAGTCAGCACAACCGCCGAGACTCAGACAGCCACTGACGCAGCCACACCTGCTGACAGCACAGGTCACATGACCGCCGACAGTGAGACAGACACCGACATTTACGTTCAGCTGGGCATGAGAATGTCAATAAATGTTCTTGGCCTTTTCGTCACAAAAGATGCAAATAAAGCCATCAAATTATAAAATTGAATTGCATAATACAACTTTCGTTCTGAATAATTTAGCATAGCACAATACTGACATGAAAGGCATGGTCAATGAGCCTTAATATCAATACTCTTCCAATTTAGATTAGTAAAAATGTAAAATGCACCAAATTGGGTACACTTTCACCATTAACGTCTGAGCTGCAATAGATGCAATTCAGTGGAGATGCAACTACGCCGCAGAATACGTGACAATATGCAAATATTCGCTCTGTTATAAATCATTTTTCACCAACATCAAAAACACAAACAACATGACACTATGAGGGCACAGCATGCGTCTTGAAACACTGAACGTCCACCGGCGTGAGGCGACATCCCACCGAACTCAAATTACATTTCAGTAAAAATAAAGAACCGAAGTCGCCTTCTGTTGGCCTTTGGAGAACATGCCAATACGAAATCGAATCCTCATCACATTTCCCAAATCCAACACCCTGGAATGCAGTACAGGCATGCACACTACAGATGTGGATAGACGCAACAGAAAATGGGCAGCAGACAGCTTATGCGAGAAAATACACACTGCCACCACCGACATGGGGAGCGGGATACAATGTGCATAACACTTATTTCCTTCAGAAGTACGCACATGACACGTGATAACGCGATGCTTTCGAAGGATGGAAAATATTCGTCATGGCCTCAGCTGCTTCGGATGCCAATAATGACGCTTACATACTAGGATAGCTATACCATGCCATCTCCAGTTTAGATAGTGGGTACTGGGAGGTAGTGGGTAATGTTGCCTGTTTTTCTGACTGGTCACCGCCTCTGAATCGTGAAATAATCCGCGAGTCCAGCATAATGCCCACGGAGGAGTGGCGAGCGAGCTCTCACCTCGGAACGCCACGCCGAGGAACTCGTAGCTGCGCTCGAACGCCAGTGTGTTGTCATCACAGTCGAGGATCACACGGATCCGCTCCCCGACCTGAAGGGCGACGAGGGCAGTCACCAACACGGCCCCAAACAGCGGGTCAGAAGACCTCAGTGGTTAGCGGATACGGCAAAACATGGTGAGAACACGGATCCGCTCCCAGACCTGAGGGGCGACGAGGGCAGTCACCAACACGGCCCCAAACAGCGGGTCAGAAGACCTCAGTGGTTAGCGGATACGGCAAAACATGGTGAGAACACGGATCCGCTCCCAGACCTGAGGGGCGACGAGAGCAGTCACCAACACGGCCCCAAACAGCGGGTCAGAAGACCTCAGTAGTTAGCGGACACAGCAAAACATGGTGAGAACACGGATCCGCTCCCAGACCTGAGGGGCGACGAGGGCAGTCACCAACACGGCCCCAAACAGCGGGTCAGAAGACCTCAGTGGTTAGCGGATACGGCAAAACATGGTGAGAACACGGATCCGCTCCCAGATCTGAGGGGCGACGAGAGCAGTCACCAACACGGCCCCAAACAGCGGGTCAGAAGACCTCAGTGGTTAGCGGATACGGCAAAACATGGTGAGAACACGGATCCGCTCCCAGACCTGAGGGGCGACGAGGGCAGTCACCAACACGGCCCCAAACAGCGGGTCAGAAGACCTCAGTGGTTAGCGGATACGGCAAAACATGGTACACGGATCCGCTCCCAGACCGAGGGGCCGGCGTCCCAACACCCCAAGGGTCAGAACCTCAGTAGTTAGCGGATACGGCAAAAATGGTGAGAACACGGATCCGCTCCAGATCGAGGGGCGACGAGGCAGTCACCAACACGGCCCCAAACAGCGGGTCAGAAGACCTCAGAGTTAGCGGATACGGCAAAACATGGTGAGAACACGGATCCGCCCAGACCTGAGGGCGACGAGGGCAGTCACCAACACGGCCCCAAACAGCGGGTCAGAAGACCTCAGTGGTTAGCGGATACGGCAAAACATGGTGAGAACACGGATCCGCTCCCAGACCTGAGGGGCGACGAGAGCAGTCACCAACACGACCCCCAACAACGGGTCAGAGCACCTAGGCAGACACAAAAATACAGGGCGAGAACATGAAATCACAGTATGCACAGAGCAACACGGAGAGGTTGCTGACCCAGTACGGCAGTCCAGTGAGTTCAAGCAACATATGATCTCAGTAAAAGAAACCGGTAAAACATTTCAGTATCCTTCTCATTTCTCTTTAGAGAACAGACTTGCAGCGAGTTCCAGAGGGCATCGAGAGAACCATCAAGTTTCAGAGTTTCTGCACAAGTGGGCAAAAAATTGCACACGAAAAAAAAACCTTGTGGACAGGATTTGATTTATATATTCTAAACGTGGATTTCGACAGAATAACTTCAAGGTCATCATATCCGAAGAGGATAATCTTTTGTCTGCTTATTTTCATAACGCAAACGCTTTTTCGCGTTTCTGGACATTAGAGTAGTTATTCTATTTTTGATTGTAACATACCAATATTTTGATTAGGAACAAGTGGAACGAAATTAATCCAACAATATAAGAAACAGTACTAATTTCACCCTTACATATCAAATGCAGTGATACATGGATAAAACCCCGGGTATTAAAGAGCCTGCATGTATGGACACTCCATCAAAGATCAATATGATTGCACTACTTCGTTGCCGAACAGCTTCATTCAACCTTTCAATGAGAAACAGAAGAAGACTTCCAGGACAGAAGAGGAGCATGTGCTGCATGACCAAAACCCAGAACAAGGCTCCTTTTAAAACTCTGCTTTGGGGCAAGTGAAATTTGTCCTCACAGCCAACAGGCCAACAGGCCTTTTCAGGACAATATTCCACAAAACGTTATCCACGATAAGCTGTTCATCACCGCATCTCAGTTCTGGAATACTAGCATTCCATTCAATCCCGATCCACATCACAATTCCCGTTTGTTGTTCTGACGCTGTATCCCCGTTAGTGCAGGGCAGGATGCATCCCGGGAGCAACCCTTCATTTCTATATTCTAAGAGCATACCCTCTTAACTTCCTGGGGTAAAACTACCCATGCACGTCCTGAATTCAAGTGAGTACCACAAGTATGACAACTAAAATGCTAAAGGGAACTAAATTCCCGCAACAATCTCTACTAAAGAACAAGGGAAATGGCCAAAAAAGGTTAAATGGGGAGTAACATTGACACCTAAGTTTGCAAGCGAACTATTGGACCCAGACCTTGGGAAGTACATCACAATAGGTGCACTAAGGATAAAAGGAGTACTTGAACGCCAATAGGAGCCCACACCACGCGCACAACCGTGCCTGTGATGCAACACAAATTATTGGCACAAAAAAACTGCCAGATTTAAGGGATATTCGATAGTTTCTGGAACTAGGATCAGCTATATGGCGTTATTAGGAAGATGTTCCGAACCGCTCTACAGGTTTCACACAGATTTCCATAGCCAATACAATAAGGCAAGCTAACTGCAATTTTCGGATGAAGAACTATCTGGGTCAGATCAGGTGATATAGCTAAGACGTCAAGAGGCCACCATTTCCAATCTTCTTCGCCAAAATCGTGCATTTCCACCACAGTGTACAATAATTGATCACACGACTCGAAAATTCACAGTTAATGCAAACACATGTTCCTTATTATTGGCTGAAGTTTTGCTCATTATCACACATAGCAAATACAGACCGCTATGATAACCCTATCAGATAAATAATGTGAAAAGAACGGACATACATTCCTGAAGCTCATTCCAGTTTTCATCCCTGAATGCATATCATGCGTCTGTTTCCATATCTTACTATTCCCAATCAACTTCGTTCTTCACACATGCAATTCATAGGAATGTATTTTAAAACAATGCTTCGCCTCATAGTATCTCCCAATGCCTACAGCATACCACTCTGGGCCTTAGGGTCCTTAAAAAGTAGAATAACGTATACACATCGGTCGCTGGTCTGTTCAACGTGGCATTCTTTCCAAGACGGGAATCAGCCGAAAAGCCGGCAGAAACACCTCGGCCCACATCACTAACAGTGTAAGATTACATCCTCCTGCTGAAGCATGGACACCCATCATCTTGTAAACCAAAATATAACATCGTACTAGGATATGTAAATAAGAAATGCAATTTCAAGGTTACAATTGTGCGACAGATCCATTTCAATTGTATGCTTCAGTGCTAGACAGGCGACAACTCTCGTGACATATTACTTAATCAGTGTCTAAATTCCCGGAAATATCAGAACACAAAAGGATGACAAATGACAGCATGTAGCTTCGTTGACTACCCGGTGCCAGGAGGGAAACAGGAACTTTTGCACCTATCATTTACTCACCCCAAATAGCAGTACTCGTATTTGGCTTCTGCAAACATCAATTAGGCTGTAAAAATTATATATTGTATCATCTAAGAATATATGAACTATGTCAAGATGAATGCATGCATATTTTATATCCACACTATAATCAATTTCCTCAATTATGTTTCCATTTATTCTTTGACCCTAAAGGTTGAGTAAAACACTCCTCGTTGGGCCCACCTCATACTTTGGCGCGTTGTTGAGGCGCGGGTAGGTGCCGGGCGCGTCGCCATCTCACCTGATACTTTGGCGCGTTGTTGAGGCGCGGGTAGGTGCCGGGCGCGTCGCCATCTCACCTGATACTTTGGCGCGTTGTTGAGGCGCGGGTAGGTGCCGTGCGCGTCGCCATTGTGCAGCAGATGGTTGTCGACTAGATTCCAGCCCCAGCTATTGGCGTCCGAGCCGAGCAGCGGCACATAGCCGTGACACTGCAGGCTGGCCTCCTTCGTGGCCACGCCCACCACGGCCACCGTGCCCAGCGGCCCCTCCCACACCACCTCCCACGCGTGCCGGCCGCGACAGAAGCCGCGCTTGCCGCGCGACGCGTCCGTGCTCTGCGCCACCGGGTTGCGGTGCAGCGTGAAGCCGTTCGCCTTGACGTAGATGTTGCGCGAGCAGTCGGCCGGGTTCCAGGCGTGGCAGAAGGCGCGCAGCTTGGCCTTGTACGACGGCACGGCGCCGAGCAGGTCGGAGCGCAGCGCCTCCTCGGCCAGCCGGCGCACGCACGGCGCCCGCCACACGTCGTTGTTCTCGTCGTTGAGCAGTCGCTGCCAGCGTCGGCAGACGAGCGCGCAGCTGCGCAGGTCCGCCAGACTCAGGTAGGCGAACACCTGCTCCAGCGCCGCCTCGGGCAGTCGCAGCCACGGCGACCGCTCCTGCTCGTACTTGGCCTTGAGCGCTCTCAGCGACATTGGCACGTACATAGAGAGGACAGTTAGCAGGAGGGAGCAGGGAGAGATGGCCGAGGTGCCGACGCGGTGACGATGTCACTGGCGGTGACTGTACCTGCCATCGCCCACAGCAGTCCTGGCGACCATACACACGGTGCTCTCCGAAGTGCAGTCCGGCTTTACATCACCTCATAAGAAGTGGAGGTCGCCTGCAATGGCAACACAAGCCACTTACTTCAGAGTTGGCTGTTCATGTCGGCCAACATGAATAGGTGGAAAGTTTGTTGATAAACTGTCACCATCGCAGATGTCTGGGACACATACAGCTGGAACAAAGGTATTGGAATAGATTGGACAATACATTGAACAAAAGTCTGGGTTCCAATGTACACCCACATTCCAATTAAAAGCATAGGTTCCGTTTTTTTTGCTGTTGTCCGACAGCAGTACCCTCCATAGTAAGGTCTCGGAAGTCTAGCACCCCATACATTTGGCTACAGCAACTTGTTTCTGCACTGCTCTACATGAGACAAATATGAACACTGGAACTTACAGTGAACCAATACTATTATTGAGGATAAACACAGCTGAATATTGGATATTTAGGCTCAAACACCTGTCAATATTAGCAATGTCCCTGAAAGGCATTGGAAAGTACAGCAGTGTCAAAAAGTAACCAACTGATACCTTGTATCCCCATTGGCAATGGCGTCATATGCGCCAGCTGGCTAATGGCACAGTATGACACCCTGTGTGCACCTACTGCCTGATGGTATGTTATGACATCCAATGTGGACAGGCTGCTGCACAGTACAGCTTGATGTGCTTGGTCAGTTGACCCAGACTGCACATGGCAGAAGTACTTCTTTTCTTCAAGTTTTTTTTGTTTCCCTAGAAAAGGCACCCATCCAGGAAGGCTTGAATGCACTCCTTTTAATTTGTCAGCCAGAGGTGCCCATTGGAATGTGAAGGCTCAGCTATTTTTGCTAGTTACTTACCAGTTACTTACTAATCACCAATAATTACTTCATAATTACCAGTTACTTACCCCCCAGTTACTTTTAGTGTGGCACCCATCAACATGAGCCATGCAACATATCCTGGATTTGTTCCTGTGCTTCCTATGCTTAAATAGTGAAATGACCAGTGTTCTTAAGCTGATGTTTTGTATAGTGAGGGAGGGAGAGGGTGATAGCAAAAGCCAGCAAAAGCCATATATATATATATATATATATATATATATATATATATATATATATATATATATATATATATATATATATATGTATATATATGAACAATATGTCACATATTTTTTACACTTTAGACTCAATCTGGCCCTTCATGGGAAAAATACTGTTAAAGCATGTTTCTGAATGTGAGTAAGATGATTGGGGATCCAATCTTTGCATGCTTCTGGGAAGGCACTTGCCCACTCCCAATGTTGGTTGTGCCCATGCCCCACATAAATTACACTTTTGACATGGGACCAAATTTGAAATTGCACAAATAATTTATGCCCACCTTCATATATTGTATACTCCCAATAATATCCTGATGTACACCCATGAAATACTCCTTCCCATGGGAAGTACATAGGTTTCAGTTGGCATTGAGACAAGCAACTTACCCCTATGCTACTCATCCCCTACCTTGTTCCAGAGACCACATGACTTGGGAGCAAAAATCCACTGTAAAACCACCTTTAGGCTCTGAGCACTATGGATTCCATGCATTATAGATTTTCAAAATTAATAATTTTAAAGCATTATATGTTTCAAGAATTATACTTCCTGAATATTGGTTGAAACAAAGCATCATCACAGAAATTGAACATCATAGGTTTCAAAGCAGTATAGCATTTTAGTATTATGTTTTGAACATTTCCCAATGGCTTTTGAACATACTTCATGAACATATCAACCCATGATTACACCATTTTTCTGACAAACTATATTGAAACTAAACCCTAAATTTGTCAAACTGCCATGGCAACATTTTCTCGAATATTTTCCATCCTTCCAGTCAGGTCTGAGTAAATAACATGACCAGCACATATTTCATTATCTTTTGTGATCAACCTCTCTCAGTTCCAACTTCTACTAGCTTCGCAAATAGCCTTGGCCGACCAGGTATAGCACTGCACATCCTAGATATTCCCATAGGGAAACACAAATATCGAACTGCACGTGTCTTGGTAGATACCTACCTACCTTGATAGAAGATTGTCCATAAATTCACATCACTTTAGTTTTAAACAGCCAGTCCTATATCGTATGAACAAATATGTTCACCGGTCATTAGATAAGTGGGTAGGTATCTAGGACGGACCAAGCGACCCTTAATACACAGGACCCTGTGTATGTAAATCGCCCCTTACATACACAGGACATACAAGACTGCTTCCTGCAAGAGAAGATTGCTTCTTTTTACCGGGCTATCGCTATTGTAACGAAAGCGTAGCGTCTGCCGCACTTTTGCGAGGATGCTGGATATTCCAAGAAGATATTTGTCTCGGGGTAGAGCGGACGTAATGTATCATTGACTAAATTCACAATGTACGTATTTCACCACCGCAGTACTATTTTTCTCTATTTATTTTAAGAAGCGTCAATTTTTGTGCCTATCCATCACATATGTTTTATATAGTAAAATGTATGTCACTATCCCCGTAGGCATATATAAATTTTCCAGATAACAAGTACCCCGTTTCACAAACGTTTGAATATACCAGATATATAAAAAAGAATAGGCTATGATATGATAGGTTAGGCTAGGTAGGGCATTTATCCTTTCTGGAAAAAATACAGCCTCCACATGCTCCTGCCATCTGTCGGCACGCAAATAATATATGGTGCCGTTGGTGTTATGGTGCCACCTAGTGGCGTAATTTATAACTATCTTTGGCACTCGCGGAATAAGGTACTGATGACCGGGATGAGTAGTCTACTATAGGTTGCCCGGCTCACAAGCGAAAGATTGTGGGTTCAAGTCTCGTCTGTCGATACTCTTCGCTCGTGACCAAGTTGCGTGAGAGGCTGGCGACGCTACATGACTCAACGGTCCACGTGTCTCAAAACCAATTGCAACAACGTACCCATGAGCTGGTGTGCTTGCAGGCCCACTCTACCCCCTGAAATTTCAGCTGTACGGCAGCTTTAACACTTGTGAGCCGGGATACTTGTGGTACTCACCATTCCCCAAGTTGGTATGCGCCTGATAAATATGTAAAATTGCCGTTCAGCACATTGTTTACCACTACGGAAAGAAAATCATTTTACCACACATGCACCCGAAAATATATACGAATAGCATTATTCCTCGAGGGTCACGATAGTCGTTCGTCAAATTAGCACCCAATTCATCTTCACATTCGGTTTGATAGTTCCTAAATATCCAAGATGGGTGGACTGCTCAGATTCCCTTCAAGATTGGCAAGCAAATAATGTCCGATGTGCTGCTGATCGTCATGGACATAAAAGCCGAGCGGGGAATTCATAAACAGCTGAGATATTCAAGGTCAAATGTAAGGGCCAATGAGGACGGACTACCCAAATGACTAAAATTATCACACAGTGAAAAAAAGAGTCCAACTGCACGAGTAGTGATACAAAGACTGCAACACGCTGTAACAAAAGCACTAGTACGGTTTCAGTAATGTGCATGCAGACGGTCGGGTCTGGCCGCTCACAAAAGCTTACAAGAATAGACTACCATGGGTCTCGCCCAATACCTATCGAGCCGCGTCTCACCCTCTCTCGTAATGAGCCATTGCACCTCTCAATTAGAAAATTTTCCCCGTTCTTCAAGCTTTTTTCCATTCCCTCCGATCTTTTTTAGGGCCGTCTGACCAAAACAAATGTCAGAAAAAACAAAGCTTTTGGCATGTGAAAGACGAAATTTTTTGTCTGGGTGGTGAAGATCTCCAATTTCCTTGTTTCTGGTGAATTTTTGGCTGCTAAGGAGGGAGCCAGGCCTCCAGGCCTGGAGGTTGGAGGTCATTAGTATGCATCTTTGACCCTGGCATCAGGAAACTACCGAATTTCGGTTACGTTGTTAACCAATGGCTTGCCGTAACCTTCGAAAAGCCGACTGAGCACCTCTCCATTAGGTTTTCAGATGGGCATTAACACCTCATCATGGTTGAGAGGTAATGCAGAATGCTTACACAAGTAGAAGGCAATTGTAATGCCTATGCAGGTGGAAGGTAATTGTAGTGCTTACGCTGGTTCACCACAGCTGAAACTTGGTCGCAGATTGGCCGGGGAGAGACGGACTACCGCATTTGTTACCACCCATCACTAAAAACCAATACGGACACCCATCACTAAATCGCCCATGCTCCCCCCCCCCCAACCCAGATATCCCAGTGGCTGATAGCAGCGGATCCAGGAATTGTGATCGGACGAAATTTGGCATGGACAGATGCCATTTACCAAGAAGTCATTCATATTGTGGAGGGCGCAATCGGCTTAAGAAAAGAAACTGCGTTCAACAGGGTGCATTCCAGCGTGCTTGAGGAAACATCTATCGGGAATGGGCACATGCTCCAGCCCCCCCCCCCATGAATTCATCACTGCTGGATGGAAACGACCGATGTAGATGAACGGCAGATGCTATCAGCAGATGGGTGATGGGTGCATCCAGTACGTGAACTGGTGGACGAACTCAGCACAACACAGCATGGGCACGCTTCCAGCGTTATATTCCTGCACATAATCGCGCGGCGCTTACACATGCAAGCCTTCACACCAAGGCAGTGTGGAGCAGTCGTCGCCGCACCAGTCATCCATGCCACTAGGCACACACCAGGTGGCAGCACAGGCGGCAGCACACGTGTTCGCCACCACCGCCAGGCAGCAGCACAGGCGTTCTCGACCCCGCCAGGCGGCAGCACAGGCGTTCGCCATCCCGCCAGGCAGCAGCACAAGCGCTCCCCATCCCGCCAGGCAGCAGCACAAGCGCTCCCCATCCCGCCAGGCAGCAGCACAAGCGCTCTCCACCCCGCCAGGCAGCAGCACACGCGTTCGCCACCTGACGGGCAGCAGCACAGGTGCTCACCACCCCAACAGGCAGCAGCACAGGCGCTCCCCATCCCGCCAGGCAGCAGCACACGCGTTCGCCACCCTAACAGGCAGCAGCACAGGCGCTCGCCACCCGACAGGCAGCAGCACACGTACACTCACCACCCCCTCACGTGCGGCAGCAACATCCACACCCCACACAGTCGCACACGCACTCGCAGACGGCCAGGACGCGGTGACCTTTCACACATGGACGGGCAGCGGAAGAGAGCCGGCTGCGACCCATGCAGCTTCGCCGACAGCCAGGCTCGATACCGGGAGAGATAAACGCACGAGTGTTCCGGGATGGCGCTGCGAGGAAACGGTCCAAATGAAACGGTTTCATTCAAATCGGTCGGGCTCTTGGGGTCGGATAGAGGTAGAGCACGTTGTGCGCATGCGCAGACGAACGCAAGAAACAAGCATTGCGTGATCCGCAAAGCGAGCTAAAAATATACAGACTAGTGTACACGAAGGGCATTCATTTTGCAACGCATGTTGCACGATGATTCCTATATACTGAAGCATCAAATGCATTATGTAATCTGTCTAGCAATATTGGAGGTACGCAGACCAAACCTGAATCCAGTTAAGAAATTAGAGAACTGCGAATTGATATTCGGTGTGCCCGCTGTTTGAATACAGTTCCATATCAGCTTCCATAATTCCTCAAATATGGAGTACCTAAACAGAACCACAAATAAAACAATTACACCATGCACCAATTTCCTTAGTTTGATGGTGGGGCCAAATTTGGAGTCATTATTCATTAAACATATACCGCGCCCACTGGAACGTGTGCTGGTGTAAGTTCAATAGCTATATAAGGTATGAAAAAAATTCACTCCACCAAAATGTTGTGCATTCGTTTCTGGTTCGGAAAGAAGATAAGTATAAAAACTCGCATGGAGTACATCGTGGTGATCGAGGGTGCGCTCACCACTGCGATGTAGCAGTGGATGGAACTACAGAAAAAGCACACCATAGCAAACTGTGCTCCAGGAATACCTGCCTCACCCGCGCAGAACCGGCTCGCGATGCTTATATCCTCGAGGTTTTTTAAAGACATCTTACGAAACGCTCAACAGATAGCGCCCATATTTTTCATGGCCAGTTTCAGGGCATATTTCATAGCCTGCGCCAATGACGTTGGCTTCCCATATCCTGAATGGTATTTATATGCAACTAAATTCGACTAATGATACGCTCACTCCAATCAACAACAGATAGAACTTCCACGAAAACGTTGTGTACATCACTTAGTTTCGTCCCATGTTGGAAATCAATTTGAAAACTTCCTCACGTAATTGGACCTTTGACCTGACGCGGGTAACATCTTGTCAGTCACAAGCGGCACGCTGGTCTTTGCCTTGCTTTGCTTCCGGTCGGAAACATCGGAGGGAGGCTTCCCCGAACCGCACCGGCTAATGTGTCGAAATGTTGAGTCGGGCGAGGGCTAAAAAACGGACTGCATGGCGCCTCTTTTTCAGTGTACGCATCATGCAGCTACTTCGAGAACATTTCCATTTGACACCACCGCGGCTGCTGAACCAAACTAACATGTGGATGGAATCCGGGCACGCAGCACTGGCAGTGCACTTTACAACATGGGTTAGTTATTCTAACGGTTAAAACGGCGGCAACCCATGACAAGTCGATACCTAAAGCATACACTGGAGTCCGGCGTGGCGTGCGGCCCTGCGTCCCCGGTCACCGCACATTGGCCACACAGACGTCACTCCTGACACCGCACACCCCCGCGACGCGCACAGCGAAAGCCGGAGCTGCCTGCGTGCCTGCGCCGCGGCCAGACACGACGCACACCCGAGTCACGAGCGGCGCGGCGCGCACGCCAACACCCGGCACACTTCACTCGAGGCCGACTCTCGCCCGGGTCAGATCCCGATCGCACGGATTCGCGGCCCGAACCCGCTCGCGCCGCCGCCAGGCCACGCCCACCGGCGCCCACCAATCGTCATCCGCCAGAGGCTGCCATTCACACACACTTCCAGACAAGAGATCCAGGCGGTTGTCTCTGACAGCTGGAGCAGGAGCGCGGCACACGTCACGAACGGCACGCCCTTCTCAGTCAGCTCGGCACCACTCGACTGCCACAGCCAGAGCGAAGCCCTCTTCCACAGTCAGATGGCCCTCCCGACAGTCAGGGCCGACGCACAGCTTTCTCTACCAGCTCGGCCTCCTTTGGCACCCAGGATTGGAGTACGGTCTTCTCGGCATCCAGGAACGGAGCGCGGCCTTCTCCGACGGTCAGGGCCAGAGCACGGCCTTCTCAGATACCCAGGACTGGAGGATGCCCTTATCCGACACCCAGGACCAGAGCACGGCCTTCTCCCACGGTCAGTGCCGGAGCACGGCCTTCTCCGACGGTCAGGGCCGGAGCACGGCCTTCTCCCACGGTCAGTGCCGGAGCACGGCCTTCTCCCACGGTAGGGCCGGAGCATGGCCTTCTCCCACGGCCAGGGCCGGAGCACGGCCTTCTCCGACGGTGAGACGGCCTCCTCCGACGCTGACGACGGCAGCGCTCTCGCTACAGGTGACGGCGCACGCTCCGCTCCAGGCCGCCAGCGCACGGCGTCTACTAGTGAGTGCGTCGATGCGCCGTTAAATCAACATACTCCTGAAACGGACGCTGTGACGTCACAACTCGCCCCAGCGGCGCCGGCCGCCACACACTGTGCCACTGCTCTGCCGCATTCAGAGCGTCCACGGCTACACTTTGGTCGTGGGATGCAGCCGCTCGTAGATACCTCAGTTGTGTAGGCTATAAAAACCAAAACCGAAATGAGAGCAACGTTTGTAAGTTCTTCATCTATGACGCAAGCACATAAGATGGCACATGCCCGCAAAACTGATACCAGTGCTCATGAAGATGCCCATTCATTACTAAACATGAATGGCGTCGGCCAACACAGAACGTCCGAACGCCACCGACATACAATGACGCATCGGAAGACGACTTTCAGTTAATGACGCTGCAAAGGGCCATCTATATAGACAATAACACTTTCCGACGGCCATGGTAGATGCACGCTGCACAATAGACAGCGTTTTCCACTTTTGTGGCAGCAACAACTTCCCAGGTAGTTTCCGATCCTGCTCTAACTCTTTCCAACTCACTCACTGATGAAATGACACCCATCAGGGTCGAAAAAAACTATGTTCCTGGATTTTTGTTTTGCATCCAGAACATTATGATCCCCAGAAAAGCATATTGTCATTTTTATAATTTGGAGGTTAAATAGTCCTGCTTGACAATGATTTGAATGATTTGAATTGCACGATGACAAAGTACATAATATTCACTGGAGAGTGTAAACTGATATTCTGATGCAACTGACTCGAAGAAAAACACTCGCTCCGTATTCGATCAGGCAAAACTATTCCTTTCCACTGCCAGGGATGCAGCATACAGGTCCAACCCGCCACCCACTGACATCGTATCGCCCATGTGTTACTTTTAACGTTTCCGTAGCTTTCTTGGACCGACAGTGAATTTCTGGCACATGTGCAACCTTCACCGGAACGGACATCAGACCGGACATCGGGGGCAGCTGGCCGGAGACGCCTGTGGCGCGCTACTCACGTCGTAGCACATGCCCAGTTTACAGCTCTGGTAGCGCGTTAGCCGGATGCTCTGTCGGACGTCCTCGGTGATGGCGCCCCGCCAGCCGCCCTTGTTCAGCAGCGAGTCTATAGTGCGCGTGTGGTCCCAGCCTGCAACGTCGCGACCGGCGATTAGCACGCCACTCTCTCCATATCCATTCCTGATGCCCTCGGGTCACCGCCCATTCGCACCCAGGTCATCGCCTGGCACCGGCGTGGTCAGATGCATTCGGGTTTTGGTGACGAAGGGTTAGAACAGCCAACAATTTCTCCGCCTGTCAGTTTTTTTTTCGATAATCGAATTCTAAACATCAAACCATCTTGAATTAAAACGCAAACGCATCATCTCAAGGGCGTAATGACCTGTTCCGCATGTTAGGTAGCCAAATATCCACGGATATGCTGGATGCTTTCAGTTCTGGACGACCACACATTCTGATCTCGCCGCCAGCAGTGTTACCTCCGGCACGTAGGTGGCCATTGTTAGTTAGTTAGTTATTTGGGTTTTAGGGCGCATCAACTGCAGTGGTTATACAGCGCCCATAGGTAGCCATGCGCCTGTGACCCTGACACGTGCCCTGATCGGGCGCTTGCGATCCTGCCACGTACCCTGGTCGGGCGCCAGCCGCTCTGGTACGTACCCTTCTCGGGCGCTACCTCCGGCAGGTAGGTGGCCGGGCGCCAGCCGCTCTGGTACGTACCCTGGTCGGGCGCTACCTCCGGCAGGTAGGTGGCCGGGCGCTTGCGGCCCTGGTACGCACCCTGGTCGGGCGCCACCTCCGGCAGGTAGGTGGCCGGGCGCCAGCCGCTCTGGTACGTACCCTGGTCGGGCGCCACCTCCGGCAGGTAGGTGGCCGGGCGCCTGCCGCTCTGGTACGTACCTTGGTCTGGCGCCACCTCCGGCAGGTAGGTGGCCGTGCGCTTGCGGCCTTGACAGGAGAACTCGATGCGGATGCCGTGTTTGCCGAGCTCCCAGTCGCGACAGTCGCGACCCGGCTCGAAGCAGGTCAGCAGCGACACGTTCAGGTGCAGTCGCGGCAGCTCGTCGCGCGTGATCGGCTGGAAGCGGCGGTCCTTGAAAGCACTGCCGGAGGAACAGTCATCAGGTGTTGGCCGTGCACCTATACCCCACCACAGTCAGCATGGGCGATGTGTGCTCGGATGCCGGGATGTAATGGATGAGCAGACATTTCTGCGAATGTGTCACTGGTGTTCTCTATACGTGACCTATACACGATGGATGAGCAGACATTTCTGCGAATGTATCAGTGGTGTTCTCTATACATGACCGTTATGTAATGGATGAGCAGACATTTATGCAAATGTATCACTGGCGTGCTCTATATATGATTGGTATTTAATGGATGAGCAGACCTTTCTGCGAAAGCATCACTGGTGTGTTCTATACATGATTGGTATGTAATGGATAAGCAGACATGTCTGCGAATGTATCACTGGCATGTTCTATATATGGCCGGAATGTAATGGATGAGTAGACACATCTGCGAATGCATCACTGGTATGCTCCATACATTGCCGGCAGCGTGCTGGACAGTTGTACCCCGAGATGGCCGGTAATTCTTGCACCTAAGTGGTGCCTATCAGTGACGCATTTATCTTGCAAACCAGGAAGATACGGACGCGTCACGAAGGACGGTTTCTGAGGATATGTAAGATATACACTGTGCATCCATAAGGTGTCCTCGTTGATTGGAAAACAAACTGGTTTTTAGTTTCTTCCAAATGGAATGCACAGATCGAGCGGAGCATGTTTGGAATGGATCTTGTTGCAGACTAAAACTTATGAGTGCGGTGAATACTTTAGGCAGCTGTGTAGGCAGTGTTGTCGGCGATGGTGTCGACAGTCGTATCGGCAGTGGTATCAACAGTGGTGTCGGCAGTGGTATCAACAGTGGATTCGGCAGTGGTGTCGGTAGTGCTGTCGGAAGTGGAGTGGTGTCGGCAGTGGTGTCGGTAGTGCTGTCGGTAGTGCTGTCGGTAGTGGAGTGGTGTCGGCAGTGGTGTCGGTAGTGGTGTCGGCATTGCTGTCCACAGTGGCGACTTAATGTTGTAATTTCCTGCTGAGTAGAGCAGCTTAATATTTGAAGAGTTGGAGGAACGAAATAGGACAGCCGCATAGTTGATGCAGCTCACTTGCCCAGTTGGATCACCAGCAAAGTATGATGACAAAACGATTTGACGAATAAATATTGATCGATTAACATATTCGTACTCGGCGCATGCTTAACTTTGGGATGATATGCGTTGGGTCTATCTTCTAGTCATTCTCACCATACAACACTACACGGTGTGATGCGAGGCTGGGAGGAGAGTATGATTTATCGTCGATTGCGCATACATGGCAAAGCAGTCACCTATTCAAATTCAAGACATATGAATACTGTACAATATTTATCCCAGATGAAAAGTCGAGCAATGTGAAGGATCTGGTGACCTTGAGAATGCCTCTCACCTCAGCAAATGTCAACTGGCTGAGTTGGAGTGCATCCGGTGAGAGTTTAATCCCCGCACGTACGGTGGGGGGGGCAGATATCTGCCCCCCTCCGGTTTTTCCTCATTTGCCGCCAAACTAATGGGGTTAGCAAGGCCAAACCTCGCATAGCTGTTCATTGGTCTTTTCCGCATATCCTCATATATTTTTAATCCTGGGTCATCTAAGGTCAGGTCGCCAGGTCAGGCGAAGTGACCCAACTACACTCGGAGTTCTAGGTGGCACAACTTCCACAATAATTGGGCGATTGATTTCAAACTTATAGCATGTCATGATCTCATCAGGGACCATAATATGTATCTCGGGGTTTTTCGTAGCATTGACCTTAGGTCAGGTCGCTGACATAGCTTCCCCATTTTAGGGCTATGGTAAAATATACAAATGTGTCCCAGTTGCATATTTGCGTTCGGAATGATCTCACAACGGTTGTGGCATGTAGATGGAAGCTATGCTCAATGTTACCGCTGACATTTTTGCTCAGTGACCTCACCGAGGTCTCTGAGGTCACCTGCGATCACTACACATTTATGCGAATTACATCGCACTGCATTGACCTAGAAGGCTGAAATTACCGTCATTGTGCTTGTATCGTCAAGACGTGTCGATTGATACCTTACATGACCTCCCTAGGCCTTGACCTGAGGTCATGAATTCATGACCATGACCTGAGTTTCGGTTGACCTGACCTTAAATTACACCGCTTATTGTCGGTAGCGCATTTCAAGGACAGTCGAATAGCGTTCGCCATTTGTTTCTATCTGTTACAGGTCCTGAGATATGTGTCAATATCTGAGACCCACCTGATCTGGTCGAATTTGACCTATGACGGCCCAGTGACCTGAATGTTGACCGGAGCAAAAAATGACCGAAACACTTTCGATAGAGCCCGTCACCAGCTATCCAACGCCGTTTTCCGTTTGTCGCTAGCTAGCATAGGTCCAGAGATCTTAGGGGGGCAGACATCTGCCCCCTCCCCCCCGGACATACGAAGTTGGCGCGGACCGCCGGACGTGCGTGTGTTAAGGGGCGAGATCACTGGGTGATGCTTGTGCTCATTGAGGTGAAACGAGATCATCCTACATGAGCCCACATAATTCATAGTTAGTTATTAGGGTTTTATGGCGCATCGACTACATTGGTCATGTAGCACTCGTACCACAGAATTTATATAAACGTATCTCTAGCATTCTCTGATATAGACGACCAGCTGTATGACGCGGTCAGAAAACGTCCAGAAGCATAGGAAACGATCACATAAGTAACGGGCGGTGACCTATCGCATCGTCTGCCCACTCAACGCTCTAATTCGACTGGTTCTGAATAGCGACGAGACGAATTCCCCCTTCCCGTCGGATGCATCAGCAAAAACTGCGTACGGAATGTTCACAGAAACTTTGTACACCAGGGGATTCGCAGAAAATAGAAAAGAACTCCACATAATTCACAAGCCTGCATCATCCACAATACACGCCCGAAGGCACAGCATCCAGCTCACCTGGTAATGGCGTAGTCCTTCAAGCCCGTGTGAAGGTCCAGCGAGTCGAACGTTCCGATGCAGCCCCTGAGCCGACGGTCGCGGCCGATCTGCCACGTGACGAAGAGTGGGCTGCGGGGCGCAGGTGGCCGTCAGACGGCCTCCCCACACGACTGCCGCGGGCCACACAGCATGGCCAGAGCATCACCACACGACTGCCGCGGGCCACACAGCATGGCCAGAGCATCACCACACGACTGCCGCGGGCCACACAGCATGGCCAGAGCATCACCACACGACTGCCGCGGGCCACACAGCATGGCCAGAGCATCACCACACGACTGCCGCGGGCGACACAGCATGGCCAGAGCATCACCACACGACTGCCGCGGGCCACACAGCAAGGCCAGAGCATCACCACACGACTGCCGCGGGCCACACAGCATGGCCAGAGCATCACCACACGACTGCCGCGGGCCACACAGCATGGCCAGAGCATCACCACACGACTGCCGCGGGCCACACAGCATGGCCAGAGCATCACCACACGACTGCCGCGGGCCACACAGCATGGCCAGAGCATCACCACACGACTGCCGCGGGCCACACAGCATGGCCAGAGCATCACCACACGACTGCCGCGGGCAACACAGCATGGCCAGAGCATCACCACACGACTGCCGCGGGCCACACAGCATGGCCAGAGCATCACCACACGACTGCCGCGGGCCACACAGCATGGCCAGAGCATCACCACACGACTGCCGCGGGCCACACAGCATGGCCAGAGCATCACCACACGGAGGCGCTGGCTGGCACTCGGCTCACTCAGTGCATCTCCCGGCTCGGTCTTCTCTCCGGATTTCAAGCATGGAGCAGTCTTTATAGCTACACCATTGGAAGCTCCGTTAATTTCGTGATGCGTTTTGTATCAGCGCCCGACCTGGCAAATTGTGCTGCAATTATCATATCAGTAAAGCAGGCTGATTAAAACAGATTCCTTGCGACATGAAATTTGACAAATGATCCTTAGTTAGCTTGTTTCGGTGCATGTGTAGGTAGCTTGTTTAGGCGAGGTGCTGGCACACGTAATCAGTAGCGTGGTATGAGGAATTTCGCGGCACTTAGTCCACACTCTAGGATAAATATAATCCCATAATGGGAATATATCTCTAATTGGAGTCTTTAACCGAATGTCCCTGATCCTTTCTTGCACCGTTTGTTTTATCATCCTCCTGCTCCTTGTGGCAATCATGACAATGCCACTGAATGCGGCATGGCAGTGTTTTGACTATTGTATCTATCCCGTGAGCTAAAGGATACTCAATTATTTCAGGGACAGCTATCTCAGTTTGGGCAACGTTTCTGCTATGCAGTTGATTCCAAAATATGCGCTTGGGGTAAAAATATGCAAAGAAGTGCAAAAAAGGATGTGGTCTTACTCATGCCAAATGCATTGAGTACAATCAACAAGAGGAAACAAGAACCATCGCATCCATCCCCATAATCTTTAAGCACTTTTGGCTATCTTGCAAAGCAATGCACCATAAACTCATCCTCTCCTAATCTGAGGACTACCTTGATCACATCCATACATATACCACTTGCGGAGTATCTATTGATGATGGCTACAGGCTCTTCTCAAAATCTTTCCATTAAAAGCAACATGAAAAGATGGTGACCGACATCTGTATTACCTTCTTTGGAGAAAGCATACAAAAAATAATATAATTTGTGGAAGTAAAAATATGTAAAAACAACCATCAATATTATCATGAATATATATGATTACCATTATTATGATCACCATCACTTTGATGATGATGATCGTGGGCATTGTCCATCGTCATGATCAACAGCATCATCACAAGTATCATCATCATCAGCATCATCATCATCATCATTGTAAGCATCGTCATGATCATCATCAGCATGGTCATGATCACCATGATCACCATCATCATGACCATCATCCGTCGTCGTCATCGCCGCGGCCGTTGTGATCGCCATCAAGTGAAAATCGGTTTTCTGAGTAAAATACAATGATTAAAAAAATAAAAAGACCATTTCTACATATGCACCATAGTTTGAATACTGATCATTAAAGCTTTCAACTTACTAGGAGTCATTGGGGAAATTTGGTGTCGACGGTGGTTCCAGATTATGCAATGATGCATACAGCACATCAAAGCAGAATATGCACATTCCCTTGGTGACAACCGATTTGTTGTCATGGTAACCATTGTAGGCCATCCCGGAGTTCATTTTCTGCTTCTTTGTCCCACAACAGCTGGCAGACATCATCACAGAAAAACCTGTGAACAGACGTGTTGAATCAAAACGTGTGCTAAGATGACGAGCAATTTGAAGGCACTAGTTTGCAGAGCCAACCAATTATATCCCCACCTAAACATGGTTAAATGTGCCTTACAATCCTGCATGTGGAGAGGAAATTGTCAGGTAATCAAATACAACCAGGATAGTTTTCTTCAGCTCTGTGACATCAGAATCACAGTTTACACATCCTGGTCAATCTTGGATACATTGTCACAGAGCAATTCATTGTCAAACAGAGCCATTCAACCTCCAAATGATAAGTGATATGATACTTTTATAAAGTATATTGTTCTGAAGGATACAAATTCAGGAATAGCCTATTTTTCAAACCTTACATCTAAACCAATCCACTGCAGGCTTATGATATCCAGACAGCGTTAAAATAATGGTTTTTCGCTAGGTGTGAGATGTCAAAACGAGAACGGTAGGATGTCGAAATTTGCTATGGAATTGGTGTTATTTTAAATGCCTTTGATATCCTTCCGACGCAACTTTCAGCCAGTGGCGCACTTCCGACTGTACCTTTATTATTTGTCTTGATATTTATGATCTAGTAAACGCTATATTCGGGATAGTGGGAACAAAGTAGGATATCAACTACCATTTTATGCAAAATCACATTACAGGTAATCCATTTTCCTGAAATTGAGTTACGAAATTTTCGTGTATCACTATCCCTTATCGAGAGCATGAGCATGGTACTTATCAGCGAGTGCTTATCTTGTCTCCGTTAGAACGGAGACAAGAGGAGTTCATAAGAACGCATTACGAAGCAGAATGTCGATACTTATTTGAGAAGGATGTCGATTTGAGTGCTCACAAAGTGGTATATTCCACCCTATATCACGAATACTTTATTACTGTACCCAGACCACATCAAGCAAACCTAGTATAACCTAGCTTACACCTACACCAAAAGCTTGGACCATTTCAATGAATTATAGCTGTACCCGGACCCCGAACTCACCCCAGCTCTCATGACTAAGGAAGTCGGGAGCCCTGAATCATTCAGAAGCTCATATAGAGGCTGCGGCACAATCACGAGACATGATACAATTCTGAAAACAAACTCCAGAAACACTAAAATAGTACTGTGTTTATAGATGTCTGAGCACCAATAGATGTTCTTTCAAGTTTTTCAAACGACCCCAAACAAGCGTGTGTGAAACAGGGAGCAGACAGAGCAACATCCCTACAATTTTTGATGAGTTTAACATTCACCATATGGCAGTGCTAAATTATTCGCGAAATTGGGTGGAATATACCACTTACTGAACATTTATGGGGGGCTTTATGGTGCATCGATCAGGGTTGATCACTCGCTTACTGAACATTAAATCGACATTCTTCACAAAGAAATATTGACACCGTGCTTCTTGGTCCATGTTTGTTAGGTCTTCATGCCTCGTTTCTACCTGTATCCCGTTTTCAAATATCATACTTTTGCTCACCGTAACGGATCTGGGATAGTGATAACGAACATCCCATAGTGCAATTGCAGGTGAAAGGATTACCTAGATGTGTTGTTATACAAGGACAGTTTACAGCATAGGTGTTTGTAAGGTTATCGTTGAGAATGGAATCCATAAATTAGGTACATTTCAAAACATGCAAAACGGGAACAGTTATGTTTATGCAATTGCCTCAAAACTGGGTTAGCAGGACTTAACAAGATTTTAAGTAACATTACTTCCGTGACGATTTCGACATCCTGCTGTACTCGTTTCGACATCTCACACTATGAGAATTCATTACTTTAACACTGCCTTATGGGCATTACAAAGAAATGATGGACTTCAAGATAGTTCTTGCTCTCCCCCAAACATCTGCAATGCTGTCGTCCCACGGCCGCAAGCTGCCGACTAGTTTGGTGTTCGCATTTGGGTACCTCACAGTGCGGGAGCTTGTTTAAATCGCAGTGCATGGTGGTCCATTTGACAGCCATCCCCCATCAATGTTTGTCCCAAGCAAGATAGAGAGATACAGTAAATGACAAGGTGAAGCCACATACTTGAACTTTTCGAGTTACTTGAAACATTTTCCTGTGTCTCATTCAGTGTCCTAAAATTACCTCACCATGAACTGTGTGGATAAAGAAAGAAGTTGCTCAGGAATAGTGAAAGATTGGAAGAAAATAAAGGATCGCCACCTAAGGATTAAAAAAGAGAAATGCCTTTCACTTCAGTCACATGCATTTTACATTTTTGGCAGTAGTGTGTATAATGACTGCACACACATGTAGCAAAATGGTAAAAACCTAAGACAAGGATGAAATAGCACAATTCCATTAACTGTGAATTTGCAGGCCACATGGTCAATTATTTTACACTGGCCTCATTTGGCTGGCCTTCCAGGTCAGGACGAACAAGCCGATGTCGGGGTGCAGACATTCACCCGTATTGGCCGTAACTTTTGAACCCTCGTCGTAAAACATATCTGATTTCATACTTCAATATTGATGATATACAAACTGAAGGTTAGTCTAGCACAAATGACATGTGCAAAGGTTAAGGTTATCAGTCTCATCAAAGTAAAATATGTGGAATGTCATGAACCGTTGAAGACGACGATTTTCGAAGCAGATCACATTCAGGAAATGTCAATGGACACCAAACCAAAGCTCTCTGTAGCAGGAAGAAAAGGAGTCATACAATTTTCATTGACCTGTTGCAAATTTTCTCCTTCCAAATTGTGAACATAGAAAGTTTTCCAATCCAATTTCTGGACCACAATCACATCAGAAATGAACTTGACATTGAAAATTATCCCTGTTTAGCTTATCCACATATCTACACATACATATATATACATGCAACCTATATATATATAAATAAATTAAAACCTAATGTGAAGTCCAGTTTTTATATTTGCATTTTTCTTTCACCACTTGTCCTTACACCCATATTTCACTTTCAATTGCATCCTGTTTGCTTGTGAGGCATGTGCAGCATACATTTAAGAACCACATTGAGAAGAAGTCTTGGCCTTACTCTGGCCCACCCTATGTCCATAAATCTTAGCACAAGCTAGAGTTGATGACTAGCCATTACATGGTCTAGTGGGGGAATTTGATCCCCTACTCTGTCAGATCACAAACCAGGCACCCTGGAGTGAAGCAAAGAACAAGTTGGATGCCAAAAATAAAAGGCTTAACATGATGGTTGCTGTGAGCTCCAGCGTGTTACTCAGCGCACTGCATACAAATGTATTATGCTGGATAGTTGAGTACTATGCATTGCATTTATTTAGTTACAGCCATGGTTGGCAAAAATATGCTGTTTATGAATGTTGGAATGATTGGAAAGATAGGCTGGAGCTGTCTACTGAAGCCATCCACTGTGGCTGTCACTAACTTCATTGACATATATCAGATCTCGATTGCAGCACATAGCTGTTCCAACCGATGGTAATGTACAAAATAATATAACATTTTAGTGTTGAAATGTGACGTATGAATCATTACCATTTTCTCAGTGTTACTTTCCACCATATTTGGGGAGTTCTGGATACTGGCTCCAGTAGGAGTCAACTCTTGAACCCCTGAAATAATGAAAACTAATGGGTATAGAGCAATTAAACAAATAAGGCGTGTGGTCCCTCAGGGGATACACACAGATGTAAGCTGAAAGTTTCCATATTATGACATTCAAGATTAAATGGGGCTAAACACACAAATTTACATTTTTGTGTGACCTGCCACTCTTGCATCATTGCACACAAAGAGCATTCATTGATGTTATGATATCTTAGCTGGGATAATTAAGTTAGAAATCTGAACAAAAATATCAATTTGACATTTTTACATTTAATTAAATTAGCAATTTGATCCCAGGTCATAAATGGTCATTTGGGATTTTAAAAAATACAACCATCAATGAACATTGAGCATATCATGAAAACTCGATGCTATCCTAAAAACTTCAATTTCCAGAACCAATCAGATTCCAAATCAGAACCATTCTGATCTTGTCTAGTAGGCATTATTGCAGCTTAATGCATACACAAGGTAGGCTTTGCACATATTTTACCTTAGTTGAGCCCAAGAGAGGCTAGGCTAGGCAGTGTTGGGTTATCTTGATAAAAAAATTGTAGAGTAAAAATAATTATATATTTTTTTACAGAAAATAAAGTATGAAAGGAAGGTTATGATGGGTTAGGTTAGGTGGTTTCGGTATGTTGAAACTTTTGAGAGAACAAGAAATGTTATATTTTTGGACAAAATATGAAGCATGATATTAGGCTAGGTAAGCTCAAGTTAGGTCTTTACCTTGCATTACTCTTCATTATATACTACTTCATTTAAAGCCTCCTTTTGGGTATTAATTTACTTACCAACTGAAAACTATGCAAATTTTCACTGAAAATGAGTGGTCACATCATTTTAACCATGTTCATAAGCAGATATAAAATAAGATTATCAGTCTGATTAACACCATAAAATTTCATCCAAGTTACCATCTACCATAATTATATTTGATCACATGACAAAATCACCACAAAGATCAATTATACAATCAATTATATGAGCATTGTGACATCTGCTGCAAATTGCTTATTGTGTCCATTCAGTAGTATTGTAGTTTAAGGCAACCATGAGATAAGTTTCAGACACATCTTACTTCCATGAAGCAAACAAAGGGTTTCGGTTTGGCTCAGTTAGGTTTCATTAGGCTTTTGTTGTAAGCTTACAAATTCTTGATAATTCTTTTCTAATTAAAAAAAATTGTCTTCATCCAAAACAGGTTAGGCTAGGGCAGGTGTAGCCCAATTGTGGTTTATTTACTTTGGGAAAAAAGGAAAAAATGCTCGAAAATATGCCATTTCTGAAACAGAGAATGTACTTTCTTGCATGGGAGGTTGGGTTAGGCTAGGCTGTTACTTTTTTTAAATTGATTTTGAATGTTCCTTTTTATGCTATATTACCGAACTACAAGCCCCATTTTGGGTCTTTTTTTGCCTTTCAACCAAAAAGCATGCATTAGCAGAGGAGATGACTGGTCACAGCATATTCAGCACATTCATAAGCATTCCAATGGAAAAAAGGAAATTCTAAGACATCAAAAATTACTTTAAACTGCAAAGTTCCCAATTACTCTTTTTAGGTACTTATGAAAATCCCTTAGGGTCAAGCTAACAATGTCAAAACCCAAGTGCATGTTATGATAAATAACCCTAACATAGCCAATCATATCATACCCATCAGACAGATAAACAGATGGCAATACACTTGATCAGCCCAAGCTTACCTGTAAACAAAACCTACCTATTCATCATAATGTTATGCCCATAACAAACAACTGTTTGCCCGGGAACTTCATAAGACCTGTTTTCAATTTAGTTATTGCAATATTATGCTTCAAGGACATATTAGCATATAACTGTTTTAGTAAAATGATCACATTGCCAACTAGACATGCTCCTTCTCATCCATGATACTGACAATGTGCATATGTAGGCACCTGGGTACATACTTTCCTAGGGTTCAACACTAGCATTGCTCAGGTCATTTCTCAATCCTGTGTCTCACCAGCCAAACAGTATGGGCAGCACCATTAGCCATGAATGAGCATAAAGTGTGTTGTCAACCACCCAATAAACAAACAAACATACTTTCCTGCTTACCTATGCAAATAGGTGGTAATCCTGTATTCTTCAAGTATTGCCCCTCACACTCATTTATCAGCTGACTGCCAGTCAGCTGTTGGTCACATCACTCAAACATATCAAGACACCCCCAGCTGAGTGCACTGAAGGACTCAAGGGCATCACCAGGAATATTTCTAAGGGTTAGTTCTGGTTAGGTTAGTGTTAGGTTTTCACCCAATTAGAAAACATTCCTGGTGATTTTTTTGGGGTCATTCATTGCAGTTGGCTGGAGGTATGTCTGTACATTTAATTTATGTCATGAACAGCTGACTGGCAGTCAACTGATGGTGGCACATATGCATTGTTGATATAAAGCAAGTGTGAGGGGGAATACTCAAGTAAATATGGAGATCAAGGTAATGCTGATTTTTGTGAACTTCTTTTCATACCATGCTTTTTGAAGTGATTAACATGACACAGCCACTTATTTTGTCAGTAAATGATTACTTTTCAGTTGGCAAATGTTACCCTAGGCTAGGTCAGGTTAGGATATTTTTGTATATGATCTATCCATTCATATATCATTTTTCTTATTATTAACAGCTCTGTCCACTACCAAAGCATTGGTCAGCTCTGGCCTACATAAAAGAGTGGTGCTGTGACCAGGCATGAAGAGCAAGTATTTGCTGCAATATCTTGGAAGGTATTTGTTTTTAAGGAACTTCAAGGCCACACAATTTGTAACTTCCTCATTAAAGCATCAAAGCTTTAGAAGCCAGAATCACAGCAATGTGCTGAGGAAGAAATGAATGAGCCACAGCTGGAACCATCCCATTAAGGCATTTGCCTACAATGTCATCAATTATATCAACCAGTGTTGACCAGGGTGGGAAACTTGCCTTCCGGGTTTGGAGTCGGAGTGCAAACAGATTTCTTCCAGAGTACATTTTCATGCACATATTATTTTTCATGCATGGAATCTATTTGCCAGTAACTGACGAGAAAAGCATATGTACCTAGCCAGTGTCTAGGTAATATGCATAAGTAATACACATCATTTTTGGTCACATCAAAGCATAGAAACAAAGAAGTGAGCAATGGATGGCACCACAAGACAGGGAGTTGTGATCAGCTGAGCTTTGTCTCTCATAACTCACAGGAGCAATGTGCCTTCCTTTCACTGTTGGTCTCAGCACAATGCTAGGCAAAATTAAAAACACAAATAATTCACACTTCACCCTCAGCTCAGAGCACACACTTACCTACATACGCAGCCAATTCCCTGCACCATACAAACCCAACACCACTACCTCACATGCAGTCGGAATCAACAGCAGTGCGCAAAGGATCAGTCAAGGTCTTGTGTTTGCAGCATGGCACTGTTAAGTGTTCAAAACATGTGTTCAAAGTTGCTAATGATTATGACATCATTTAAAAAATACCTTCCATTGATTGGTTGAAAAACAGCTTTCGTAACAGAAAATGCTAACGCAGCAAATTCCTATCGGCTGCCTCCACTGCACTCTGGAAGCATCTCTTAAAACAGTCAGTTTTTCCCACTATAGGGTGGCTCGAAAGCAGGTTTCTGAAGTTGTGGGATTGGGGGTATTTGGAGCGTCAGCATTTCCACTGGTTGTGGTTTCATGTGGTGTGTGTGTTCAGTTGCTGTCTGTGTGCTTGATGGTATGAAAAGTGTATAGTTATTTGGTAATCATAAGTAGAATAACATGTTTGGTGGTTATTTTTTTTGATCTTGTATTAAATTTTTAGTGGTATTTTTGTTCCTTCTGCATGTTTTTGTGAGAGTACACGTGAAGCCCATTCTATCCAGTAAGAATCCGGAGTGCAAAAATGTTTTAAGAGATGAAATCTCTCAAGAAGTGCCTTAATTCCCACCCTGCTGGTGACCTAAAAGCAACCATTTACAGAGAAAAGAAGTGGCCATATCAGCTTAATCATTTCAAAAGCATTGTATTTTACAAATCCACAAAAATCAACATTTACCTTGATCTCCAGATTTACAAATACTAGAAGATCACTGGTTACCCCTACCTACCTACCTACCTATCTACCTACAAACTCCAAACCCTGCTCTTTGTTCTCCAAAAACTTACATCCATTTTCATGGTAGTTTCAAGCTTTGAATTTGTCACATCAGCTTGGAACTACCCTATAATTATTCTTCAGTACCCAGGTATTGCTGTTTTACAAACATCAAATGTCATCAAATTCACCAAACAAAGGAACAAAGCAATCAGATAGATGCATACCTATCTACCTACTGACCCATCTAGAACTCTTACAAAATGGCATGACAAATGCATAATAAGGGTAATCATAGCATGACATCACCTATTCAAAAAGTTGACAATATTGAACGTACCGAACGTACAGTACACACAACACCAACCTGGCAAAAAATGGCAAAATGGAAATGAAAAGAAAGCTGCCTCTTCTCCCAGGTTCTCCGTCAGCATTAAGTCTTGCGGTTTTCCTGAAAGAAGAGAGTAGCAAAATACTAATGACACCAACTAACAAAAATATAGTTTCAACTGATAATGAAGGGGAAAACCATTGTCCGACGGTTGTCTTCCTCAACTGACTTCTTCAAGTCCAATCAACAAAGCAAGCAGAAGATCGCGTTGTAGGTTATGGGCCAGATTGGGCTCACAGCTGTAGAAGTGAGTATCTTTGCTTCCAAATGCTGCCAAATATTTGATGACGTGATCAACTTTCGAAAGAAAATAATACTATTAACCCGTTTTAGCCCGGCGGCCCATTTTTGGACGGTCATTTCAAACTGCTGTAGATATGACAATATCCAGTGGATAAAGACGAAACTTTATCAGGATGTCGGCAACAGTCCTGACATGTCCCCTACCCGTGTAAAAAGGTCCCAATCAACTTCTAAGGGGAAATTAATTAGAAGTACATTTAGCGATTTTGGTCACACGTGACCCATGTGTACAAACTTGCATATTTCTTAACTTTTTAGCCATCGATGAAAACATGAATGTTGATGAACGAAAAGTAGACGTTAGTGGGATTACAGACATGTATGGAAAGTTGTTGTTCCTTTACATGGGTCCTACACAGTGGACGACAAATTAGGGTCGACCAATTTTGGCCGCACGGACGCCCGCGTCAAATCCGGGCGGCGCGACCGGTAGCGCGCCGAAGGGTCGAACCGGGGGATGGATGCCACGATGGAATGTGGAGGGGAGACGGGCGGGCACCGGAAACCAGTGACAGTGGTCAGTGATAAGTCGTGTGTGTCACACGTGCCGTTTCATCCGTGGTTGCGAAGAAACCACCATGCCTCGTGTTCAGTGCCTTACAGTCCAAGAAGCGGTGGAACTGATAATGAACGATGACGAACTGTGTGATGCCGACCTGGAGCTTGTAAACATTCCTCCGGCCGTGGAGGACGACATGAGTGACAAGGATGAGGCTGATGATGACGGAACTGGTCCAGCCATCGTACGCGATGTGCCTGGTACTGTGGAGGTGCACTTCCGCCGGGAAGAAGAGCAGGAAGACGAGCCGGCCGCTCCAGTGAAAAAGAAGCCCAAGTTTGATAAATCTGCACCGGTGTGGAAGCCCGTGAACCCGGTGTACTGTGGATGGGGTGCGATGTCCGACACGACTTCGAAAAATCGACAGGATCTAACGGATCAGCCCGGCTCGAAAAAGCCGGTAGAAATTTTCGAGCAAGTTTTCAACGACATCATCCAGCATATCCGCACTGAGACGCTGAGATATGCCCAGGACGTCAAAAACGACCCCAAGTTCCAGCTACACGAGGACGAGCTGAAAGGCTTCCTGGGTGTGCTGCTATACTCGGGCTACAGCCAGCTGCCCAGCGAGAGGATGTATTGGTCGGAAGTCGTGGACATGCAGCACACCATCATCCGCAATGCCATGCCTCGAAGCCGGTACATGAAGATAAAATCATATCTTCATGTACAGGACAACTCCAAGCTGCCTGGTCCGCAATCTCAGCTCCAAGACCGTGCCTTCAAGGTGCGTCCACTGCTGGACCTTCTGAACGAGTCGTTCCAGCAGTTCAATGTGTTTCAAGAGGATCTGGCGGTTGATGAGATGATGGTAAAGTACTACGGTCATCACGGCCTCAAGCAGTACATGCGCGGAAAACCGATAAGGTTCGGATACAAGCTGTGGGCGTTGTGTAGCAGTGACGGCTTCTGTTACAAGTTTGACTTGTACTGTGGCAAGGAGAAGCGGTCGGAGCTGCAAGATCTACCCTGGGAACGCGTGTCGTGCTGGACATGATCAGCCCAGTGACCGACACAGGCGCCCACAGACTGTTCTTCGACAACATGTTCACGTCGCGGACGCTGCTGGTGACGCTGAAGGCTCGTGGTCTGCGCGCCACTGGTACGGCACGAGAGAACAGACTGGACAAGTGCGCGGTCACACCACTCAAGGCAATGAACAAGAAAAAGCGTGGTACTCACGAGCAGCACTTTGGCTCGACAGACGAGGTGCTGCTGGTGAGGTGGAAGGACAACAAGGTGGTCAACATCATGACCAACTTTGACACTGTGGATCCGGCGACCTCTGCATACCGTTATGACAGGACGGAGAAGAAACGCGTGGAAGTTCCGCAGCCCAAACTGCTGAAAGCGTACAACCAAGGCATGGGCGGCATGGACCTCCATGACTGGATGCTGGGCCAGTACCAGGTGTCCATCCGGGGCAAAAAGTGGTATTGGTGTCTCATCACCCGTGCTCTGGACACGGCCATGGTCAACAGCTGGCTGCTACACCGCGCCGCAGTGCCTCAGCAGCAGAAACTGACGCTGCTCCAGTTCCGCCGTGACATCGCCACCACCTATCTGATGACCGCTGCCAGGGTCAGCACCGGAGGTGGGGCAAAGGCGAGCTGTCCGAAGCGTACACACGGAGTGTGGATCCCTGGCAGCCTCCGGTACGACGGCGTGGGACGCCTGCCCACCAACCTAGGCTTACGCCGGCGCTGCCAGCTAGAGAAGTGCCAGCGGAGGTCCACCAAGAAGTGCGTGAAGTGTGATGTGCCTCTCTGCTTCGCCTGCTTCGTCGCCTACCACACGGCCTAGAGCACATACATGTAGGTAGACTGCACGGCCAGGGCGTTATCCGTCAGAGATGAGAGAGCAGGTAGGCAGTTAGTCTGCCACCGTGGTGTATTCGGATTGCGCCATGATTTGGGGTCGTCGGTGCCCGGTCGTGTGCATGCCATTGGCTTGTGATTGTCACAGCTCACCTCCACATGCAATGGCAGGATGAGGTCCTGTGTTATACTGGGGGTGAATGCGTATGGTGTACCTACCTACGTTGAGTCTTCACCTACATTCGCAGTTTGTGCTCGTTTATCACGATATGTCGTAAAGACTGCTGAATGGTCAATGGTCATGTATGGCGTTTGAACACGTAATGTATCTCACAGCTCGTAAACGCATGCTTTTGAATGGGTGTTAAGTGTCCAGTTCGTTTTGGAATGATCCGGGGATGAGCATCGCACAATAAACGTTTCGGCTTGACTTGCTTATTATTTGTTCGTTTCATGATCGTCATAGGATCAGATTATCTGAATAATGGGACAATCTGCTACGTGCTGCGTCGTAACACTGCAAAAGCATAGGTATAGGAGAAAAAACTCCTCAACTACCTTATCCGTACATTCCTAATAATGGATATCCAGCGGTTTTGTATGCCTTCCACCGGCATCCACCGCTGCGCGGACCCGCGCCACCCGTCACCGCGCGGCCTGCCCACCTGCCGCCCGCCACCGCGCGGCCGCCCGCCCGTCGCTGGCGCCCGTGCGGCCATTTTTGGTCGCATCTGTATCCAAAAAACTATCGAGTATTTTTTTCTTCTTCAGATTTTCTTACTTCACTCATAACTAGGCTACATGCCAAAAAAACTGAAAATTTGGACGGAAAATGGGTCCAGGCTTTAATGGGTTAACCGCATTCGTGAATTCCAGTGTGTGGTACAGTTACGATCAGCGCCACCTTTCATGGCGTGTCCGATGTGTCCCCACGGTCGTTTTCCGATGAGAGACTGCACACAGTGCACAATCCATAGCCTTCCTCATGGTTGAAGAAGACGTTAGACTCCTCATTGATCACAGATCCTTACCATCTTACTTAATGCGGTTCCATGCAGACTCTCCGCTGTCTCTCTTCGATTTCAGATGGTACATCTTCAACTAGCTGCAGCCCCCTTATGACTTAGTACGGACATGAAAATTATATTACCCTCCACGGTTCGTTCACAGTGCGCGTGGCCTCAATCCGTGTCGCTCCCGAACTCCATTGGTTCATTGTAGCAAATATGCCTTCATGCGGTCCAGATTTGTGTCAGCCATGTGCAAGGACTACCTGCAGTTTCTAGTCGGAAAAAGTATATGCGGAAGTTTCGTTTCATCTTTTATACGGACAATTCAGATTGCTTGTTTCATGACGTCGGATGTTTTGTCTGCATTTTATCCTTGGGTAATGTGGAAGGTATGGGTCATTGTTAAATCACCAACTTTGAGAGTTCCATTACACCATATTTAAATTAGTTTGTCCGTTAAAAATATGGTATTTTTCAACTTGCTCAGTTTGTAATTGGGTTCGTGTTCTCATTTTTCATTCTTGGTCAGTTATTTTATTGAATTGTTGTATTATTCAATTTGATCCAAGTGATTTGCATTCGCTATTATGGAAAGTCACAATATGCTTCATTTCGGGGAGATATACGTATATCAAAGGGAACGTAGTTGATGGGTCGATGGGCAGTGGTATACCGAAGGGGAAAGGGGCCCCGTAAACTTACCGACAGCAACCCGACGTCGGCCCGATACTCAGCCTTACGTCGGGCCGATGTCAGACGCTAGTATAGCGCCTACAAGTTGCGTGTGGATGTATGAATAGGCATGAAGGATCTGGCAAAGCCACTAGGGAGGCTTCGTTGTCAAGCAACACCCGGGATGTGCACGGCTTAGACGTAACGTTAATTTCAGAACAGGTTACAAATAAAATTATCCGAAGGACCTTTCTACTCTGAGGGGTGTCATCGGCTGCGAAAAAAAAAACTTGTTGAGCGGTTGCAGTGGCGCATTGTGAGTTCAAAGTTTAAAATTTCCCCCTCCCTCTTGGGTGGGTGGGCACCCAATAATTGCGCCGGGTCCATATAAATTCGCATCGGGGCCCAACAATTTGCACCGGGCCCGCCCAAACACGCTGTGGCCCAGCTAAGTACAACGCGCCCCGCGAACCCTCGCCGCTCCCCCCCCCCCCGAACTATCGCGCTCGAGAATCAAAATTATCAATCGGTAGTTTAAGAACTTTGGGTCTGGGCATCAAATATTTCCGTCTGAGTTAAAACGATGGTGTCAAGGACCTCATGACCTTGAAGCATGGCCCCAAAAATCGCATGAGGACCCGAGAATACCGGGCCAGACCCATCCAAAACTTGGAGGGATTCCGAAAAAAAGTATGATAGATGTCCATGAAAATCGCTCTGGAGTCCCAAACATACCGCCAGATGCCTTCAGAAATCGCGCTCGCTCGTCCCCCCCCCCCCCAAGAAAAAGAAGAAGAAACGTACCAGAGCTTAAAAAAATGGAATTGGACAGAAAATACGATTCCGGGATTATACAAAATCATGGCGGGATTCGGACTTCGAAGAATGCAGAAGAGATGCCAAAAAAATCGCGTCGAGGCCTGGCATTGGGCCTCGTGCTTGAACCCGAAAATTCGCACTGGGATACCGATAAATCGTACCAGAGCCGCGAGATTCGTACTGGTAACCCTCCCGCTACCAGTCGCCATGCAGGTCAGAGATGTCTGAGTGGTGATGACATCACCATTCAGCCAACAATGTACTCTGCGCTCACGGCGGCCCTGCGAAACAGGTTGGCGCTCTGCCGGCCACCCGCCTGGAGGCTGTCCTCAGGCATCGGCAGCTGGGAGACCAGAAGTCATCACAGCTCCTTCTGAGGATGCGCTCTGAGCTTGGTGCTGCAGGGGACGGACCACAGGACAGCGAGCTCCTCAGGACGTTGTTCCTGCAGCGGCTGCCACAGGTGGCCCGAGAAGCACTGACCTTACCTTCGGAGAACATATCTTTAAAAACGTTGGGCACAGCCGCGGGCACGTTTCTTGAGGCTTCCGCCCCCAGCACGGTGGCGACAGTCGGCGCAATCTGCCCACCTGTGTCGAATGCTCCGGTCACGGCGATGTCATCCGACACCAGCGCGCTGTTCGCTCTCCAAGGCATAGTGTCGGCGCTGGCGGCCGCCGTCGATCGCCTGGGGGAAAACTCTCACAGCGATCGCCCGGGAACAAGGACGGGTGACCATCACCCCTGGTTTCGACAGCGGAACTATCGTTCCCGATCACGATCACAACAGCAGGCGTAGCACCATCAGCTATGCTATCATCGGCGATTCGGCGCGGATGCTCGTCGATGCGCCGCACCCTGCGCCCATGGCCGATGGAAAACTGGACGGCCTGAGAGAGCAGGCGCCGCCCACAGACCCGGTACGCTTGGCTCCACTCCTGCATGTCACTGACGCAGACCTCACCGTCATGGTCGACACGGGAGCACAGGTCAGCATGCTGCCCCCAGCCAACTGCCGGTGAGCTGCAAGGTAAACACGGCAGCTGCTCCACGCCTGACAGCAGGCAAACTTCCTCGGCCACTACCAATTGATGGTCGCTCCCTGCGTACAGCCATCGGACAGAGGTCCGCTCCACCCGTTGCGGACGCCGTCAGACTGCGAATCCTAGCTCTGAAGGAGTTCCCCAACGTCACGTGGCGTCCGCTCGACGGCGTCCCCTGGACCGTGGTCACCGCCAGGACGTGGTCTCCATTGACCGCGCCAAGCCAGCGCATCTGGAGCCTGAGACGGAGGCGTCTACGGCGACCGCTGTGCCACCACACACCTCGCGGTGTTGGCCGGTGCCACTGCTGGAACCCCAGCCATTGCTGCCCGGGCCCTCGTCACTGCCAGGACCTCAGCCACTGCTGCCCACGCCCTCGTCACACGTTCGACGCGCGCGCCAGCCGCTGGCCCGGTGGCGTCCCCAGCCGCTCCCATGACACCACTCCGGTCCTGCCTGCGGACCCGCTCCGGTCGTGCCGCGCGCCCGCCTCTTCGATACGGTGCACAGTGTAATCCTGTTGCCCTCTCAATGTGTAAACGCGCCCTCTGCGCTTCGGGGCACGCTGCTCCTATCGTTTTTCCCGACTCAGCTCCACGCGCCGGTCTGGGAGAGGCTTGTAGTAACTCACTGCTTGTAGTAACTCGAACTCTGGCGTACGTGCCGCCGAGCCGACGTGCCGGGCGGTGTAACACGAGACTGTGTAGCTATGTATTTACCAGCCTGCCACCGTGTACACGAGACTGGCCGCTCACCACTATCCCCGTGACCACGTTATGATTGCGCCGGCACGAGAGTTGCTGCTGCCGGCCCTCGAAATCGGGGGCCGTTGCAGCCCCCGAGTCAGATTGCTCCGCTATCTCTCTCGCCGATGTGCACATCGCCGTCACGGGTCCTTAAGCCCTGTGGACACACCAAAAGAACAAACAACGCAGTCCCTCAAGCCGCTGCATAGACACAGCGAAACCCTAGGAGCACAACGGGAGGTAAAAAATGCACCGGCCTTCTAAAGCGCACCATGTTTCACAAAAAGCGCCAGGGTTTTAAAGTATGCGTTGCAACCATAAATATACATACCGACAGCTCTAAATGAACACACCGGAGGACATCAAAACGCACCAAGACCATAGCACATTCCATAGACTAAAAACTTAGCATATTTGTATATATAGTGCTCAGGTATTCATCTGAAATCTACGGCAGTGATGACTCCAGCAGGTATCCTAATATACGAAGCATGTAGCTGTACTTCGCCCTCTTTTCAGCACACCATACTCATTGGATGTCCGAAAACCAGAGGAGAAGAGCTAGGTTGTTTTAAGTTTACGATTTGCTGTCCGAAGCATGTCGATGATCGGCCCATACTTAACCTGCGTAACCGTTTATGGCATTGCGTTATTTCGCGCCGGTATTCCACCAACTTCTTTGAAGCATGGCAACCCGAGAGCAAGATATACGGTCAGATAGTGCACATTGTTCTCTTTGACGACTGTATTTTCCTGGAGGGGCCATTCTACCACCATCCTTTACAAGCCATCGGCTTCAGTTCGTTGTCCTTTTTTGTGTGATGTTCCTTGATTAGACGACTCACACGGCGCAAATTGCAATGTACAAATATATATTTTTAATGTAAGATTTCCCGATTTCACGCATTTCGGTCCATAGAGTCCGGTTGCCACCATGTCAGCGTTCGTACACGTACACACCTGCCCTATGCATTTGGCGCATTCGCCATACTTCATGCGCTTCTGCAGTTTCGGCGCCTTATGCTTTGATGATGACCATTCGGTTTGACTTCTTACGTTTTGTTATTTGCAGACGTATGATGGTCGCATGCCATATTTGACGTCATGGCATGCTTCGCAAGGAGGTTCGCTGGGAGACTTCTATGAATTCAGTTCGGCGATTAGTTCTTTTCCTCCCACATCTTTTGGTAGAGGATAAGGCCGGATACCCGTCTTAGCTTTTATACATCTCACCTTTTTCTTTAACCACGCTCCTATATTGGTCCGAGTCGGAGCACTGGTTCCTCCTTTAAAGGGGCTGCTGCGTTTGTCCGTGCATTGATGTGTTTTGTGACCTCAGCACAGTTTTAAACGGCCCTACCCCATTTTTGTGACCCCGAGATTTTGAGGGTTGCTAAGGGTTTGCTAAGGGTTTGTCGCATTTTTGTGAATCCACGGTGTGTTTGAGAGACGAGTGCGTTCACGAAGATCCCAATTGGTGTATTTTGTGCTCCCAAGTCTTAAGGCCCACGCAGCTTTTTGTGAGCTCCGATCTATTTATTATGTCCTCTTGCCGTCTTTGCGGTCCAGACGTGATTCAAGAGACTCGGAGGGTTTTGCAGGCCTCCACTGTACTCCTGGGTGCCCCAGGTGTGTTTTTGTGGCTTCGACGCATATTATACAGTCCTGTCGGATTTTGCGAGACAGGTGCGTCGGACGGGCATGGGGCGCATTCGGGCTCCCGGTGTGACTTCAGGTCCTTGCTGTATTTATTTTGGACGCCAGATAAATATAGCATACGCGATTTTTTTCGGGGCCCGGCGGGAATGTCTAGGATTCCAGCACGATTTTTTTCAACTTCGGCGCGACTTTTGAGGGCTGCGGCTCGATTTTCCCGAGTCCGGCCACATTTTTTTTTTTGGGGGGGGGGAACCATCTCTTAGGGGAGGAGCAATATTGGAGGGTAAATATATATATATATATATATATATATATATATACATATATATATATATATATATATATATATATATATATATATATATATATATATATATATATATATATATATACATATATTGCATTCAATTTGCTTTAATTGCATTGAATTTGCTTTGATTGCATTAAAGCAAATTCCTCTGTTTAGGATATTTCTGGTAAAAACGGAAACTATAGATATGTGGTAAAAGCTGCCCACTGTCTGGTAGGGTCGCTGGAATGGCTCGATGGAGCCGCTAGTACTGGGATGGAATGGTTGAAATGATAGTGTTTCATTGCGTTTACCATTGCTAGTTCGAAGGGAATGCTTATCCTGATGAAGCTTGTGCCATGGCCTTGGTGGGGTTGTGGGATTGCCATGGCCCCGATGAAGCTTGTGCCATGGGTGTGATGATGTTATAAAAGATGAGCAACGAGCAAGATGCAACTTATGGAGATGTTACAAGAGTATTTTCTACGCTAGTGACTACCATACTTAAGTTATTGATGTATACCTTACTGATGTATCCCTTACCTGAATTGTAAACGCGTAGGAAGCTTTACCCCGTTGAAATGTTCCTGCGTGGCCACAGCTGAAATAATGAGTTGTATGCAAAAAAAAGAAGAGAAATCAAAGCAGAACCTACCGTCGTGGCAAACGCCAGGGCAGACGGCGAATGCCAGCTGGCGTTTATGGTTCTGAATATACGTGCACTGACCGGTTGGCTGATCACGCGATGATTGGGCTTGCGCTGGTTATCCAGCATCGTCAGCGCGGTCTGTACCACACATACCACGAATCACCTGTTACCTTGACGAATTTTTGCTCGGAAGGATTTACGATAGTCTGTTCAGGTCTCTACTGGACCGTCCACCTGTGCGAGCTGAAGCAAAACAACCTCATAGTATTGTGCTGTATTTGTTCCAGTAAATATACAAGCAGAAACTTCCTGAAAGTTATCAAGCTTTCATCTCAAGAAGACAGATTGCCTCGTCTGATGAAGGAACGACGATAACGCATGACGTTGCAAGACAGCGAGTCACAGGGACCTACAGTACATCAGTTATTGCCTACCTAGGGTTTGCGATTTGGAAGCTCCCAGGATACCCCATGCCGTGCTTGGTGTGTGGTGTTGCGTGGCTATGTGTGTGACGTCCAGTTGATTGTCTAGATTTGCGCAGTTTAGTACGTGGTGCCGCGGGAGTTGTATGCGGTGTTGTAAGGTTTACTGCGTGCTCCTGCGATTTGGCGCGCAATATCCGCAGGCTGGTGTCTGGTCAATGGTAGCTTGGTGTCTAGTATTCCGCAGCTAAGCACATGGTGTTTCACCGTGATATGAGATGACGTGGATGTGGAGCGCGCGATTACGTTTCACTGATCATGGAGAGCGCAGGGTCATGAGAGCGATAGTTCGCAGAGTGGTGTAAATGGCGGGTAATAGTGATGGCGAGCTGCCGCTGCGGGACTGCTGTGACTGACGTGACTGATGACGAGGCCGCTGGGACTGCTGTGACTGATGACGGGGCTGCTGTGACTGATGACGGGGCGCTGTGACTGACACGACTGATGACGGGGCCGCTGGGACTGCTGTGACTGATGACGGGGCTGCTGTGACTGATGACGGGGCGCTGTGACTGACACGACTGATGACGGGGCCGCTGGGGCTGACATGATTGATGACGGGACCGCTGGCACTGATGCGATCGATGACGGGGCCGCTATCACTGATGTGATTGATGACGTGATCGCTGGGACTGATGCGACTGATGGTTGGACTGCTGTCACTGACGCAGCAAAACAGCACGCCACATCGAAGGTCACCACTGAAACTCTGCACAACAGATCTTCAGGTAAGTAAGACAGCCACCACAGATTACATCACTAAAAGTCGACTTTTAAGATCTCCGCCAGTCATCAAAAGTCATCCAGGTGATCAAGTATAACCGCAGGTCACCACCGGCGGCCACCATTGATAGCAAGCCGTTGTCAGCGGCCACCATTGATAGCAGGCTGTTGTCAGGGGCCACCATTGATAGCAGGCCGTTGTCAGCCGCTACCATTGATAGCAGGCTGTTGTCAGGGGCCACCATTGATAGCAGGCTGTTGTCAGCGGCCGCCACTGGCAGTCACCACTGGATCCCGCTGCTGCTGATCGGCTGCCCGTCACTAGCCCGCCATCATATCCATGAACTCTGCAACAGCAGCAGCCGGCGGTCACCGTGGGTGGAGGCATTTGACGGCCGGTCGCTCGCCCGCCACCACATCCACGGGCCCTGCAACAGTAGCAACCGGCGGTCACCGTTGGTGGAGGCATTTGACGGCCGGTCGCTCGCCCGCCACCACGTCCACGGGCCCTGCAACAGCAGCAGCCGGCGGTCACCGTTGGTGGAGGCATTGGACGGCCGGTCGCTCGCCCGCCACCACATCCACGGGCCCTGCAACAGCAGCAGCCGGTGGTCACAGTTGGTGGAGGCTGGCCCGTCGCTCGCCCGCCGCCACATCCACGGACCAGCAGCCGGCGGTCACCGTTGGTGGAGGCGGCGGCGGTATGGGGCCGGCTGGCCCATCGCTTGCTCGCCACCACGTCCACGGGCCCTGCAACAGTAGCAGCCGGTGGTCACCGCTGGTGGAGGCGGCGGCGGTATGGGGCCGGCTGGCCCGTCGCTTGCTCGCCACCATGTCCGCGGCCCCTGCAACAGCAGCAGCCGGCGGTCATCGTTGGTGGAGGCGGCGGCGGTATGGGGCCGGCTGGCCCGTCGCTTGCTCGCCACCATGTCCGCGGCCCCTGCAACAGCAGCAGCCGGCGGTCATCGTTGGTGGAGGCGGCGGCGGTATGGGGCCGGCTGGCCCATCGCTTGCTCGCCACCACGTCCACGGGCCCTGCAACAGTAGCAGCCGGCGGTCATCGTTGGTGGAGGCAGTGTCCGGCCGACGCGACAGTGTGTACTGTGGCTTCAGCTGACGGCCCACCCGTCAGCTCAGACGTCAGCTCAGACGACACGTCAGCTGGCAGCTGTCACGGAGCTGCCGTCCTGCTGCGTCACACTCGCACCGACCTGAGCTCACGCCAGCCGGCTCGGTGCGCCTGTTGTGTTGTTGTTGCATCGCCTGTCACCAGGCGCGGGCTGGATCCAGAACAAAGACTGCTTTGGGGTACTTCTGCTGGGCTACGTGGCGGTGAAAATGCGGTGTTTCTGCGCTGAACGCATTGCAAAGTGAAGCGAACGTGACGTGAAATAACAGTAGCGCGTGCATACCCTGCGGACTCTGAATCGTGCGCCATGCATCGTGTGCCACACGGCAAATGTATTGCTTTGGTGTGTGCATACCTTGAAGTAGCTCTGCTTTGGTATAATGACTATCTCTTCCCGTGCAAATTGGATAGGGAATATAAATTATAGCAATCGCATGTTATCACAGACAGGGACAGCGAATCCTATGCAATAAGCATGCACATATATCATATGCAGTGGAGTTGCTCCCTCTCAATAGGAATATTTAGCTTTGCGTACGTACATACACCTGCACACATATACACATGTATACATACATGCATGCATATATATAATTATATATGCTCACACACATATACATAAGTACATGCATACATAGATGCCTACATACAGGGGTGTTGTTGTGGATAAACTTGATGGAGCATGTGCCCCCTCAATTCATTTCCCCCCAATAATTTTAGAAAATAAACATGCAAGCATATATACATGCAGACCTACACATGTAAATGCATACACACACACCAACCTTACTTGTTCCGTCTGACGACTATGCGAATCAGTGGATATTGTGTCATATTTTTAAGTTTAAGTCATTTCTTTTCATTTCAAGGTCATGGGTTGATGCATTGATGTCGATTTGTATACTTTTGGCGTGGCATTGGTCCCGTATGCTGACTTGACTCCCCAATAATTTCACTTTTGACATGATGCTATGTGAAGTGACCCCGCAATCAACTTTGGCCCACCCATTTCGTCCATGCATGCCTCATCCACCCCCTCCGCCTAAAAAACAAATGGGCACCCCTGGGCTAAAGCTAGTGCTCTCAAACATTGGGAGACGCACAATGTACCCAAATTTCGACATTTAGCGAGGAAACGACTTCCAACGGTTTGTATGTTTATGCCTTAAGTCATGTTCGCCCTGAGACCCTGATATATATTTTGCTTCGTATTTACGCCATTCGCCGGATCTCCGTATGTATTGATGCATGGACATGCATTTAACTAGCATTCCACTCTATTGATCAATTATACGTAAAATATCGACAATGGTAATTATCTGTACGTGTATTTATGTGGAGCGCTGTGAGGCAAGACACAAAACAGAAATTATGTGGCATAACTGTACGCAAATTGTTAAATTTGGCGTCTTTTTGCACCCTTTGCCCCTCCCTCCCACCAATATCAAACGTTCTCATTTGAGCCGGCCTAAGCATAAATTTTCACACAATGGGGAGGGGATGTAGCCCCTCTCCTCGTTGTTCCTACGCCCACGACAATACCGCTACGCTGTAGAATAGCATCTAAACATGCAATATTCCCACACATAACTACTTTGAATTTGACGACATCCACAGGACAGTCTTCGTTGCAGCCGCAGCACAGCGTGGCCATGCGGTCTACAGATGGCGTGCGGGGGTGCGGGGGAGGGGGACAGCGACAACAGCGGGCCAATCGCTGCACAGCTCTGTCACAGCCACGCACCAGCAGTGCTGCCCCAACCACGCACCAGCAGCGCCCCGACAGCGACGTACCGCACTTGGCCGCCGGCCGGACGCCAGCTAGCCAGTCATCATTTCCATGAACTCTGAAAGCACAGCACGCAGGCGGTGGGTGGGTCTACTCTGCGGTCGATGGCTGCGGAGCCAGACAGCGCCGGTGGATCAGCAAAGCGAGCCTGGTCAAAAGCGGCACACGCATACAAGGTGCTAATGGTGTTACTGGTCTTCCAGCCAAGGTCGAACTTCCATACAGGGCGCAAGTCGGCACAGCACGGGAACAGCCTTCTATAACAAGTTTGGTTCAATTATAATCGTTTTAGCACGCAGGTGCTCTTCAAAGGGAATCAGGTCGTCTAAGAAGCAGGTCATTCTCGGAAGCTCTATGCAAACTTTAGCTAGGGTTGCAAGTGGCAATGACTGGGTCAGAGAAGTTGGTTCGCTATTGCAATATTTATAAATATGTCCAGTGCAGAAAGCATGTGTAGACTCATTTTCGTCAGTTTTAACCTAGCCTCACAGGCGCCATAACAACATAGGTCTTCAAAGTGAGCATCACCTGTCCGGAGAAGTGGCGCCTCTCCAGACAAGTGCCCCTCCCACGATTACAATTTCTGGATCCGCCTCTGTGTCGAGCTAAATCTTGCGCTATGTCTTTATTCGGCACCACACGACACTGCAGAGACAAGCATACTGGTTGTCGTACGTCCGTTACATACTTTACGGTGAAGAATTAACTGACCATTTATCCATATGTACGTATCGTACGCTGAGGACAGCAACAGCCATTTTACTATAAATTTCGGGTAGTAAAATCTCGCCTTGTTTTGGGCAGCGTACTAAGTAAACGAAAACATTCATGTCGTCTGGCTGCCGCACCGGCGGACTCTTGAAACCGTAAAAACTTTTTAGTACAGCTTTACGCATTCTAGTTTCTTCACTCGGAGTCAGTTGTGCTCGTTTGATTCTGACTGACCAACTTTATCTAATTGGTTTGCATCTCGGGGCTTCAAGTTCAAACCCAAGGAGGGATGACGTTTATATAACGTCTATATGAGAGATGACGTTTATATTTTTATATTTATAAGTTTATGTGTGCGTTTAATAACGAAAGTTGATGAGTCCTTCACATCTAAAGTACTTCCCCCTCCGATTTTGAAGGCGCGTGACTACATAAACACTCAGGGCAACGCGATTATCATTATTGCATTGTTCACTTACACGGATATTCAACTTTTGCCCGAGCCTGCAAAATTTGTCCCTACTCGCCCAGCTAGTTATGCTTACAGCTGCAGCTGGTCGCACAGCTGGTCTACGTACAGCTGGTCAGGTCTGGCACGTACAGCTCCTGGTACGAACAATTGGTAACTCGCACTGGTTATACCTACACGCCTTATACTCGCTACGTTTATATACGGAACCCTGCAACGCCAAAACAACTACATTCGACAAGACACGACGAAACGCATGTGTTGGTTCTCTGCAAACAAAGGAAATATCACCGGTGCTGCATATTCAGTCCGTAAGAAAGTGTCCGTGTACACTAGGCCAGAGGAAGCCCGACGTTAGCCACGGTCGGTCCGTGTACATTAGACCAGAGGAAGCCTTTAGCCGTGTATTCACGAAAATAGCACTGTAACAGACCTGTAATTAGTTATCTTTCAAGTAAAGTTTCATTGTGGTCGGTACCAAGGCAGTGCCAAGAAAGAAGGTCTAAAAGTGAAACAAAGGATTTGAGAGTTGTAAATGGCGCATTATTCGTTCACGGATAAGTCATGTAATTAGGTGTAAGGGTATCATGTGGAGAGAAAGTGCGGCCCTTCCTGCAAAAAAAAAGCAGCGTTGACTTAGTACGGTTCATGGTCAGTGTGAGAACACCTCTCAACTCATTTCACTCCAACACAGAGGCGAATTCCCAGTAATTTCTTTGGAGGGTTCAGCAGTCACAAGGCCGATATCTTAAAAACGGTCCGCAAGGGTTCGCCTATCGGAAGACTCATTTCGGTATTTTTGCGGAATTCAATGGGAAGAACAATACAAACCGACTTAGTGGTGGGAACTGTCCCCATGTTCGCCTCCCGCACCCACTACATCGCTGCGCTAGTGCCAGCTGGCGACGGGTAAGCCGACTCCCACTTCGCGTTCGACTCAGTAAATGGCATCTGCCTTTCCAACCGCGCGTTTTCTGGCTGTGATCGGGTCGCGAGCCGATTTTACATTTGTAGCGCATTCCATCGCACTCGTCGATGCGACTCCGTCGCGAGCGCGTCGAGTGGACGACAGCCAATCGGGGACAGTCTTGCTTTCGACTCGCGCTTCGTCCGCACTGTCATCTTGTTCGCTGGCACGTCCGATCGGCCTCGAGCTGGATGACGTTCAGCCGAGTTTGGCCCGGTGCCGGTCTATATCGGGAGCCGGCGCACCATAACTCACCGTCGAAGTCCAGGGTGCCACTGCCGTCCGTGTCCACCTCCTCGATGATGCTCTCCAGGTCGTCAGGGGTCAACTTGTCGTCCAGCGCCTTCAGAATCTCCTTCAGAACCTGAGTCGTGATGTATCCGTTGCCTGCAGAGACAAGCATACTGATTGTCGCACGTCCCGTTACGTACTTTACGGTGAAGAATTAACTGACCATTTATCCATATGTACGTACCGTACGCTGAGGACAGCAACAGCCATTTTACTATGCATTTCGGGTAGTAAAATCTCGCCTTGTTTTAGGCACCGTACTAAGCAAATGGAAACATTCATGTCATCTGGCGGCCGCTGTAATAGACCGGCCATTGGATAGTGTATTGAGCAAACAAAGAAAAAATACTGGCCACTTGACCAAAGATTTGCCTCTTGAGTCGTACAATTGTGGTCGAAATGCCACCTAGCAAGCATTGACTCATTCATGTTGACTGAAATTATGAACTTCCATTATTTTATAGCAAGGAGAACTAAAACAATATTAAAGATGCCATGGTAGCGGAACTTTGCACGTTTACGCGTTTATACGTTTGTAAATTAAGTAGGTGATGTAAGATGCACCGTGAAATTTGGTATTTTAAATAAAAATGGAAATTTAATTGCATATGCGTACGCCTTACTAGCTAACAATAGCTAATATATGTCGATAAATACTTGTATTGCAACTGTAGTCAGGATCCTGTTCGTTGCACGTCGACAGGTCATATTCAAAGTAAAAGGAAACGAAAATCGCGATATGACCTCATTGTCACCTATCTCAGAAGCGAATTTGTTACACTTTCCCGCTGGAATAAAAGGATGTTCCCGGAGTCTGAAAGTGAAGTGAGCGTATTTCGCGTTCTTTGAATGGGGAGGGGGTACGATTGGCCGGCTGTCCCTGGGCACTGGTGTACCTTTTGCTAGGTTGTGCCCCTGCATGGCATATCTACGGACTCTTAGTTTGCTACCAGTTTACATCGGTTTGTAACATTCATGAGAGTAATATTGTACCCCGATGAAGGCAGCAGTCGAAACGACGATATAGATAGCCAAAGAGCTTTAGCATTAATCTATGTCTCATTGTCACCAAGCCAATATAAATATTTGACTCGCATATATGGTTGGTAGGCAAGTAAGTTGGAAATGCACCTTATCCAGCTTCGAAGTTGTGACTAGACACCGACTCCCCTGAGCAGCTCATCCATGCCAAAATACCTGGCAATGCCTTTATTTATGAGAATGCACACCCATTCTGAGCGAAAGGGTTTGAGGTTCGGCGAGCGCTTGGGATTTGGAAGATTGATCTCATTTATCATACAGGTGATATCCGGGGTTAAGGTTATAATGCATACGTGGTATTTCGGAAATGAATCCGAGCATTTGTATTGCTGGATTCAAACATTTGAAGAGTAATGGGGAAAACATCTATCCGGTGTATGTCGGTCCAATACCCAGTAGGCAATGACAGTTTTAGCTTCTGGACAGCAGCCCACCATATACGTCCCTGGGGACTGCGTGAAGCATAGCTACTGCACCCCCCCCGCCACACGTCCCTAGGGACTGCGTGATGCATAGCTACTGACCCCCCCCAACATACGTCCCTGGGGACTGCGTGATGCATAGCTACTGACCCCCCCCCAACATACGTCCCTGGGGACTGCGTGAAGCATAGCTACTGCACCCCCCGCCATACGTCCCTGGGGACTGCGTGATGCATAGCTACTGCACCCCCGCCACACGTCCCTAGGGACTGCGTGATGCATAGCTACTGACCCCCCCGCCACACGTCCCTGGGGACTGCGTGACGCATAGCTACTGACCCCCGCCACACGTCCCTAGGGACTGCGTGATGCATAGCTACTGACCCCCCCCCAACATACGTCCCTGGGGACTGCGTGACGCATAGCTACTAAACCCCCCCAACATACGTCCCTGGGGACTGCGTGATGCATAGCTACTGACCCCCCCCAACATACGTCCCTGGGGACTGCGTGATGCATAGCTACTGACCCCCCGCCACACGTCCCTGGGAACTGCTACATAGCACAGCTACTGGATGCCTACCACAGGTCCCTGGGGACTGCGTGACGCATAGCTACTGACCCCCCGCCACACGTCCCTGGGAACTGCTACATAGCACAGCTACTGGATGCCTACCACAGGTCCCTGGAGACTGCGATACCTGGAGTTCCTGGGATGGCTTTGTTCAGCTTCGAAGAACCCATATTCGCAGGACTCTAATTTAGTTGAAATTTCGCATCTGGCCAGTCAATATTATGTGACGATTCTAAACATTTGCACAATGTATTTTTTTCAAATATTTTTAGAGTTCTTTTTTTTGCATAGCACCTGATGAGTCAGTCCCAGCGTTGCCAAGGTGTTGCATGATGCAAAGGGAAGTAAAAGGTAGTAACGGTGGCAGATTCAAGACTAAAGCTTCGCATTTGTTTTGTCTTTATTCAGAAATCACTACGGAAAACGCTTACTTTCGCTGTAAAGGATGCCAGCTTTCACCAGCATTCGACTGTACTTCCCGTACCCGACATGTGTACTGTGAAATGCTCAGTCGTTACCTTCTTTGTCGTAGAGTCGGAAGGCCTCCTTCAGCTCCTGCTGCATAGCCTCGTCGTCCTCTTCTTCCAAAAAATTTGAAGCAACGCTGACGAAATTGTCAAAATCAAGTTTTCCATCTGGAAAAGTGGCGAAATCACACCACAACTACACCGTAGATGTACAGCAGGCACAGCTGCGGCAATTTAACGGACCAAAATTGCGGGAAAATCGTCCCGTGGTTAAAGATAGTGTTTTTGAGGTTTTTACCTATTTTATTCAGCTGTTGCTCATATCTCACGAATTCGCAGTGCGTCACGTAGCAGACGCAACTTTAAGGACATAGCAAATATGCGCAAAATACCGCGGCGATTTTTTTTTCCAAAAGGGAAGTGAAATGTGCATCAGCGAACAAGCAATAACTTATTACCTGTTTGCTGATGCACATTTACTTCACTTTTGGAAAAATTCGCCGCGGTATTTTGCGCTTATTTGTTATGTCCTCATTAACATATACAGCATCCGCACAGCACCCGCTGAGCGGGTGCTGTATAACCTATGCAGTTGATGCGCCCCTAAACCACAATAATGACGACAGCTAATAAGCTGCCCCATCTGTTTGTAGCATGGGTTTTTCTAGCCATGTATGCTTTTTGTGTTTACTGTGGCAAAAGGTCGCCAGTCATTAACACCGCCAATAATTATATCAATCCTCCGCCTATGATCACAAGTGACATAGGAAAGGGACACGGGGCGGCGTTCCATCCGTTGACGGGCGTGCCCACCATAAAGTATACGGTACGACGCACCGGTGTCCAAAAGTGATACTAGCCCGTGCAGAAGTGGACAAACAAGCATGCGATCTTGCAGTAGGTGAGCACAAACATTCTGGCAATACACGCTTTTTCACAGTTGTGTAGCCACGCCTGACCTGTGGCCTGGTTCTCGCAGAGCGTTCTCAGCTCGTCGTCGTCGAATTGCTGTCCCATGGTGTTCAGGATGGCAGCCACTTTGTTGACCTCAATCGATCCTGTCTTCTTCTGGTCGAACATGACGAATGCCTTTTTGAGCACTGACACAGATCAGGAACAGGTCAGTGTTATGTAATTGTGTTCAATGCACATGGTGAAATATATATATATATATATATATATATATATTTATATATGGCATGCTTTCTTTTGGTACAGTATATTGGGCGGCTTCACCAGCAGATAAATGACGTTGGATACTTTCCTGCATGAAGACTATGCTACCATAAACCTAAGGCCCACTCTCATAGTTTCTGGAGAGCCCTGTGACGCAGTTCCCAGAGCGCAATGACTCCCTCGTCCCCACAAACCGAATTTGTTAAAATATACAATTTGCACCTCGCCCCCTTGCAAGCCAAGGTGCGCCACATGAAAAATAGGCAAAATACGTTATTTTTTCTACTCCCTGAAAACAGTACATTTTCTCAGGAAAACACCGGTACGAACAATATCTTTCTCGAAGTATAGTGGCATTTCACTGAGGAAGTGTTTGCTTTGCATGATTACATCGCATTATCGGTCAGATATTCCTCAAAACCTGTATGAATAAACCCAGAAGCCTCCGAGCCAGCATTGTGAATTCCAGGTGGTTGCATCCATCAATTAATTATCATTGGCCGTTCATTTGATGTACGCCTCACAAGCAGGGGTGTTGTTTTGTATACTGTTGAGGGGGCAAGTGCCATTTCAATGCTGGCTTTGCCCCTCCCCAATAATTTCAACTCATAGCATGAGACCCTATTGAGCATGCACCCAACCCACTTGGGTTCACCCATTGCCTTCATATATTGTGCCCCCCGCCCCAATAACTTTCAGAAATCAACACCCGTGCTCGCAAGAGTTGTTGAGCATGGAGGGAGAAAAGATACACCGCGCTCGTAGAATACTTTTTTCAGAGTATTTCGTGTATTTGTTATCGTTCAGTCTGGTACTTTCATTCCTTGGAACGAAGCATACCTGGACGCACGCACATACAGTGCATACTCTGGGTGGCTTAGGTATGGTAGGCATTACTAATGAAGCAAGCACATCCCAGTGAAAATGTTCTGGATGTCTGGTCTGCACAGACCCGCGGGATCATACACAGGAACTGAAACACAATCCTGGAGGACACCTGCGCATAATCCTGCAAAGGATCCTACAGGGCTCACATGGTGGCAGCGTTTGTACAAAGGAACTGCCATTGGAGGGACGGGGGCGGGCATTGATGGCCGCGGGACTACCATAGGAGCCAGCCAAACTCCGCCCCCTCCCCAAACAATGCTAAAGCAACGGTTAAAGGTCACTGACCGGCGGTGGGGCAGGGCCATGACTGTGGGGGCAGACACAGTCCCTCGGCCTGCATGCTGGAAAAGGCAGGAAGGAACTACCCCAAAGTCGGTTCGGGTGAGGGAGGGCAAGAGTTTATTTCTTGATCATGTATCATGTCGAGTTGATCATGGAGTTGATTTCTTCCACGCATTAATTCTTGTGGTCAAGGTTAACCTCTTCCTAAGTTTAAACAAAATTAAAGGATCCAAAATTGAGTGACCTTCCCACCATTATTCACAACAGGGAATCGCATGTTTGCCAGGAGGGAGCCATGCTGAGCTTCAGCTGGGCAGATCTAGCAGCTCTCCCAGGCTGCTACGGATATGTGCCCATAATCGGGGTCACAGGCAAATGCTGGCTGTAGCAAGCATTCGCAAGTTCATCAAGGTATGCCTGTTGGCATTTATCGATTGTCTCCAAATATATAAATACCCACTGCGCTGTGCTATCATTGTGCTTCATCCGCATTGCTCACATCTAACTTGGAAGAACACAGCATTCCAAGTCATCATTATTGTTTTTAAGTGCAAAGTGCACAAAACGTTCTGACCTCGAACCTGGGAAAGCAATGCCGAATTATTCCTTCCCTGGATCCGCCCATGGTACTCCGTTCCTTGTACCGGCGAGATTCGTCAAATGCTGCGCACCCTCACTTGGAGCTAAATCCTGATTGAAAATTACCAGGACACATCTGAGAATCCTCAAGTTAATCGGGTATTCCAAATTACCCTTCCCGTCTTTCATCCAACGATTGTTTATATTCATGTATCTCATACATCCATTCATTTAAAAACAGATATATATATATATACATACATACCGATATATGAAACGTATGTATATATACATATATATATATATACGTATGTGTGTATGCATGTATGTGTGAGTGTGTGTGTGTGTTTGTGTTTGTGTGTCATCTATCGAAGCAAGGTGATACTGTATTTCACCCATTCCCGTACCGACGCCTATCCTACGTGGTCTCACGCTTATCCTGGCCATTTGATGAGTCAATTATAATATTATAGACAACATTCTCGTTCCCGTCATTGAGACCCTCCATCCTAACTGAACAATTTTCCGTGGTCATCACCACTTAACCTTCGCCCTCCCCGTTCGTGGACCGCTGATGAAGTCCGTTTCTCCGGATAATCTGTGGCAATTTCTGTTCTTCTAGTAATCGTTGGTGCTCTCTTAATCATCTACGAGACTATTTGGCGATCTTAGAACCCGTTTGGAGCGAGTTGTCTCGCCCACTGGTCCGTCATGAACTATGCAAGAACATCTTCCATGAACTTGACAAATACAAAAATAGTATGGAGCATTCTTCCAGGGCGAGCCAGGTCGTTGCCCAGTGAACACAGCGAGTGGGGTGAAGTGGCGGGAATGGTATTCAGCCGCTCAGGCTCTACCTTTACAAAGCCGATACAATACCAGCATGAAGAGCTGTCAGCCGTTTCTACAGTCTACTTTTCTGGCGGCTGTAAGAACGTGGCGAACGAACGTCACAAAATCTAAATATAAACATACCGGGCAGCACACAGCACAATACAATCTATATAGAGAGCCACTTAATGCCACTTAAGCCACTTAATGCGATTGTGGAGCATGTCTCAGTTGCTCGTTTAGCACAGCAAAACTACTGCTGGTGACTAAACTGAAGGCAATCGGCATTCGCAACTCATTCTAACATGCCTGGACTACCGGTCTTACTTTCCAGCTGTTCTGCGCCTACTTCCACGTCCTGCGATGTAGACCACAATATTGACAGTGGACACTCCACAACGGTACCACGATGGTGAGTAGGGTGGAGAGGAAGAGGTAGCTAGATACAGATGGTATGGCGAACAGCTACACAAGAAGACCGGCAGGACCTATGAAGTCTGAAAACAGCAAGGGTGAAATACACGGAGACGGGTGTGGGACAGACCAAAGAAAGCCGGTGCTGGGGCGTGAAGAGGTATGGGCGCATAATTGCCACCAACCATAGACAGACCTGAAAGCAAATAACCGAACAATAAAATGCACACCGACAAGGCAACACATTGAGAAACGACCAGCCAGGTTTTGCAGGCATGACTAATCGTGAGGAGAACTGAACGAGAGAGCCATCGACATGTTATCAACTAAAAAATGTACCGATCCGGAATCCGTGCAACAAGTGCAATGCACATACGCAGATGACTATCACACACACGGCTATCACAATGTACATACACAGATGACTATAACACGCAATCCGAGTCAAATGTGAAACGGATTATTTCCCAGGTGGCAGCGCGCCAGCCAGTTCGAGCTGGTGTCGAAATGCTGCGAACGTGGACACTTACTGGCCAAATGCTCTTCGTCAAGTTCGCGTCCCTGCAAACATTATAGTCACACTGACGATAGATTTACGGACGGTAATTGCTCCAGACAGAGAATACACGTTAAGTTGTCTTTCCGCGATGCTGCCAGAAGCATCTCGAAGCATCGTCCATTTAATTTATAGCATGACATGGGGGACCGTTTGAGATCATGAACAGGATACATGCAGATGACTCCGTTATGATTTCGAGTAAGGTTATGAAGTGTAATTGGTGAAGTCTAATTGGATAGGGCTATTCCTGGTCGGAATAGCCTTGTCCGTCGTTTATATTTCCTAGCATTGAATGCTTTCCTTTTCAAGCGCACTGGAAAGCCAATTTTCGCCTCGATTATTATTATAAGTTCTGATCTACCGTACCCTATTTATTCCAGCATATATACCAACTCATGAACGGATGAATACGGTGGTATGTACCCATATTTTCAATATGCTGAACGAAATGTCATTATTACACATATATATATATGCATATATAAATATATATATATATATATATATATATATATATATACATATATATATATATATATATATATATATATATATATATATATATATATATATATTTGTGTGTGTGTGTGTGTATGTGTGTGTGTGCGTGTTTGTGTGGATCTGTGTGTGTGTTATAATGATGTTGGGTTCAGCATATGGAAAATATTAGTTCCTGCCACTTTCTTCATCCGTTCATGAGTTGCTATACATGCTTTAATAGGTAGGGTACGGTAGATCAGAACTTATGATAATAATCGAGGCGAAAATTGGCTTTCCAATGCGTTCGACGATGAAAACATTCAACAATGGGAATTATAAACGATGGACACGGCTATTTCGACCAGCAATTACTATGCCGTCCACCAGCGGATGGATGCCTGCCGCGACAGGCAGGTGCCGGTGGGAGTGGCGGGAGGGATCCTGAGCTGGCGATGTCTGAGCTCGAGACTCACCGTCATCGCTGCTGGCCGGCGAGCTGGCTATTGAGCTGTCTAGCTGTCTAGCGGCGCTGGCTGGTGGGAGCGAGCTGGTGTGAGCTGTCTGGCGTGAGCTGGCTGGTGGGAGCGAGCTGGTGTGAGCTGGCTGGCGTGAGCTGGCTGGCGTGAGCTGGCTGGCGTGAGCTGGCTGGCGTGAGCTGGTTGGTAGGAGCTGGCTGGTAGGAGCTGTCTGTCGTGAGCTGGCTGTCGTGAGCTGCGTGTGAGCTGACTGGTGTGAGTCGGCCGGCGTGAGCTGTGCCTGAGTTCGTTGGAATGAGCTGGCTGGGCGTGGCGGCGGCGTCACGACAGGGAAGTCCGGCAGCAGCTCAGCACTGACCACGTCCGCCGATGCCGGCGAGCCAAGACTGGCCGACGACAGCGCGACCTTGTCCGGCCACAGTCCGGTCGCCGCTCGTCGCTAACGACGGTCACAGAGCGCTGGCGTCGAGTAAGTGGCTGGGGCGCCGCGCAAAACGGGGATAAGTATCTCCGTCCACAAGATCTATCGGTGGGGAGGACTGTGAGTCGATGGCGCTCGATGGCGGGAAAACCGCTGCGTCTACGGTACTCGGCGGTGGTAGAGGTTCGCTGCTGAGGGGGTTCGGTACGGGGAAGATTCTGCATCTGCATTGGGCCTGAGGTGAGCGTGGCTCTGGACCACGGGGTCCGGTGAAAACGCCTCGATATCCGTAGCCTCTAATAATGGGAAAGCTTTATGAAAATAAGTTGCGGGTTATTGGCGTAAAGATCATCGCCTAAATTGAGTTGCATGGAGTGATACTGGATCAATGTCACACTACCTACCAAAGTTATCCTACAATCGAACCGACAGGGGATATATCAATGTTGTGTTTCGGGTCAATCCTTATTTTGACGAGGTACCGGTCTTACCAGGGTGCATCATGGACATATTATACAAACAGAAATTAACAGGAGATAGATGGCTAGAAAGATAACTCAAAATACATTCTAGTGGAAATGTTATGTTCTCTTGATGGCGACCGGCTTTCGCAATTAACTGTGCTGTAGTGTGGGGTGGCAGCAGATCCCTCGCGTGCAGTGCGACATCTGTCCACGATTTTCTCCTACGACCTAACTTGACCAGTTTCCCTGAGGCACCTCTGCCGTGGCCAGGACGCGACCTTTGGCGGGCGAGACACCTTCAGACCCAGAACCGCAGCAGATGACTGTGGTGACGCGGTGGCCCATACGGTGCAGGGAAGCACCGTTCGTGGGTTGGGCACGTCCGGTGGCCACCTCTCCAGTGGGTGACACATTCCACACACCACGGTCACCGTTTATAGTCGCTTGCTGTCCATTGCATGTAGGTTACTGGCGCGCTGAAATAGCCGCGCCTGGCTCGCTAACGCTGCTGGCGCGCCACGACCGTGACATTGTTGGCGGGGCGACGAATGACTCGTCGAGATTGGCCGGATATCGTCGCCCCGCAGTGGCGCAGCCAGGATTTTCCTAAAGCGGGCCCAGAAAAAAGTGTGATGAAACTGAAAAAGCTTTCAGCGCCCCTCGAAAGCCGAAAATTGATGGTGTGCGTGGTAAAAATGTCGACATTTCTCGTTTGATCTAGTGTTTTTGGACGCTAGGGGTTCCCCCCCCCCCCCATTGGCTGCGCCTCTGTCGCCCCTGCAGACCGGCGAGCAGCCGGGCACACCATAAGACGAGTCATGGGCTACAGTGACGGTGTGAAGCTACTTGATGGTAGTAGTTAGAGTATGACATGCAGTGTATTTATTTTGCTTAATCCAACCCGGATTCATGAAGGCCAATGTACAACCAATCCAGGTCAATGGACAATGGGAACGGAAATTGAAATCCTTTCCGTTGTAATAATTTGACTGTTAGAGCATATAGAGCACCATTATCGCTTCAAGATCAATCCAACATCCAAGGTGAATCTGAAAGTTATGTCAAGCTTATATTCAGTTCAATCCAAATCCAATCGAATCCGGAATCCGTACGGCTCTACATAGTTCATTTCATGATCCAGTGATTAATTTTGCATTTGTAAATTTGTCGCCGCATTATATTTGTTATTTGGCAATAAACCGATATCTACCACCGCACAGTCTTGCTGATCGGTTCGGATAAAAATGCAAGATGTTGCATTTTTACACCGATAAGATACTGATTACCAAATAACTAGTGTCAAAAGCTGTCAGGCGTTCTGTTTCAGTACGATTGCGTATTTAAGAAGGACATATTTCGTGAAGAAGACAAATTTCAACTACGTGGGCAAAGTGTTACGTACAAAGTAAAATTGGGCGATGAAAATTTTACTCACATGTATTCAGATCAGATCTAATTGTACCCATATGCAAGTTATTTTCTGAAATCCTGGTAGACGTCGACGATAACGCCATTACAACAAGTTTTCCAAGCTCTTTAAGACTTTTTCCAGAACCTCACCTTTTGCAGTTTTAATAAAGTATCCAGAAACTCTTTCAAGATGAAGGCAGGGCTACTATATTACACCTGAGGAGTGCTGAAAAATTGAATTTAATTGTGTAAGGGAGTGCCTATGACTTATTTTTTCCTGGACAAAGTCAAAATAGATCAAATATCGGATTGTTTGCGTTTTCCTATTTACATTGATGCCATATGCCATCCTTTCGATATTAATTTCAATAGCATGCATGCCGAAGTGGGATAATTCCATCTTGGATGCACCAACCTAATAAACCTACGCTGTTCTGTAAGCTAATATATCACACAAGCTTACCCTCCAGCAGTTGAATCTTAAGGCATGATTTGCAAAAAGAACCTTATTAACACTGCTACATCCATACAAATCAAAAGGCAAGTGTGCGGTGGTGGGAGAAGGACAGTACGAAGACACTACAATGATATCACAAAGCCTTTTCCGTCGCACCACAGCTTCAAATCCACTCTTCGCCGCTACAAGAGATGGTAGTTCCGGAAATGCGGCGACATGTTGCGCCGAGTCCCACCGACTGTGTTTAGCTGCAGCGAGCTGGCGGCTACGGTCAGGAAGTGGCGCCCCTGCACAGTAACCAGTCTGCGGGACCGGTGTTATCGGGACTCTGGCAGGTGTGACGGCCGCTGCCACCAGGTGTAGTAACCATCAGACCATCGTCAGAGCGGTCAGAGGGCGGCCCAGCACACGCTCCCGGCCCACTGGCCATCACGGCCGTATCGCCACCTGCAGGTGTGGTGACTATCGTCAGAGCGGTCTGAGGGCGCACGCTCCCGGCCCACTGGCCATCACGACCGTATCGCCACCTGCAGGTGTGGTGACCATCGTCAGAGCGGTCTGAGGGCACACGCTCCCGGCCCACTGGCCACCACGGCCGTACCGCCACCTGCAGGTGTGGTGACCATCGTCAGAGCGGTCTGAGGGCACACGCTCCCGGCCCACTGGCCATCACGGCCGTACCGCCACCTGCAGGTGTGGTGACCATCGTCAGAGCGGTCTGAGGGCGGCCCAGCACACGCTCCCGGCCCACTGGCCATCACGGCCGTACCGCCACCTGCAGATGTGGTGACCATCGTCAGAGCGGTCTGAGGGCGCACGCTCCCGGCCCACTGGCCATCACGACCGTATCGCCACCTGCAGATGTGGTGACCATCGTCAGAGCGGTCTGGGGGCGCACGCTCCCGGCCCACTGGCCATCACGACCGTATCGCCACCTGCAGGTGTGGTGACCATCGTCAGAGCGGTCTGGGGGCGCACGCTCCCGGCCCACTGACCATCACGACCGTATCGCCACCTGCAGATGTGGTGACCATCGTCAGAGCGGTCTGAGGGCGCACGCTCCCGGCCCACTGGCCACCACGGCCGTACCGCCACCTGCAGGTGTGGTGACCATCGTCAGAGCGGTCTGAGGGCGCACGCTCCCGGCCCACTGGCCGTCACGGCCGTATCGCCACCTGCAGGTGTGGTGACCATCGTCAGAGCGGTCTGGGGGCACACGCTCCCGGCCCACTGGCCATCACGGCCGTACCGCCACCTGCAGATGTGGTGACCATCGTCAGAGCGGTCTGAGGGCACACGCTCCCGGCCCACTGGCCATCACGGCCGTACCGCCACCTGCAGGTGTGGTGACCATCGTCAGAGCGGTCTGGGGGCACACGCTCCCGGCCCACTGGCCATCACGGCCGTACCGCCACCTGCAGGTGTGGTGGCCATCGTCAGAGCAGCCCAGCACACGCTCCCGGCCCACTGGCCATCACGACCGTATCGCCACCTGCAGGTGTGGTGACCATCGTCAGAGCGGTCTGGGGGCGCACGCTCCCGGCCCACTGGCCATCACGGCGGCTTCTCGCTCGGTAAGTGCTCCACCTGCAGGTGTGGTGGCGGACTTACTGAGTTTCGTCCTCACTGGGTGTGCAGTTGCCTCAAGTGTACAGGACTGGACCGAGGGCGTATGTACCGTCCCGGCCCGCCTGTGGCACGTGACGGAAAGTGTGCTTGCAGTACCCATGGTTGACTTGCTATCACTTTACGAAATAGTGTGCTTTATGGTATGTTGGCACGCATTAGCAGAGCATGCGTACGGCATGCCTGATCACCCCGTAATCATATTGCTTGTCCACCTCTGAATTGCACCTCTCTCTCTGTCTCTCTGTCTCTCTGTCTCTCTGTCTCTCTGTCTCTTTCTTTCCCTCTTTCTCTGTCTCTGTTGCTGTCTCCGTTTGAATCTTCACCCTACTCAGCGTTGCATTTCGGTGGCTTCAGGAGATGTCTGGAGCGAGTGTCCGACTGGCGGCGCTGGCTCTGGCTTTGGTCGGGTGCCGCCCGCTGCCGAGCGGCGCCCCAGCCGCAGCCTGTCAGACGATGCCGCCCGAACACGGAGCGTCGCCGCGGAAATCGCGCCGCTGCCCTACAGCGTCCGACCGTCCAGCAGTGGCGTGGCGGCTGACAGCGGTCAGTGCCGCGCACAGCGACGGCGCCGAGCGTGGCGTGTAGTCGGGCAGGCCGTGTGCTGGGTGCAGCGAGCTGGGTGTGGGGTACAGCGGGTCGGGTGTATGGTACAGAGGGCTGGGTACGGGGTAGGACGGGGTGGGTGTAGAGTACAGCGAGCCGGGTGGTGTAGGATGCAGCGGGCTGGGTGTATGGTACGGCACGCTGGGTGTGAAGCACAGCGGGCCGGGTGTGTGGTGCACCGAGCTGGGTATGTGGTACGGCATGCTGTGTGTGATACACAGCGAGCTGGGTGTGAGGCACAGCGGACCGGGTGTGAGGCACAGCGGACCGGGTGTAGGGTACAGCGAGCTGGGCATGTAGTACGGCACGCTGAGTATGAGGCACAGCGGGCTGGGTGTGAATGTAGCAGTAGCCTAAATCCGTGGAATTTAAAATGTGTGAGTATGACACGGGCCTCCTGAGAAAACCTGGTCATTCTCGGACAATATATGGCTTCGTGCCTGTGCACGGACGATAGTTAGCATTAGCCTGTCCTCTGCACCATCTTGACTGTGCCCTCGTAATATAAAGCGGCCGGGTGAGGTGGGTATGCTGTACTGCCAGGAAAATGTAGCTGTAGAATTGTAGACTGCATGTCAGCGTCGGTGAAGCTGGGTTCGGCTGTACTTCCGAAGTTCCCGAACGTTTTTTGGCAAGTCACCCATGCACAATTTACTCTGTCGTGTTTATTTCCAGCATGCAGCTGACCATCGACGGTGGATCTTGGCCGTTCAAGGGCTTCCTTGTGCAGGCTGGTCGGGCCAGCTCCCCCGACTCGTCGCCACCGCTGTGAATATTTCTACCCGGAGGATTAGTCAAGTTGGTCTTCTGCTCAAATGGATTCAACGTGAGTGGCAAAGCCCCGTAGCCGCTATCACAGCGCAAGCAGACAATCCACCAAACGCATCGCTAAACTGGTGCTCTTAGGGAGGGCCTACGCTACTCGCGGTGTGAATAACAAACCTTCAAACATTTGGGATACGTGAAAGGTGCAGATGAACGCTGTTCCTAGGAATTTATTATGTGACTTATCGCCGGGAAATAAACACCGACAAATATTATCATAATTCAAAGTAATGGTTGGACATATCACTATAACCACCTACTCTGTCTCACTATCGTGACCGGCTACTTGGAGGATATCAACAATGGCGGACAAAAGGGCGATACAACTGGCATTTTCGATGGCCCTATAACTGTCTACTGGATTCCATGGTCATTTTTCGGCAAAGTGTAGGGTATGATTATGTATCACAGCATGGTTTTTAAATGAAAAGCAACCCATATCCTGGGGTTCCAGGGTAATTTGTCTCTGAGAAAAACTATCTGAGATCCCACGATCATCGCGGATGTAGGATGATAGAATTGGGATAGATAGGTCCGTGATCATTCGGTCAGTCGGAATTTAGGGTTCTGGATGCAGAGATAATCCGACAATGAAAGTGAACCCATGATCGCGGACCATATATTCATCCCGGGGGAGGCAAAGTAGCAGGTGATGCATCTTTGATATGGATTCCTTGGTATGATTATAATTAATGATAGTGGATAGCGTGTTATCCCGCGACGCAGCAGCTACATCATGTTTCAAGATAATATTTTGGGATAAGCTTGGATTATTTTTTAGTCATCATTTAGAATGCCATCCATAGTCCATCTCCAAATTTACATTTTGAGAACAATGTATGCGCATGCACCTGGCCCCGATGACACTCATTTTATTGAATTAATGGATGTACGTGAATTTCAGGGTGATCTCTTGCATCAAATAAGCATACCATTTAATATTCTTTAGTTCGTCTTGGGATCCACAAGATTTCAGGGCAAACCTGAAGTAAAAGTAAGCATAGTGCTCTGGATTCCACGATGGCCCAGCAGAGCTCAGCAGGTGATCAGTTCACTCATTGTATTTCCTGGTCGGCCTGCTCAGCCTTCGATAACCACATGTATTAAATGTGGTTATCGAAGGCTGAGCAGTACATACATCGACACTTATCGCACACATCTCGAACCTAACTGAGAATTTCAGTGCATGCTTAGATCTAGCTGACAGTTTAATATGAACGTGAATAGTATTTAAAACAAGGCTAATCTGCGGCAGGTGCAGGTGGTGCACCTTTGATATTGACTTTGGCAAAACTAGAATTAAAGATAGTGGATAGCGCGTTATCCCGGGACGCCACGCGATCCATCTTCAAATTATTTCATTCATTTCATTTCAGTGCATACCTGGCTGACTTGCCTTGTTGTGTTTGTTGTCAGAACGCCGCCACTCAAGCGAACAACAGAGTCAAGTGGTCCGTGACGCTGGACTGGGAAGCACCGGCTGACCTGGCGGAAGCGTTCATCTTCCGGGTCACTGTGGCGCAGGAGTATGCCAGATTCTGGGTGGGACACACCGCGAGCCCGGCCACCGTCATTGTCGGCCATGGCGGCAGGCAGTGGGCTGCAGATCAGCGACTGACGGGTTAGGTAATCATGTCCGGATTGGTAGCCAGTTTGGAGTTCTGTATTAGAAGTTTGAAGATGTGAATATATTTCAAGTTGTGTGCATATTGCTTATTGGTTATGGTTAATTGCTTATTAATCGGTCGGCTGACGGAAGCTGTTGCATCGGAGCTAGGTTTGCATTTGGCTTCGCCTTGTATTTGAGACGAAGTGGTTTTTGTGATTTTCCTTCTCCCTTATAACATGTACCGAATCCGGATGCAATTTTGTCTCTCGGTCAGGCGCGCCACCAATAAGAGAGGGAGCGCTGCCTCTCTCCCGTAGACCCGTAGTCTTCATATGGTGAAAGAAGCTTGTCGATTTGTCTAACATCACAGCCAAGAGGCAACTATTGGGCGTGTATCTGGGCTGACTGGCCCTTTGGTCCCCCTGGTGACCGTCTTGCACAAACACCTGGTGATCTCCGTTTTGAACGGCAGTACAAATGCGACCAAATGGACTCTGTAAAAGAAAAACACAGCAACTGTTTTCCCTTGGTATTTAAAAATATTATCCTTGAAAATCACACGCACATCAGTCCATGCAGCTGTTTTTACGTTCACAGAGTGGATTTTTCCGTAATGAGTGCGAGAAGCATGACGTTTGCAGCTCGGGGAAAGATGAGCGGACAGAGGTCACGTGACTGATGACGCTGGAACGGCGACATCTCCGTGGAGCAGGGCGACGGCGGCTACCCGGCGGGTCACCGGCAGGTCACTGGCAGGTCACTGGCAGGTCACCGGCAGGTCACCGGCAGGTCACCGACGGGTCCGGCCGCATACCACGGAAAGCCCACCCCCGACAGGCGGGCCCCGTGATAAGTGGCAATAGGTCGGATGTTCAGACAAGAACCCAGCAAATGAGGAGGCGGCTGGCTTAGTGGTATCATTTGTGCTGTGAAGTATTGCTCATGGGAAAGGCACGCATATAAAACTTCACAAAATGCCGATTTACCTTTAATATTCTTTGTTTGTACTTGCAACTAAGACATCTGCATTTCTTTTTCCTGGTTGACAATATTTTGTTATGGCAAACGTGGCTTGCTTACTAGCGTAAATGTGTTTCGTTAACATCGTGCAGTGTAATTTCTGGCTTCGTTACTGTGAACGTGCAGTAGCCGTTGGTGCTGACGTATGTTTCAGGTGGTGTCTTGTGTACAAGCTAATTACTTTTTCTTTAAAGGTAGTATTTTATTACATCGCTCCATATTGAAGTGAAGAACTGCCTTATGTACCAAGAATGCTTTCTCATACAATAACACAAATTTGAAAGTGTTTTCACTACTTAGCGGTGCGTACTCCTAGATTGTCATGCGCCTAATTGGCATTCAGAAACAAAAGTCTTCAGGTACCCCCAAATGGCTATGCGGTTTTCCGCGGTTGGTTTCATGCATATGTGTGGAGTCGCTGAGTTGTCCTTTCTTGGTATTCAATATGAACGCACGTCTTGCGTGGAATGCAATTAATAATGCTATTTTAAGTTTATTGTAATAAACTATACGTCATGAATAAGACGTATGTTGCAAATGACAACGCGCCGTGACTTTGTGAGTGCTGCTATTTAACAACCAACCAACCGCTGCATGACCCCTGCAGTCGATGCGCCCCTTAACCCCACAGTGCTGCTGTTTGTGCATCGTTTGAGAGAAACAGAAGCTTGCATTCTTCTTTTTGCGTTTATAGTGAACTTCTCACTTGTCCGCTACTGCATATGCACGTGCTCATTTAACTAACTAGTGTCTAGTCTAACTAGTGCAGTCCAATTGCACTAACTATAACTAGTCTGTTGCTTAGCACGTTTCTACGCAAGAACTTGCCTTCACTTATCATAGCATCAGTAAATAAAGGGAGAACGCTTCGTTTCGAGTTGATTTCAACCTACCTATTACGTAGTATCGGCTTGTAATTTCAGGTAAACTTGCAAGCTTGACATCGGATTGATATCAAGTTTGCGTGGGATATGGCAGAGAATAGCTGCCATACGGCCGTCCATACTACGAGCCAGGCAAAATACCCATAGTCAATTTCTGCAAGTAGCCGACCAAAATTCAGCATTCGAGACCTGGTCGTCCCAGCCAGGCTTCGAAGTTCTTCAGAAGTAGAAGCTTACGATGTTTCTTTTTCAACGACGTTTCGTAAACTAACGAATTAAGTGGGAACAATATGCTTGATTTTTTTTCTCAGGAATTGCACATTTGGCTTATTTAATTTAAAAGAAATGATTCAGAAACGCATAATTTCGGAGAACCGCTTCCTCGCCGCTACAGATGTTTTTAGAGGTGCTCAGTGGAAAGCCAGCCTTTATTAAAGTCCCAAAGAAGCTTTATAGTGGCAAATTACATACATATCACTAATGCCTAAGAATATGCAGTCCTTAAGCGCTGACTGCGATCACAATCACTCTGACCACATATAAAAAATCATCTGCGCAGCGAAAGCGACAACTTAATTTCGTGGTTTTAGAATCATAACCATGCCAAAACCTGGCGAAGTACGCCGGCAGAGAAGATACAATGGAGGGGGCAGTGGGGCATGTGGTCCCCATGGAAAAGTGGCGCCCCTCTATTCTGGAAAAGGAACCATTCTGAGAGTAAAAGGCTGGAAAGCTCGAGTGCACACCCTCGAATATTTCAGCCAGAGGCGTCCCTCCGACAAGAAAAGAAGCCCCTCCAGGAAGACTCGGGTGCATCTTCTTAAATTGTTCAGCCAAGGGCTCCAGGTATTCGCACTGGCACCCCTCCCAACATGTGCCTTCAAGATAATCCCTGAATCCGTCCCTGTACGCAAGAGGTGTGGTACATAGTCATTTCTACGAATGATTCGATGATATAGACGCGAATAAATTGGAGTTTCACCGCTTTAATACGGAAGCTGCGAAGCGCAGCTTTCTGTATCGGGCGGTCAGCGCGTGGAACAGTGTTGATGCTCAGGGACGTATTTGATGGCATGTTTTATCACTTCATATTTTTCCATTGACGTTTTGCGTTATTTAGTGTTCTGCATAATTCGAGTTTTTCTTTTAGCATTGAACCATGTATTGACGCGAGTGCTGAACAGCCATGAAGATGGAGAACCCAATATACGACTATGACTATATAATTTCAACCTTTTACGTCCTAGTTCATGGCTAAAAAAATGAACAACGAAAAAATAAGAGACCAACCTGGTCCAACACTTTACATTCGTTCAATCGCATAAAACTGACGCATGCTGGTTTGCGTAGACCTTACGAAAACTGTATCTTGTAAAATATGGAGATATTTGACTGCATAGTCAGTGAATGTCGGACTACATAAAGCCTATGGATGTTCCGTTGCGTAAGACCTGACAAGACAGACAGTTTACGAAGAAGACTTTTAACTTTGAAGAGGTAGAAGTAGATCATGCCAGAGCAGCGAATATAGACGATTATGTACGGGTAGAACACGACGAAGACTTGTGGACAATTTTGAACGACTTGAACTTGACAAATTTTAAGACTTGACAAATCTGGATGAGCAATTGGAGAACCGATTCGCTCGGTGGTGATGCACGATGAGTCGTGCATCGACCACCAAAACCCAGTGGTCGCTCATACTCCCCTTCTTGCCCCTTCCGGCGCGACTCCCAGGCTCAACGTGACATTCAGGGGCCCGGCCGGATTTTTTAGGGACCATCGTGATTTTCAGGGGCACAGGTGCTAGCATTTCAAGAACCTAACCTGATTTTCAGAGGTCCCACCCTGAACTTTAGAGCCCCAGTGACGGCATTTTCAGGCGCCCTGGAGAAACTTCGCTCAATTTTCCGTGAATGTGCATAGTGCGTCGTGAAAAATCCCAGGGAAACTTCAACCTCCAGCATGATTTCCAGGGGCTCCGACCCGACATTTTGAGGCTTCCGAGAACTCCGGTGCAACTTTTTGTGGGCTAGTGGTATTTCCAGTGACTTAGTTTCCACTTCTTGCGAAATATTGGCTTTGCGTGCATTCCATAATGTGACCAACATGGGACTCATTTTAGTGTTTTGTTATACACCAATATAATCACAAATGTACGTGCATCAGAGGTCACATAGATCACACATTGGTCAGTGACCTGACTTGAAATGAAGGCTGCATGTGCATTGTAGAGTATTTGGTATGGGTGTCATCGAAAGCACTTTGTTTGGAGCCCCCTCCGCCGCCGCTCCTCGAACTCGCGTTGATGAACCTCAGTCTTCGTGACGCCTGACCACCAGCCCTCCCCCCCCCCCACCTTCGTAGATTGCTGCGAACCTCTACGCGGGTCCACGGTCTCCAGACGCTGTGCCTGTCCTCTTCAGTCCTCCTCGTGAGCCCACTCCACCGGCTCCTATGTCGACGGGCACTGCAACGATCCTCGCGCATTTCTTCACGACCACTGTGGTGCCTTCTCTCTCCGAGACGGACTTCTCAGTCCTCCGAGCTCATATTGGAGCTCTCATTGCCGCTCTCGCCAACTCCACACAGGAAGACGACACCTCCGACCAGTGCAATTTGATAAGAGCGTATAATATGGCAGGGCGGGGAGGGCAGACTCACATTGGGTCATACTCATAACCCGACCAAATGCCGTTGCTAGGGACTGGTAGCCGTGCGAGCCGTGACCGCACTATACGACGCCTACCGGCGCAGCGGATCAAACATTCACTAAGAGCTGGGTGTCCCACCGGGGACGAGTATATTAGACGGATTGGTCCAGCGTCGGCACACCGAACGCGAAGGGGTCGCCGAGTGGGCCGTCCCGACCGTCGGCCGCACCAGGCGTGGACCGCACCCTGGCACCATCGCTAGTCACACAATATTATTGAGCACGGGTTGCACGCAGGCCGAACAGCGACAGCCGTGCTCGCCACGTCGGAGGGTTCAGTTCCAGATGTCGCCACCGGCGGGTACTCGAACAAGCGCAGTTGTCTGACGAGTCGCTTCACGTCATACGGCGCCAATGAGCCGGCACCCGAGGCACGCCCTCTCATATCACATAGATCCTGGCTCGTTCACGCTAACCGGCCTCTGCCACGCGCGTTCTCACGCGCCCAGCGGCGACCTACACGAGCCGGACGCTACTGTCGGTTGTAAAAGGCGCCAGCCGAGTTGGCGGGAAGCGCCGTGCGGCGCGTGGGGTGCCGGTGTCCGCAGCTGCGCGAGCTCGGAGACAGCGCCACAGCCACCACCGCCGGCCACTGTCTGGGACATGCTGGCCGACGGTCCCCAGCCTATCGAGATCCGGCTCGCCTTGTGTCCAGCCGCATAAGCCGGCCACCCACCAACATTGCACAGTTCATAACAGGCAGACCACACGCAGCGCTGCAGCGTGGCGTGCAAATACGAAAAAGGCCATCACGTTCCGGTAATAGGCGACACGGAAGCGAAAATATCGAGACGCTGCTGCTATCCCTCGTATGCGCAGCATACAATCTGACGGTACAAGTACGGAAGTATCAAAAACATCGCTCTACAAAACTACTCTCGGGTACGCGGTGGAAATAAATGCCCTCGCGAAGGAATGTGTCCTCAGTTATTCTCACATATCACTAGACGAGGGACAGACGGGAAGACATGCAAATAAGAAAGATAGAGAGACAGTCAAAGTGAGTGACAGTGGCAGAGGCAGAGACCGACAGAGCAAGATAGATATCACGATACAGATGGAGATGGAGATAGATATATAGATTTAGATATGGAGATATATAGACACAAATATAGAGATAGAGGTACAGATATAGAGATAGAGATATATGTGTATATATAGAGAAGGGGACCACAACTGCTCGACAGTTAGGCGGCAGTGTCGGAGGCACTGCAACGGCTCGTGAGTTGTCCTCAGCCAGGGGTCACCACCTCCGATCAGGAGGCATCATCTCAGAACGCCACTCGTCGTTCCGGCCAAGAAGCCGGCAGCCGGGGGTTGCCACTTCCGCCGAGATGACGGGCCGGGCGGCCTGTTCAGGAGGAGGCGTAGTACCAGGTGGGCTCCCCGGTGTCGGTGCGCTGGTAGTCGACGCTCTGCGGACAGTCGATCACATCATTGACTGTAAAACGCGTCACCAAAAAGGATGTTAGATCATCCTGGCCACGTCGGGTCGAATCGGGTCCAAGTGCCGAAAAATGACATTCACAAGAATAAATTGACTTAGATTAACCTGGGAAAAGCTCAACCTGCAACATTTTCCAATCAGATTGCAGAGCTCGCATGAGCTGCCACATAACATGAGCATTCCGTACCACAGGCCCTTGGTTACTGGGATCTTATGGTGGGGAACATCCGTCCCCCTCCCCAGAGAGGTGGTGGTGGTCACGGCGCTGGCGGTTTGGTGTCCGAGAACAGCCACGCACGTGGCTCGAACTATGGCTGAGGGATGATATTGAACAATCATTTTATACCAACAAGAACGAACCCTGCTTCCAATCGCCCAACAACAAAACAAAAATGGTGAAGGAGGAGGAATGCGGACACGAACTGACACAAATGCGGACACAAACTAATTTGTGTCTAGCTGAGTCCGTAAATGCGGACACAAATTAAGCGATGGAGACGCTCTTGAAAGCAGTACATATAAACCACTCTCGATGAAACTGACAGTGTCGATTACACATCACGACTATTTCGGGATAATTCACTGAACCAACAATCATTTTGAGATGTATTGCATTCGAAGGTGTGTCTGGTAGCATTAATATTTTATTTGTGATCGTTGGGGGAAAAGTTGAATGAAAACACAACACAGCAATGCTGAATTATGTAGACAATACAATAAAATATACACGGTAAGATATAAGATATAATGAATATTCATGACACTTGATGTTGCATTCACCGGAGACGAATACCCCTAATTGGATTAATTTCGGGTGTTGTTAGGGTGTAGGTACCGCACGGAGAACTACTTGCATGTGGATGGTGGCGTTGGTAGGGTTGGTTGGTAGGGATGGTGGCGTTGGTGCATTTAAACGGTGGAGATGCGAGTGTATGTACAGTACGGGACGTACTTGCATTTGGGTGCTAGATTGGTTGGTTTGTTATTGGAGTTTAGGGGCGCATCGACTGCGTCGGTCATGCAGCGCCCATAACTTGATCAGTCAAGCAATGAAGGACAAAGCAAGCAAAGTCAAGCAAGTTCAGTCGATGATATTTTAGTGATGCAGGTGCGGGTGTAGGTGCGGTACAGGAACGTACCTACATGCAGGTGGCAGAGGCAAAACTGTAGGTACAGTACGGGGACGCACCTGTATTTGAGTGTTCTAGGTACAGTACGGGGACGCACTTGCATCTGAGTGGTGGAGGCGCGGGTGTATGTACATTACGGTGGACGCACCTGCATCTAAGTGGTAGAGGTGCGGGTGCAGGTACAGTACGGGGTTGGTTGGCTATTGGTTCTACGACACATCGACCGTTGTCATGCAGCGTCGCCAATCTCTCACGCCTATTGGTCGCGGGTGTAGGTACAACACGGGGACGCACCTGCATCTGAGTGGTGGAAGTGCGGCCCAGCTGGTGGAGCCGAGTCAAGTGACAGCGGCGACAGAGCAGCGCCTCCTCCAGCGGGTAGCAGCGCTGGTCGGGCTCGTCCGTCAGCTGGAGGCCACACATCTCACACACGTAGCAGTCCACGTGGAAGTCGCGGTCCATGCTCACCACACGCACCGTCTCCTCGGTGCCTTCCACGGGGGTGATGCTCTTGCTGCAGGCGGCACACTTGGGCGCGAACATCCTGCAACGGCGGGTTGGTCAGTGTGACCATACCGCAGCCAGCCATTTAGCTATTTGGGCGCGTCGACTAAATTGGTCATTCACATAACAGTGAGTTAGCAAAATGTAGTAAAACTCAGTCAGTATCCCGACAGGCAACAACTGCACTGAACAGACAAATGTCCCAGACTAATTGCTCTGAGTTTGAGACTGAGTGTTCTCAAATTCGCTCAGATAGGTGTCAGCCCAATCACGGATGTATCTATACAGCTTATGATTGGTTGAACAGCCTGCCTTACTGACCGCATTGTTCTACCCAACAACCAATCATAATCATATTCTCCTGTATATTATTACTCGAATAATTTTTCAATATTGCTTTACCACGCGGACAACCCCGAACTGTGACAGGTACGGCGGTGGCTGCTCCTGTGATTAGCTGCTGACAGACAGGACCAGTGCCTCGTGCCGGTACCGGTACCGGTACCGGTGCCGGTGCCGGTGCCGGTGCCGGTGCCGGTGCCGGTGCCGGTGCCGGTGCTGGTGCAGGTGGCCAACACTCAGCATATGCTCTAGGGGGCGGGGGCACCTTTACTGGCTTTACATGGGGTTGTTGAATTTTCGACGAAAAACGGTTGATGAACATATTGAAGCTCGGCTGGGCTGGGTGATCGCGATAGTAGCTCAGTCAGTAAGGCGTTCGACTCTTGATCGTAAGATTGTGAGTTAGTTAAACTCCCACAACCGGCGGGATTACCGAGTCCAACCGCCACGAATCGGAGTCAACGACGCCAGGTGATCAAGCCAAGCCAATGCGTTGTAGAAGAACCCAAGGCTCTTCTTCAGCTGGGCTGACGTAGCGCCCTTGAGCCGGGGTTGGTACCACACAAAGCCCTCGGCGTTGGCCACCCACTCGGCAATGCTTCGATGGGATCGAGTCGACATGTGGCACGTGAGAGGCACAAGATGTGATGGGAGAGCGGATTTCAACGAAACTCAACGTCGCACATTAGCTTGACATTGGAAAAGGCAATTTTTCGGTCGGATTTCGTCCAATTTAGTGCGTTGAGACGGCTCTATTGCTGGCGACATAGTTCACGAACCCACGAATAGATCAGCCACGAACCGACACCATGGAGTAGACAACACAACGGCAAAGCTCGTCAATGCAAACATTGTGCTGTACGTTGCACGTGCGCCCAAAAGAAGGGTGCAAGTAGAAGGCGGCATTTTCAGTTTTTCACGATTGAGTCTTGTTGAAAGTGACTCAGAACAAAACGGGGTCGTTTGCATTCATTGGGTTCATGTACCACCTACATTTTGCACGGTACACGTCACGATCGTAGAATTTACAATCATTCCGACAATGATAGTGGCATAGCAAGACGAGATAGAACCACACAACTGCAGAAACAGTTCCCGTCGATGTTATGTCCACGGCACCATTAAATTTTCTCCGCGCCAGTTACTTTGCGGGCAGTCGGAAGTCCCGTACATCCCTGAAAGACGGCATTTGCTCACCAGGAATCGGCCCGAATACGCGGCACCCGTGAGTGTGGAGCGGGGCGATGCAGTCAGCGAGGTAGGCTGAACTTGGCGAATCGTCAGCCAAAGAGCTACATCCCTGATCGGGCTGACCGGCACCTAACTGAGTGAATTTGAGAACTCAAATGGGTTGGACAGGTGACAGAAACACAGCTGGGCCCGACCAACGCCTGTTTTGGGGCTTAAGGGCGCGCCGACTACGAGGTCATTTCGCAGGCCAACGCCTGGACCAGACCACCTGTTTACCTGTTGGTTGGTTATTTGGGCTTAGGGGCGCATCGACGGCTTCGGTCATACAGCGCCTATCCTGTTTACCTGTGGTAGTCGTTGACGCAGTAGATCTTGTTGTCGACGTCGATGGTGAAGGGGACGCCGTCGAGACACTCGTTGCAGACGCAGCAGCGGAAGCAGCCTGGGTGGTAAGACTTCCCCATGGCGTGCAGAATCTGCGTAATGAACATGGTCAGTGGAGCACGGGACACGACGACACAGCACATCACCAGCTACCAAAAATCAGCTGGTATAACACACCACCAACTACCAGAAGTCAGCTGGCATAGCACACCAGCTACCAGAAGCCAGCTGGCATAGCACACCACCAGCTATCAGAAGTCAGATGGCACAGCACACCACTAGTTACCAGCAGACAGTGTGGTCGGTGGCGAGTGAGTCACGATGGCATGGCACACCACTAGTTACCAGCAGACAGTGTGGTCGGTGGCGAATGAGTCACGATGGCGTGGCACACCACTAGTTACCAGCAGACAGTGTGGTCGGTGGCGAGTGAGTCACGATGGCATGGCACACCACTAGTTACCAGCAGACAGTGTGGTCGGTGGCGAGTGAGTCACGATGGCATGGCACACCACTAGTTACCAGCAGACAGTGTGGTCGGTGGCGAGTGAGTCACGATGGCATAGCACACCAAAAGCTGCCAGAAGCCAGTGTGGTCGGTGGTGAATGGGTTACTATATCGTAGCTAGTTAGTTATTATGGCTTAAGGGCTACTATATCGTAGCATACCACTAGTTATCAGCAGACAGCTGCATTTGGGAGATGGCACACACCGCGGCAGCGGGGCCATTGCTTGTTTACTGGGCGATTCGCGACACACTTTATGCACATTCACGGCTAATGGCGCCCCCGCCCCCGCACTGTTTTGCCGGTGGGCCGCGGGATTGGGAAATGTCCCGCCCGAGCGGTGCGAGCGTCGAGCCCAGGACCTATGGTACCCAGTGTTCAACACCTTACCCACTAGGCCATCCCCGTCCCTAGGGGCCATTGCTTTCGAATAATATCCCACTGCGTGATTGCGGACCTGAAACTCGGCGATATCCCTGCGTGCCCTGCTCGCCAGACGACAATACGTCCCTGGCTGCCACCCCAGCGTACTTCACGTACCATTTCCATAATGAGGTGGCCGCAGATGGCGCATTTCTCGGCAGTCTGCTGGAATCCCGAGTACTGCAAACACCGTCACACGTGGTCAGCATGGTGCTGCCACATGCTGTAAATAACGCTTAAAATGCAGACTGAAGTAGGCAACAGTCTCTTCCTCCACAGTGAGATGTGATCCGAAGATGGCAAGCACAGCTGCCAAACGTGGTCAACAGCACCACAAACACCATCAAACGTGGTCAACAGCACCACAAACACCAACAAACGTGATCAACAAACGTGGTCAACAGCGCCACAAACATCAACAAACGTGGTAAACAGCGCCACAAACACCATCAACCGTGGCCAGCAGAGCCACAAACACCAACAAACGTGGCCAGCAGCGCCACAAACACCATAACACGGGGTCAACAGCGCCACAAACATTATCAAACGTGGTCAACAGCGCCACAAACACAATCAAACGTGGTCAACAATACTGTGGACATAGCAAGATAAGGCAAACTAAGCTGGAAACACGATGAAACAAAACCAACAGTACGACAAGCGCAGTCAAGTGCAGCCCACTGTACCAGAAACACAGCTAAGCTGCATAGGACTGGAGACACAGCAGGAATTGCTAACAGTGCTGTACACAAACACAGCTATGGTAAACAGGACTGGAGACACAGCAGGCATTGCCCACAGACCGAGAGCACAGGCAGCTCTCAACCACGCCACTACAAAGACAGCCAAAGGTAACGAAATGTACTGAAAGCTGAGTTACACAGCTGACTGCCCAATATGTGCATTGCTATATTTGTATTAACCCAGTTGGTCTTCACAGAAATGCAGGACGGTCCAATGGACGAGCACGTTCAGTGATGTAAATACATCTCCCGTTCGCTGCAGTGAGTGAAAAGAAAAGAAAATCAACGGACAATTCAACATCATGTTAGGTGTTTATTCAAGATGATCTTTATGCTTTTTTATTTAAAAAAACATGATGTAGCTCGTACTACAAAACATAACATAGTAAAGTTTAGCATAAACATTAGCTTCTGGATTGCGCTAAGTCAGAATCAATCCGACACGAACAGAAGGTCATTTGGGCGTCAAGGTGTACCGACCATTCTAGCACCAATGGAATGTATTGACTGCAACAGGATGGAACCGACTAATGGATCCTACCTGACCAAAATAGCAGCGCAGGCGTAAAAAGAGGTTACCCAGACGCAACGAGACTAGACTTATACCTTGGGTTCTTGACGCATTCAACCGCTAGGTCATAAAGCGTCGCCAACCTCTCACGCCGATTGGCCGCAGGTGGACTCGGTAAATATCGTCGGTTGTGAGACTCGAACCCACAATCTTGCTATCAAGAGTACGACGCTCCACCAACTGAGCTACCGCGGCCACCTATATTTGACTTATTCTTAGATTAGTAGAGGTTAGCAAGGCATGTTGTAGACGGTCCTGAGTTTTCAAGTTTCGTTTGTCCGAGTGTTGGTTCTCTGTGTCTGGAGGCTGGTGAGACGCTGCCCATCCGCCAGCCTGCTCACAAGGCGGGCAACCGTGCCGATTCCCTTCAGCCAGTCGAAGTTCAGTGGTTGGTGTTGCTCGTGTATGGTTTTTGGCCATCATCCACACCGGACTCATCTTTTTCCTCGCTTATCATTGTTTTAACTGAAGAAAAACGGGCCTGCCCGAATTGCTTGTGCTCACGTCATTGGGGACCGTATCAGGATGGGTCATAATTTGCTTCCGGCGAACTCATCCAGAAAACATTAACGTGGCTGTAGTGTAAGTTTCTAAGGGCATGGGGTTGGTTTGTTATTTGGGCTTACGGGCGCATCGACTGTGTTGGTCATACAGCACCCATAGATAAGGGCATGTGGATTCGGTGCCATACACCAGGCTACTGACGTGCGAAACCATTCCATCTAATGTCATTCCCATACATTTTAGTCTGTCTCACTCACCGGGCAGCACTTGAGCACATCTCTACAATTATCATTGTACAATTGCGATGCCCGATTATCTTGTTCGTTATAAATCCTGCCACGACTCTACAGTCGTGGCTTTCCACATCCGCACTGACTGCGCCGCCCGCGCGGTGCCGTCCCGTACTGACCAGGTAGTCCTCCTCGCAGTAGACCTTGCCGTGCACGTTGTAGAAGGCGCGGCCGCGCAGCGCCCGGCCGCACGAGCAGCACACGAAGCAGTTGGTGTGGTAGAGGTTGCCCATGGCCTGGCACGCCTGGCCGGCGCCGGTCACCTTCTCGCCGCACGTGTAGCACAGGCCTGACGGCGACACCGGCGTCACCCTCACCGCGGACGGCGGATCGCCGGCCACTCCACAACCGCCACCAGGCAATGCACGTACCACGTGTTTTCAGCTGCCCGTAGTGATTCGGTTGCGATAATATCGGATTCAGCAATGGGCAGGGGGTCGAGTAGGCACGGGTGGTGTTCGTATTTGGCGCAAACATGCGAGTTCCCGAACGCAATTTGATAATATGATGTTCCGTACAATGATGTGTACTCTTTCCTACAGGGTCGCAAACAGATAATTGTGCTGGATTGTCTTTCACAATATTATCCTCAATGAAAAGCAATCCTTTCTTTTTCCCGCTGGCATATTGAATGGTGCTATTTGACAGTACAATGGAACAATCGGATCGCACATCGATAGACAGCCTTCACTCCAGTAATAGAGCATTGTGAGTACCCTGCACGGACGAGCCTAAATCCTTAGGGCGAGATTCAACGGGAGCCTGGGCGCGGGTGACAAGTGTCAGGTCACGGGTAACATGTGACGGAAGCCTGGGCGCTGGTAGTTAGTGGCGGGTGGCGAGTAGCGGGAGTCTGGGCGCTGGTGGCGAGTAGCGGATGGCGGGTAGCGGATGGCGGGTGGCGGATGGCGGGTGGCGGGTAGCGGATGGCGGGTAGCGGATGGCTGGTGGCGGATGGCGGGTGACGGATAGCGGATGGTGGGTGGCGGGTAGCGGATGGCGGGTGGCGGGTAGCGGGTATCGGATGGTGGGTGGCGGGTAGCGGATGGCGGGTGACTGGAGTCCGGATGCGGGTGGTGGCTAACACCGATGTTACCTTCATTAAGCTGCCAATATGTGTAGCATGGAGAAATCCGTAGAGGCATAAAGGTGGGGACGGAACGAAAGCTTGTTGGAAAACTCAATGCTTAAAATGTGATCGCGAGTTAATTACATGGCGGCGGCAAAGAACAGGAGCGAAAGTAAATTTAATTGGGAGGAAATTTATGGCACACTGAGATTATGGGATGAGAGGAGATTTAGCGATAGACTAAGAACAAGGGATATGGGAAGCCGCAAAGGGACAAGCGGTCAAATGGGGATGTCCTGATGCAAGTGGGACGTTAATATCATAACACCAAACAAGGTAAGGCGCCAGCCATGATACCAAGTGCGAGCACAGTCGACACTTGGTCGCGCCATGTGGTGTGACGGACGGCTGCAGGCGATTTGTGCCAAGTCCAGATTCCCAACCACATGCGACGTGGATATCAAACTTAACATGCCACTCTGGCTTGGCTTTTGACGCAGCGAATTATTGCGTCCTGAAAACTGCGAGGGGTTCAGAATGCTATGTACCAAAAACCTCAGGAGTTGCATCTACCCCCATCCCCTCCACTGGCGAGTTAAATATACACTTTAATTCTTCAGCCACTACCCTTTATAGGAGCCATTCTTGATAATACCTCATTACTGATGACTTCCAATATAATAGTTTTAGTGTACAATTTATAACTTGAAAAAAAACACACTTCCTCCACTAAATAAATCAAGGCTGAACGGCTCCACTTTGATTTTCATAAAGACAAAAGGGAAAAGTCCCAGTATTACCACAGGAGGCTTCAAGGTGATTTAAGGAGGCGCTCTGCCTGCTGGATAGTCTTCGCCAGGATTACGTCGCGAATCGACTTCTGTTTGGAAAGGGCGTCGACTCTCACAGCGTTCGTGTTAATGAGGAAAGCAATCTTTCTCCCTTAATTTATGGCCTTAGCTGAAGGTACCCTAACATGCACACCATCAATTATATAGATTTTAGGGGCATCGATTTTATAGGGAAGACTATTCCATGTTTCTGGGAGTCCAGCAGGCTGCCAATGGTCCAAAAAGCACGCATATTGACTCACCGAAATACTCTCCCTCTTCCTCCTTCCCTTCGAGCTCCTCTTCCAGTTGACGTGTCAGTTCCTCCAGCTTCTTCTCAGCCTCCGATGGTCCCTGAACATCAGTTTGGTCAACGTGTGCATGCACCCTCAGCTTGTCAGACACTCAATACTTCGTAGCAGACAGTGGCCAGAAATACGTGAAAGAATCCACTCGATTACTGCGATGATGACGAATTGGAGTTTGGGGGCACGTCGACTACCATGGTCATTTTGGGGCAGGAACTGTATTATAAACAACCTTAGATGCCGCTATAATAGCCTGTTAATAATTCGCACGGGTGGCGGTATCTCACCTCAAAGTGTGCTTGTCGAAGGAAAGAAAAGATATTCCCAGACACCACGACCTGAATCGTTCCCTATTAGCATACGTAAAAAAGTGCCGGCGTTGAGCAGTCTTAAAACCTGGCGTAGTAGAGGTTCCAACAGCACACAACCTATTAAAACATGACACACGGTAAGTAGGCGAGAACAGCGTGGGCCGGTAATTACCGGTCAGCATGTAACTGTGTGTCGCGAAGGTATGACCTGTCCTCAAACGGCAGAACATTGCTTCTTCCCGGGGTTGGGTTCAGTGTGGGGATCGTCAATGCCCTAGTTCCGCCTTTAAAACCATCAGCTTACTACACTTGGAGCTCCAGGCTCCTTGCCATTCTGACCGCAAACTTGACAATACAGCAGGGCATAGGTCTCTGAGGGAGCCGTAGACGAATCTCTCACGGCCTTTGCTGATTGAGACTCGATTACTGTCGCAGGCTCTACAATCATCACGTGGAGCGGAGGCGTTGACCGGTCAACGGCAATGGCGCCCGCAGCATTTGAAGATCAAAGGGATCACGCAACATAATATCATGGAATAAAATGTAAATCGAATAGTGCAGAATAATAATGTGGGTACTTTTACGAAACATTCGACTGCTAGGCCATATGGTCGCCAACCTATCACGTGGATTGGTTGCGAGTGAACCCGGTGATCATGCCGGTTGTGGGAATTGAACTCACGAGCCTACGTCGAACGGCCCACCGACTGAACTATCGCGGCTGCGTAAATTGCTTAGCATGATTTACTGAGAAGATAGGATGGGTAAATTGTATCTTCTACATCATGTCATGTTACAAAATAAATTATGCATGTTCAATGCAAAAACTTATCCACAACAGCAGTGGGGTATGACTCTAGGAAATATTTGCACTTCATTCTTAACTTCATAAAAATATTAAATTCAATAAATTTTTCACTTCGTAAATGGACTGTCCAGACCTCAAATCGGGCAAGCAGTCTGGCAACCGACCACACATCTGTCACGCACTTGTCACGCAGCCCACCACACACCTGACACTCAGACCACCACATACCTATATCACACCGGTCAGGCAGCCGACCACGCATCTGTCACACAATTGTCACCCAAATCACCACACACCTGATATGCAGCCCACCACGTCTGACAGCCAACCACACATCTGTCACACACTTGTCACGCAACTCACCACACACATCCAGCAGGCCAGACAACCCACTCGTTGCTTGAGCGGGGTGACTTGGTATGGCAGCAGGCTGGACAACTCACCTGTCGCTTGGGCGGGGTGACTTGGCATGGCAGCAGGCTGGACAACTCACCTGTCGCTTGGGCGGGGTGATTTGGTAGGGCAGCAGGCCAGACAACCCACTCGTTGCTAGGGCGGGGTGACTTGGTATGGCAGCAGGCTGGACAACTCACCTGTTGCTTGGGTGGGGTGACTTGGCATGGCAGCAGGCTGGACAACTCACCTGTCGCTGTGGCGGGCTGACTTGGTAGGGCAGCAGGCCAGACAACCCACTCGTTGCTAGGGTGGGGTGACTTGATATGGCAGCAGGCCGGACAACTCACCTGTCGCTTGGGCAGGGTGACTTGGTATGGCAGCAGGCCGGACAACTCACCTGTCGTTTGGGCGGGGTGACTTGATAGGGCAGCAGGCCGCCGCCGGCCGGCTCGGCTGCTGGCACGTTGGCGTAGGTCGGCGGCGCGGCGGCGGCGGCGGCGGCGGGCTGGGACGTCGGCCGTCGGCCCGGGTACGGCGGCGGTGGAGGCGGCGTCGGCGTCGTCGGCGTCGGCGTCGCCACCGGCACCTGCGGCCCTGGCTGCGCCGGCTCACGGCCCAGCGGCTGTCGTAACGAGGCGTCAGTCAGCCGGCCTCACGGTCCAGCGGCTGTCGTAACGAGACATCAGCCAGCCGACCTCCTCACGGCCCAGCGGCTGCCGTAACAAGACATCAGTCAACCGATCGCCTCACGGCACAGCGGCTGTCGTAACGAGGCGTCAGTCAGCCGGCCTCACGGTCCAGCGGCTGTCGTAACGAAACATCGGCCAGCCGGCCTCACGGTCCAGCGGCTGTCGTAACGAAACATCAGCCAGCCGACATCCTCACAGCCCAGCGGCTGTCGTAACGAGACATCAGTCACCCGGCGGCCTGGCGTAACCTCAGGTGGCCGCTCACAGCGTACCGACTCAACTCAACCATCACCACCGACAGCTGGACCGGGCACACCCAGGGCAGTGCAGCTGTACCGGCACACCCAGGGCAGTGCAGCTGGACCGGGGACACCCAGGTATGTCAGCTAGACCGGGGACACCCAGGGCAGTGCAGCTGGACCGGCACACCCAGGGCAGTGCAGCTGTACCGGCACACCCAGGGCAGTGCAGCTGGACCGGGCACACCGAGGGCAGTGCAGCTGGACCGGGCACACCCAGGGCAGTGCAGCTGGACCGGGCACACCCAGGGCAGTGCAGCTGGACCGGGCACACCCAGGGCAGTGCAGCTGGACCGGGCACACCCAGGGCAATGCAGCTGGACCGGCACACGCAGGGCAGTGCAGCTGGACCGGGGACACCCAGGTATGCCAGCTAGACCGGGGACACCCAGGGCAGTGCAGCTGGATCGGGGACACCCAGGGCAGTGCAGCTGGACCGGAACACCCAGGGCAGTGCAGCTTGACTGGCACACCCAGGGCAGTGCAGCTGGATCAGGGACACCCAGGGCAGTGCAGCTGGACCGGGCACACCCAGGGCAGTGCAGCTGGACCGGGCACACCCAGGGCAGTGCAGCTGGACCGGGCACACCCAGGGCAGTGCAGCTGGATCAGGGACACCCAGGGCAGTGCAGCTGGACCGGCACACCCAGGGCAGTGCAGCTGGACCGGCACACCCAGGGCAGTGCAGCTGGACCGGGCACACCCGGGGATATCAACTGGGCCGGACACACCCGGGGAAGCACTTCAAATGGTAGACCAGAGGGGCCTGATGGCGGCCGGCCAGTCTGGTGGCCATGATCCACCGAACGTTGATCATGGCACAACGTAAACAAGCATACACACCCTGCCTTTTGCCCATACACGTTATAACCTGAAGGAAAAGCTGTGTCGGAAAAAGTAAAACGTGATGAGCTTTCCTAAGAATGTGTCCACTAACTCATTTGACGTCTTGCAATTTCGGGTTGCTAATGACACAAAATAATTGTACGTGCGCACACATAGACCAAAAAACATGATTAAACACACAGCACCGTGAACAACCGACAGCGCTGCACCCACGCCCATGAAGCAGAAGAGCTGCGCATCAATCCGCTGCAGTCGCGTTACCAGACGGTGGTGCCAGCGCGCGGCTGGAGCGCCCCACGGTCCACCCACCTTCTCGCCGCCGCCGACGTTCTCGTAGAGAGGCGGTCGCTGCTGCAGCAGCTGCAGGTAGCGATCAGCGGGGGCGGTGGGCCGCGCTGCCGAGTGGCTCAGTGACGGGTCTGACAGCGCCGAGGGTCGGGGCCGCCCAGCCTCCACCACCGCGCTCACGTCGGCACCCTGCAGCTGCTCGGAACCAGGTGGTGCCGGAACCACCGCCTGATGCTGATCGACTGTGGGAGTGCCGCGCAACGCCTGATGCTGATCCACTGTGGGAGTGCCGCGCAACGCCTGATGCTGATCGACTGTGGGAGTGCCGCGCAACGCCTGATGCTGATCGACTGTGGGAGTGCCGCGCAACGCCTGATACTGATCCACTGTGGGAGTGCCGCGCAACGCCTGATCTGATCACTGTGGGTGCCGCGCAACCCTAACTGATCACTGTGAGTGCCGCGCAACGCCTGATACTGATCCACTGTGGGAGTGCCACGCAGCGCCTGATACTGATCCATTGTGGGAGTGCCACGCGACGCTTGATACTGATCGACTGTAGGAATGTCCCGCGACGTTGGGTGCTGTCCACTAGTCGGAGTGGCACGTGACGCTTGGTACTGCCCGACTGCGAAGCTTCCTCGTGCTGCTTGATACTGTTCGGCGGTGGGCGTGGCACGCGACACTTGATACTGATCCACTGTGGGAGTGATACGCGCCGCCTGGCACTGGTCGGCGGCAGCGGCAGCGTGCGACTGATACTGGTCGGCGGCGGTCATGGTCCGCGGCGTGAGGTACTGCTCGGGGCCGGCGGCGGCGGCGGCGGAGGCCGGCTGCGGGGCGGCCGACTGCTCGGCGCGCGCGTACGACTCCTGAGAGCTGAGACTGGAGCGGCGCGAGCAGTCGGCCGGCGGCGGTCGGCCGCGGCCGGCCACCACGTTCTCGTAGATGGCGCCGTCGTGGCTGCCGCCGCTGACCGAGCTGCGCGGACTCGACTGCATCGAGGTGGCGGTGAGGCCGGCGTGGATGTAGGGCGGCGGCGGCTCGTAGGGCGCCCGGCCGGCGTACAGCGCGCCGCTCGCCTGCCGCTGCTTCATGTGGGCCGTGTAGTTGGGCGGCGGCGTGGCCGCGCCGTTCGAGTACGTGTCCAGCTGTTTGGGCGTGGCGTAGCGCGAGGCGGCGATCACGCTCTGGCGCGACACCGTGAACACAGGCGGCGCCGCCGCCGCCGCCGCCGCCTCGGCTGGCTTCTGCCCCGTGTCTAGTGTGCCGGTGCGCGAGCTGGACAAGCTGTAGCTGAGCGGCGCGCTGGTCGTCGACTGGGACGCGGTGCTGCCTGACGTGCCGCTGGCGGTCGACTGCTGGCCGGCCGCCTTCAGCCTCGCCATCTCCTGCATCAGCTTGATAGTGGTCCGGTCCATGGCGGCAGCTGGGCTCGACGACTCAGCCGCGCTGCGGAACAAGAGTTCATCACAACCTGATGAAACCCAGGCGCCTGGTCAGTTGTGCAGGCAGCTTTGTATCACAGCTACACAGACATGACAGTTTTCTTGCCGTAGACCTGTTGGCCGTCTAACCGTCGTTGTCTGAATGCAGGCTGTCAGTCGCTGGTAATAGTCAATGTTAGTCATCCAGCAAAATGTCAAATCGTGATGTGTCACCTTCTGGCCTATCAAATCAGAGAGGTTGGGTGGGGAGGGGGAGACCAATTCTACATGTCCGATTTTCGCGAGCGAACGTAGGCGTAATCATAAGAGATCGTGATTGTAAAGACCACTGATTACAGAGAATTGTCAAAATTTCTTCCACCCTTAGCCCTCGCCAGTGAAGTGCAGTTGATGCAATGCCCCCCCCCCTCTTCTCCATCTCGGGCTTTTCGTGGATGTCTTCCAAACAACTCAATGAAACCCAGTGAAATGTTTGGCTTGGCAAACAAAAATTAGGTCATGTCAGGTCACGAAGCTATGTCGTCATAAATGGAAAACCACAGACAATTTCTGAACAAAGCCACGAAATATTGCATCTTCACAAGACACCGAAACCTCAAGCAACACAATGTGTGGCTTCGGCTGGCAGACGACTGAATTAATATTCTGACATTGTCCCTATACCATTATGTGGTCATTCATTGTCATTGGCCTAAATTGGATTCAGATAACTACTTCACAGTAAGTATTGCTAGGGTTATTTTCAGTCCTGAATTCGATTTCGCCATCCACTCTTATCCTGCAGTGGGTGAAAGCAGTTATTTTAGCCAACAATTTATCAAGGCTTCGATGGTTGGGTCGGCCCTCGGCCTTATTTGACCAGGCTTTAAATGGAGCTTGAGATATGTCAATACTCCCGTAAAGCAACGACGAACCCTGAAAACAACAAGCATATATCTGATGCACTTCAGAATGCCTTTGCGATCAAATTGTGAAAAATCCAGAGTTTAACGAAAATTAAGTATTTGACTGACCCACAGGATCACTTTTTATCCCCAAATACAAAATCGTCTCTCTTGCACCTTGCACCCATTCTGTGTCGCAGCACGTTTATTCCGTCTCACCTGAGAGTGAGACTATTGATACCTGCTGGAAAAAAAAAAGATGAAAACATTGCAAACATGCACTTTATTTCCATCACAACAACCACCATCTGTGTTTGTAATATATTTATTAAAAGATGAAATTCATCACCAAGGAAGAAAACTTAAAACTTCCATTACCTGTTACTTTCCATTTAAAATTGTGATTTTTTTTCACTGAGTGAATCTATCTCAACATGAAAAGAGCAGGTCTGATTCCAAGTAAGAAAATTATATATTGAAGTGCTGCATTGCAACATTAAATGCTGCTGAAGGTTGACAGCAAGCAATAGGACTGTCATGAATTTGACAGACATGAACTCTTTGAATAGAGATTGAGACTGTCATAAGACATAAACTCTTTGAATGCAGAGCAAGAGCATCATAGATAATTGGATTCATTTTGGTAAAAATCAAACTTGAAAGTCTACATCTGACTAAAAACGGCCACTGTTGCAATGAACAAAAACATTAAAATTTCATTTTAATATTATGATATGACTGTAAGATCTGGGCGAGCCACTCCAATGCACAGTAGATGCACAGAAGAAGGTCTGATCTATTTTTGTAGTGTAGCATTTCATTTTGTGGTGTGTAGCCATTGTTCGAGTTCTGATTTTACATATTTTAATTTATAGGTTATTCATGCTTCTATGACAATGAGATCAAACTACCAGTATTTCCCAACAGTGATGAAAAAAGAACTGCTGATTAATAGTGAAATATAAACATTGCACTGTGCATGATGAACTGGGCCATGAGTGCTCAATAGATATAAATAATTGTGCATGTGACTCCCTAGGTGTCATCTGGGAAAGAAGAGATGATGATGAATGAACAGACCCATGGAAACAGCTTTGCATTTTTCTCATTTGTTTGGAAATACACTTTTCATTGCAGGAGAGAGATGTCCCCAGGTGCATACACTTTTTTGTTTTTGCACGTTCGGAGTTTTTCATTTGTTTTGGGAATGATACACATATTGGTATGCACAATTAGATGAACAAGTTGAGTTTTTGACAAATGTACTGAAGTTGTGAAGAAATCATGAACATATATATACATATATGTATATATATATATATATGTATGTGTATATGTGCATGTGTGCATGTGTGCATGTGTGTGTGTGTGTGTGTGTGTGTGTGTGTGTGTGTGTGTGTGTGTGCGTGCGTGCGTGCGTGCGTGCGTGCGTGCGTGCGTGCGTGCGTGCGTGCGTGCGTGCGTGCGTGCGTGCGTGCGTGCGTGCGTGCGTGCGTGCGTGCGTGCGTGTGTGTTGATGATAAGTCATGAATAAAGCTTCAGTGTATTATTGGCATGCCCACACCAGGTACATGTCACAGCACCAGCTGCACCACTGCACCACTCCCCACAGTGACAAGATCTCACCAAAAGTGCCACACTGTGCAGTCGGGCTTGGAGTCTGGAAATAGAGCATAAAAGGTAATATTTAAAGGAAAAATGGGTAAGATAATCTGACCTAACCCAGCTTAACCTTCCATGGTAGGAAACAATTGTTTTTTTATTCAAAACTTTTACTTTAAAGATGAAACAAATCATCTAACTGAACCTGATGTATCCTAACCAAGCCTGAACTAGGGAAATATGTTCTTTGAAAGAAAAAAAAAACTTTTTTTTCATTCTTTCAACACAAAAGAAAGGCCTAACTTAACCTGCATGACCCCTTTGTTTCCTTCATGGAGGTAAAAAGGGTGCAAACTTCTGTATGGCTAAGCCAGTAATTGTACTATGTTTACTGAACACGAAAATGAACAAGCTAATATCTGTATATAAAAATGAACTGAAAATGAAAAAAAATGAAGAAAAAAAACATAATTATTTCATAGTGGTTTACCATATTCTGAACATGAGAATGTGGTAGTCCAGGATTACTTCACTGTAGCATTTGTGGTACGAGTTATTAGTAGCCACTAAAAAAATATTGGTATAATTGCAAATAAAATATTGGAGGTTACTTCCTTGTGGTCTTCTGAAGCAGGCTGCTCTCAGAAGCCTAAAATGGTGCCACTAGAATTTGCTAGCTCTGAGCACAAGAAAGTGGCAGAACTATATATAATTTCATATTTTGGTAGAGGCCATCGTTCATAAATACCACCATATATTAACTTACAAGTGCATCCATGCAGCTGGTGGCTATTATTGCACAGGATGGATATGAATGAATAAGTGAGCTGAAGAGCTGAAGGGATGAAAGGATTAAGGACATTGCATTCTAGAGCACTGCAGCCAGTCAGCACCAACTCAATAGACTGCAACAAGGACAAAGGTAGGTGTCAGGTTAAGGAATGGAAAGGTGCTGAGAAATCAAGGGCAAGGATTGTCCATATAAATTATACAATAAAAAGGAAGGATGAATAGTGATGTCCTTGTTCAGATTTGTTTGTGCATTGTCATCTTAATTGCTGGTTCACCCTCTTCATATCATAATGAATCCAACTTCCACTGAGCTGTTTCATTTCTTGAGTGTAGGTTTTTCTAGGTGGTGAAAATTCTTCTCAATGGCAGCATAATTTTCAGGTTTTCAGGATGATTGCAACAATAGATCACGAGGATCCAAAATTTGAGTGCTTTTTAGCCATGCTTCTTTTGGACTTCTTTTTGCCATTGAAGTAAAGCTTGATTAAATATTCATGTGTTGAATCTGCAAACCCTCCCTTTTTGCATGCCATGTTTTGTATTTCCTTTTTTGCATGCCTTTTTGTCTACCATGAAACAAAGGGATTAAATATGCATGTGTTTTATTCATATGTGTTGAGCATGACATGGGAGACATCCAGATATGGGTGTTCAAGAAACAGAATGAGTTTAAATACCCCCTTCCCCTCACTGATCAAATACAATCATCCTTTACTAACCAACCAATTTGCTTATGATTATGATGATTCATCCCTTTCAGAGTGATGGCCCTGCCTAAATACTACCTACCTACCATGAGTTTCATGTGCAAATTATACAGTTTGTCATAAAATCATAGTGCTTAGACTGAATAAGAATATCAGGGGCCCATCTGGGTTAAGCACTGTAAGGGAAAGACAATACCATGTGGTAATCTTCATGTGGTAAGCATTACCCCACAAAATTTATTCATAGCAACAAAGCATCCAAGCTACTGTCATCTGACTACCAGTCAGCTGTTTGTGACATCACTGAACCATACAGGCACACCTCCAGGCTCCAGCCAAGTGCACATATAATTATTATTGGTGATACCCCAGAGTATCACCAAGAATAATTGTATGGGATCAATGTGGTGCTCATCCATGGGTGTCATCAGCAACAAATTTACATCTACGAAAGTTTTTTAGGCATATATTCAGGGCTTCACAGGATATTTCCCCTTGATGGGTGGTAGTTGAAATGGCACTTTAGATACAGAACAAGGAATTTCCTGCTAGGGGAGGGTGTGCAGATTAAATTTCATGATTCCAAAAATTTAACCTAACCTAACCATTATAAACATTATATTTCTGGTGACACCTCTGGATCATTCAGTGCACCCAGCTGGGTGTGTCTCTGTATGTTTGAGTGACACAGGGTTAAAATAATGTTTTTGTTTTTTTTGTTAGGAGTGAGATGTTGAAATGGGTACAGTAGGGTGTCTAAATATGACATGGAATTGGTGTCATATAAAATGCTTTTGACATCTTTCAGACTCAGATTTGAGCCAATGGATTAGGTACTTATGACTGTACATTTATAATTTACTTTGGGATACCTTGCTTTGAGATTAATTTAGGATGATCTATATTTGGTGCAGGGAGAAAATTTCCTATGCCATACCACATTATAGTTAATTATCAGGAGCATTAACATCATACTTATAAACAAGATACTGTTAGAAGGGAGACACAGACTTCATAGGCACATATCAAGGAGCAGGGTGTTGGTACTGATTGGAAAAGGATGTCAATACTGATTTGAAAAGGATGTGAATACTGCTTGGAAAAGGATGTCAACACTGATTAGAAAAGGATGTCAATACTGATTGGAGGATGTTGATACTGATTAGAGAAGGATGTCAATTGAGTGATCAGAAAGTGGTATTTTACCTTATTTTCCAAAAAAATGTATCACTGGAGTGACATTGCCAACAGCTCAGAGACAGTTAGCTGACAATGGCTCAGATACATGGTAAAGATAAAGGAAGTGTGAAGGGTTTTTTTTTTTTTTTTTTTTTTTTTTTTTCCCCCCCCCCATAAAAAAAAAAAATCCCCCCCCCCCCAACAAATTCATTATTTTTTTTTTTATTATTTTTTTTTTTTTTTTTTTTTTTTTTTAAGGGGGGCCGGGGGCCCCCTTTTTGGATCCTGTCTTTAAATTTTTTATAAGTTTATTTTTTCCCCCTCTAATTTCCCAACCCCCCAATTCCCCCCCCCCCCTGCCCCCCCCCAACCTCTCCTATTTGTAATACCAAAGGGGGGGGCCAAATCCACTGCTAGGTACACCATATAGTACAACATAATACTAGCATAATGTTATATCCTATAAGCTAGTGAAAATACTCAATATCCCAGCACAGAAAAAATTTAAAAATTTCCCTTTTTAAACCCAAGATTGGCAGACCAATTCCATTGGTCAACAACCCTTGACTAAGACCTGTTGTCGTTTAACTGTCCTGCACCACCTAATTGAGACCCCTATGGGATACTCTAAACTGCAAACATCATTTAAAATGACCTGATCTAGCCCTCTAACAATTTTGTACATTTCAATCATTCTCCCCTTAATCTCATAAACTTGAGTGAGTACATATCTAACGCATAAGCCATTCTCCATATTCTAAGTTACTTAATCCACTGACGAGACTAGTGGCTTTGCGCTGGACTCTTTCTAACATATCTATATCCTTTTCTAGGTAGGGGCTCCATACCTGTACAGGTCCCCCCTCCATCCCCATTCACTCTAATCACAGTTGCACCTTTTACCGTTCAAGCTAATTAGTTATTGGGGGTTTGTAAGCGCATCGACTGGAGGTCATGCAGCACCCATAGTTATTTATCGTTCAAAATATCCTTTATCATTAAAGCGGATCCAACAACTGGCTGATGGTACTATCGGAAAGTGGCACAAGCAATCGATGGTAACATGAATTAATATAAATTAACACCGCTTCAGAGCACACCATGAAAATCCAGATAAATCATAATACCAACCTCACCAACAGCGCAACAACCACCGACGCGCCCCGACCTCTGAATATAGAGTAGACTAACATGGCGCAGGCACAAAGAGGAAAATCATGAAATATTTTTGCCACTTGAACAGTAATTTGATGACGTACTATTGGGAATTGTGATGTCCTCCTAGGAAAGTCCCTAGTTTGGGTAGAATTGAGATTTTCTGAAACAAATGCCATTGGGAGTGTTTCAGACTTGAGGCACAATATACATCGTGGGTAGAAAATATCTGGTGAGCGCCATGAGTGTAAGACACACGGAATAGTTTCACAGGAGCCTAGCGACCTGTAGATTTCCGTCATCCTGCCATATCTTTTACATCAGATAGTTTGCATCCAAATTTAATTATTGACCCGCAAAATATGAGGTATGCTGCTGGGCTTGCCCCCGAACTATCCTGTTCCTGAATGTGGCACCAACCCCCGGAAAATATACAAAGTTCTCCTCCATTATGACTTCATGAAAAGTATTGTTCCCGTAGTCAGAATAGCATTCGTGACCAAGATGAATATACTCCACAGGTACTATGCAGGTACACAGGTATTCCAAAGTCCGCAGATCTAGTATATTTCTGACGTTATATGCCAGAAATGCCCTTTTGTGCTAGAATACTGCTGAATTATATTCCGGTTTGGTATTATCGTGAGAAATCTACTCCATATGGTGCTTTTTATTTTCGAACTATTATGGCGCTTTTCCTACGATATATTTCCGTGCCGTTTAAAAACATATTCACTGAATCTGCAAGGTTTTTATCGTTTTTGTTTGTTCCCGTGCCAGTGGCTTTAACACAAAAGGTACAATAACCTGAATTAACTTAGCAAAATGTGGTTGATGGCCGTTCTTGATATTGTAGGAGTGCATGCATCTCAAACAATTTATGTCAAATAAGGTCGTATACAATATCAACTTTGCTCAATATCAATTGTTATCACGATTGTACTTGCAGAATAGTATTTGTATTTTTGTTCAGATGGCAGTTCCAGAAATAAGTGTAAAAGCATGTCTGGAGTTGCTTAAGATTATGTGATCATTATTTTCTAGCCCAAATACATTATTTTAAATTGGTAAGCAATGTAATGACAACATTGTGGCTTTGAGTGGAATAGAAGATAATGGAGAGTAATGTTGAACATATACAGCATATCCAAACCAAACCCTGCCTTTGATATCTTTGATGTAATATATACTGCAGTGTTGCTCAAGTTAGCACTATAAACCCTTATCAAACCAAACCTAGTCTAGCCTCTTTTCAGGAAAAATATGGTGCCTCTTCTTTTTTAGCCTCCAAATTTCAAAATCCAAGGTATGGCATGTATAAGAGGCCCAAATGAAGACAATTTAGGAGACAAATGTAGGAACTGGACTTTTTCAAACATGCCTAACAACCTCTTCCCAGCGTCCTAAAAGTACTTTCCATTAACTGGGTTAAATGAATAACAAGGCTACTTGGGAATAGTGAAAGATGAGAAGAAGACAGCATATAAAATTAAACATTAAAAACCAAAGCCAGGATTAGTAATAAGGCAATAAATATATGTATGGATATATCCCTTTATCTAGCCTTATTCATTAGGTACGCTATTGTAGCAAAATTATGACCATCACTTTCTACATGGGATAATGATGAAAGTTTCAGCCTGGGTTGCAAAATATGTATTTCCATTAACTGAAATTTCAGGTCACATGTGAAGTCAATGTAATATTGGTAGTGTGTAATTGGTACAATGGTACAATTGTTGCATAATACCTGTACCATTTCTTTGGGAAATCAAATTTAACATCAAACATTCATAAAGTTATAAATTGTTTATACTTAATAAGAGCCACAAGGTACCATCCAGGTTAAGTCTGTAAATGGAAGTAAAAAATACTCACCCCAGCCAACACCACATCCTAAAGAAACCATCCACTAACATCCCACATGCCAAGTATTTCCTATCTACCTAGCTATCTAGCCCTATTCGCTTGATCCCACTTAACACATGTAGATTGAATGCATTACCAATAATTTTCAAACTGCATCCACGCCTGCTTAAAGGGGTATGTGCCATGAACATTTCCTTAGCATAAATTTCACCTCATCCTTCACTAATTAGAACTCAAAAGCAATAGTTTTGTGTCTAAAATATGTGCCCACCCCACTTTTAAATACATTCACTGAGGAACTCCTCATAACATCAGCAGACAGCCTATTCCACTGATCAACAACACTTTGACTGAAGACTTGTTGTCCATCACTGTGTTTGGCAATCCAACACCAGTATGTGTTTGATATTCCAACGTCAGTAGGTTTTAGACGATCAAGCAGTACGTTTTAGGCTATCTAACATCAGTAAAGGGCAAAAGTTGTGATTAACATCTTGCATCCATACTAAGCTCCAATAATATTCATTGTTCTTCATTATATATCACCTATATACCCACTTGAAAACTACTTTATGGCATTACTTCCTTGCCGAATGAAAAGTAAACATTTTTGACAGAGCTGAAGGATCACATTAATTCACTCATATTAATCTGGATGATATGTGAACACTTACTAAAAATCCATTAACACCCATCTTTTGGGGCTGGGATGGCCGAGTGGTTAAGGTGTCGGGCTATGGGTACCAAAGGTCCCGGGTTCGACTCTAGCGCCACTCAGGACATTTCCCAATCCCGCGGCCCACCGGCGAAACAGTGTGGGCGGCACCATTAGCCGTGAATGCGCATAAGGTGTGTCGTGAACCAACCAATAAACAACAACAACACCCATCTTTTCATCCAAGTTAATTAGTACATTATACACGCTGCAAATATATATATACGTATATTTTTTAACAAGACATCTATCCCTCCCCCTAAAAAAAAGACTGTTGGAAATTTAGTACGGAACCCAGCAACCCAGTGGTGCAGGATTGTAAGCCTATGGAATGGCACTCCCCCCGCCAATATTGGCTGTGCCCTCACTATAATTTCAACTTTTAGAAGGAATCCTACGCGGTCCTCCCTCAAACTAGAGAGTTGAATCCAGCCTTCTGTGTTTAACATGCCCAATAATCCGGCCAGATCGACAGACATCCGAAGCTCTTGAAAGTTTTCACCGGGTGTTGGAGTCCAAGTTCACCTGGATAGATAAAATAATCAAGTACTTCGCGAGGATCCTGACTCAGCTTAAGTCTTTCCTTGTCAGAGCAAGGCTGACGGAGCCCTAGCAACGTGTGCTCGCAGAGAATAGTCTGGAGAGACATCGAGTCGAGCATAGAACTGGAACCGCTTTCACCTCAGCGCGGTCCAAGTAGTTTGACTGTTCGCCAACATACACAGCTGAATGGTTTTGATAGCCAATTACTTACTCTGATCGCATGTACACCCAGGGTGTTATTTTGCATACTTTTGAGGCGGCAAGCAATGGGCGCTGCATGACCGATGTAGTCGATGCGCCCCTAAACTCCAATAACCAACCGAGGCGGCAAGTACCCTTTCAGTGTTCGCTTTGCTTCCCAATAGTTTTACTTTTTTACATGGGGCCTTATGGGGTGTGCACCAAGTCCATTTCGGCCTTCCCATTGCCATAATGTATTCCCCAAATAATTGTCATAATTCAGCACGGTATGCACACCTCCAGGAGCATGGCGGTGCCCCACATTTTGGCCGGCTGGTGCAGGTGGGTGGGGGAAAACTTGAATTTTTAGCTGAATATTTGTCATGCTCCGCTGTAGGATTGAGGTTCAAATTATTCCATTCAGGAGGACATGTCTCCTGCCATCACCCCGATTACGCACCACCTATACCATGAAGTATCTGGGAGCCTGCAACCTGCTCTAAGCCGTGAACGCCTTACGTACTTCCTTGGCTGGCTGGATATAAAAGTGGTCAATCAATGCACTAGTTGAGGTTGTCGAACACCAGCGCCCCGTAGTATCTGCGTGCACCAATTCCCTTTATCCTTAATGCAAGGCTTGTTCCATGTAATACAGATTATAATCTAGTGACACTAATTAGGACACGAACAAAAGTTCCGGAAACACCGGCCCTCCAACCAAGTACCTCCAAGTTATTAGGCCGACTCGCTACTAATTGCTCCACCTGCACGAGCCACCAAGCGTCGTTTAAGTTAAACGGTGTCGGTGGATAAAACATGGGTTCAAATAACATGTCATTTTGAATAATAAATAACACGCCCATATGAATGCTTTCCACGATTATGGAAATAACATGAAACAAGCTTTCACATGACGTGTAGTTTATACATATTACCTATACCTGCTAATCATAAGTACGCTCTGAAAAGTACTATTTCTTGAAGTCGTGGTAACCGGGTGAACCGGAATCTACGCCCATATGACGTCACTGGTTGCGAATACACTTTAACGGGGGGGGAGTGACAACCTTTTTTTCTGTTTTCCCCATGTTAGCTTACTTCCCGCGGAAGACCAAGGCCATTTACTTCCGGAGGACGATGGTTTGAGGGTGAGCTGTGTTGTTGCGGAGCGATTCTGGCCGGGCGTGTGGCAGTTTGGGCTAGGTATTCCTGTTTCTTGCCAACTACTGATATCAATTATCAATGTGATAATTTCCCTGTGCGATTACAGCAAATTGTGATGGGAGATGTTGAAAGTTTTCCTTTAACATTCTTGACATGGGCTTGCGAGTGAGAAGCCGGTATCGGCATACCTGCCCCTTGTAGGTACCGGTATTCTTCACTTCCTTTATCTCAACAATGCATGTAAGCCATCGTCAGCTGGCTGCTAGTCAGATGTTGGTGATGTCTCAAACATATAGACACCCTCAGCTTGGTGCACTGAATGATCCAAGGGTGTCACCGTGAATATTTCTGAGTGTTAGGTTAGGTTAGGTTTTCACCCCCTTCAAAATGTTCCTGGTGACACTGCTGGGTCATTCATTATACCTGGTTAGAGGTGTGTCTAAATGGTCAGTTTTGCAGCGGCAATTTGCTCTCCTGTCTGCTAGCTTTTGAGTCTTCCAAGCAGGGTTGGAAACTTGCTTTCTGGTTTTGGAGTCAGAGTGCAAACAGATTTTTTCCAGAGTACGTTTTCATGGACATTATTTTTCATGCTTGGAATCTAAGTGAGCAATGGATGGCACCACAAGACAGGGAGTTGTAAGCAGCTCAGCTTTGTCTCTCATAACTCACAGGAGCAATGCACCTTCCTTTCACTGTTGGTCTCAGCACAATGCTAGGCAAAATGAAAAACACAAATAATTCACGCTTCACCCTCAGCTCAGAGATCACACCTACCTACATACTCAGCCAATTCCCTGCTCGATACGGACCCAACACCACTACCTCACACACAGTCGGAAGCGACGGATGTGCAAAGGATCAGTCAAGGTCTTGTGTTTGCAGTATGGCACTGTTAAGTGTTCAAAACATGTGTTCAAAGTTGCTAATGGTTATGACGTTATTTAAAAAATACCTTTCATTGATTAGTTGAAAAACAGTTTTTGTAACAGAAAATGTTAACCCAGCAAATTCTGATCTGCTGCCTCCAGCACTCTGTAAGCTTCTCTTAAAACAGTCAGTTTTTTTTTCAGGAGGGAGAAAGTAGACTGATGCCAGCACTCATACAGCATACCTTGGAGATGAGAGATAGCTGCTCTGCATTTGTGGAGAATTGTGCCAGGTACATTGTGGGTTATGTGTGCAGTAGACTGCTAAAGGAGCATGCAGTGAAAATGTGTTTCATGCATTAGAGCAGTGCTGTGAAATGAATAGGACCATCTACCACCTGAAGTTTTACATCTGATGAACATGCAGGGGAATGAAGGCTTCATCATCCCTTTGGCATCCCTTCAGCATCCATGTACTGTGTTGTCATGTCTGTTGAGTGATAGTTCACCACACTAAGCAAGTGTGGTGATATCACACAATACTCTGATCTAGTACTGAACACTCAGTACAGTAAATTATGATATTCTGCAATGCCTATTCTACCCAACTAAGTTCCAGTGACTTCTGCTGTGACAAATGTATCATGTGATATACTGGGATTTCCCTGAAAATCAGCCCCCATAGCTCCATGGCAATGATTCTCCAGGATCTTCTAGCACTTCTTCCTGTGCAGGTCTTCATACTTTACCACATGAAGACCTAGCCCACTTTTCTTCTTTTATGTATATGTAGATATCCAAAAGCAAGTCTAGGTCTCTTACTGAGCCTGGGGCTCTAGGTCCTTATTTGCAGATGTAATAAGGAAAGTGGAAAAAGCATTGCCAGAATGTGAAACCTGATGCCACTTTGTATGTACTAATGGGTGCCACCAGACAACCATTTATTTATTACCTTGCTAATTGGTTTACCCCTGCCCCAGCCATTTGCTTTACAGGAATATTTTAGAATTATCTGTGACAAATGTATTACATCTCCAAATATTTTTTACTGTGTTACATGAACACCGTATGGAAGTGATAGACTAAGACTGCTACTTATCTATCGATCTCTCATCTGCTATCAGCCAGATTATGCTTGTTTTGTTTATGATGGTGCCTGTGCATCTGGAAAACAGGTTCAGGATATTGTTCATCATGCAGCTCTGAGGATTGTGACTGGTGCATTTCGGACCTTGCCAATTGTGTGCTTGCTGGCTGATGTTGAGTAGGGATAGTACCTTCCTATGTTGAGTCGCTACTTTCCCTGAGATGACAGATGCTCAGAATGTGCCATGCATGTAAGCTGCACATGTTCCAGTAGCATCCAGCTTATCAAGCGGTGTTGTTGCATCTCACCCTACCAATTTTTTCTTCACATAGTGGCGACTGTATATATAGATCTATGTGCACTAGAATTATAAATATTTTTGCCAAATAAATCTGCAGGCCTTGACATGTGGCAACTTATGCCACTCAATCAGAGAATAGACCACCTCGTATTGGTCAACAAATGCAAAGGGGATATTCTCCCTGACCAGGTTTGAGCACATGCTCTGGAGCACGTATTGATATGTTGTAACAGCGACTTGGACCAGGGTTGGAAGCGCCTATGTAAGCGACACAATCACCAGATAGTTTACACTACTGAAACATGCATCCATTTACACATGCTAGTGCTGGCACTGGTGCTGGTATGTACCATCTTGGTGGCAATTGATATAGCACTGACTTTCATAGAGGTCGGGATGAAGAAAATTATGTAATTACATCTGACTCGTTGAACAACATTTAGCACTGGAGAGTATCCAACAGTCGCTTTAGTACATGATATCCTCCTTCGCTTGACTTGATTGGATCAAGCTGGAAAAGCCCTCCACTTCTGCTGGATTCCTAGCCACATAGGTATCACAGGGAACAAGCAAGTCGACAGAGCTGCTAGGCGAGCAGCACAACCTTCCTGCACAGAGCATTCCCAATCCCTGCCAGGGACCCAAAGATCTCTGCTTTTATGGGAGGCAAGCGAGCTGGGATGAGCTTGTTTCCAACAAATTTTGGATAATGGGGTCATTCCTTGGTCAGCGACTATCATGCTTGCATAGGACAAGGCAAGACCAGGTGACGCTGTGTTGTTTATGCATAGGGCTCACTTACATCATCCATGTCCACTTACTCAGTGATGAGAATGAACCATTTTCCCAAGATATATTGCAGTAATGACAGTTTACCACATTCTGATTTCATGCCCTAGACTTAGCCTCTAGCATCGACATTTTGGAAGTGACCAGGCTCACTCACTCCTAGCGATTTTAAGTGATCAATCACAGGTCGTGGAATCCAGAAGGTTCTTCAGCTTCCTATCTGATGTGAAGGTGTGTGCCATTTATACAGGGCACTAACATCAGGATGCACCAGGAAGGTGAATGGTTGTAACATAGGAGACTACTATAGCGACGGCTGGAACAATCAACTGTTATGGGCGCTAAATGACCATGCAGTTGACACACCATTAAGCCCAAATAATCAATCGACCTCTGTTCTTGGTATGCTGATTTTTCTGTTGTCATTCTGCTGAATACTTTGAGTTTGCCAAGAGAGATGATCCGGTCGGCTCCAAAATGTCCAATTATATTGTAGCCTAAGGTGCAGTTTGAACTGAGCTGACTTGGGACTCATATTACCTCATGCTGCAGTGTGCTGGTTGTTTCAGATCTTGCTTCTGAAGGGAACGGAGCTGTATGTGGCATGCAATGCGTGGAAGACGAACCACCTGAATAATGGCGTCCATATCGCCAAATATTGTGAAGGAGAAGGTGGCCAGCCTTGTCAATGGATTCCTGGTATGTTCTTCACCGCATATTATTACCAATGATGTGTTGCGTGATATGAAAGAAGAGGCTCAACTCGAAACTATCCATGTTTTGTTTTTGTAAAGCATGAAAGAATGTGCTGCACAATTTCCTGTCCGTTTTTTGTTTGTGTTTTTGTTCTTGTTGTAAAGCTGCTAGTACGTTTGAACTCAGACGAAAATTAATTGATTGTATGTGTTACATCGATTTGCATGCATCTTTTTTGTTGGAACAGCAGTACAGGCGTCCAGTGTGAAATCATTGCAGAGAGTTCCATGTGAGTTGAATGCATAGCCCTACAGGAATCGTGCAACATTTTGGAGCATTTGTGCACAGCCATACAGCAAAGTGCAAATAATCCCACATAAATCCTGTGCATGTTTTGGAAGGGAATCTGGAGCATACTCCTGCATGCATCATACATGTAAACTTGTAGGAAGATTGCATGTGATTCTACAGAATTTCTGCATAAAGAAGAGTTCTGCATGGTTTGTTGGACGAAATCCGACGACATTCCAGAGGAAACCGGCACATTCTCCTACAAGTCTGAAGATGAGATAATAGATCAGATAAGATAGAATAATCGCACACATGTGAAGTGCATTATGTTGCATTATACACAATCTCATCATGAGTGGTACTGGTGGGTCCACCGTGTACAATGGAACTGCTTTCTCCCTTTCACTTAGTTGCCTACCACTCTCATTATGTCCCAACTCGGTCGCATTTATCTTTGCTCAGAAGATTGTGCATAATTCCGATTCCTATGCCCTGCACTTTTTCTTGACTGGCAAGTTTAAAACCATTATGTTGACACCAATACCAAACAGTTCAAATTCGGAATATCGGCTAAAGTATGCCACGTAAAAAGATGTTTTAATTTTAACTCATCTTCCTTATGTCTGGAGTCCCGGGCACTGAGGGTCGTTGACACATTTTGTTCGTCAGTGCGTGGAGGCGGTGGAGGAGGAGCTGAACAGCTATTTGGTGCACCGAGATGACAACGAGGGTGTCAAGCTACAGGGTCTGGAGCAGGAGATGACTCGACTGCTCACCGGGTCGCCTGACCAACTCGAGGCGATCCTGGTCGCGTTCATAGGTGCGTGTGCAACGACACTCACCCTGGCTATCACGTGCTAACCGAACGGAAGTCTTGAGCTGAGACGCGGATATTTCAACAGGGTGGCAACTGTAGCTATTGTGAATATGTGGCCGAACGTGTTCATGCCTTGACATTTAAGGACTACGATTATTTGTATCAGTAGGAGCAGCACTATTTTTAACATAATAGTGCATTGGTGACAGCTTTTGTTGTATAGTAGCAGATGTCAATTACCTATATTTAGCTCAACCTGCCATAATGCTGGTTTGTTGCTGAAGGCTTGCTGAATCTCAGTCCTGTTTCCATCAGGTCAGGCCTCTGACCAGTCCAACAAGCGGATGCGTAAGCTGCTGATGGTGCTGGAGCGGTGTGTGCTGATGGGCATATTGCCTGCCAAGTAAGGCGCCATGGCCTATGTGCACTGCACTATGCATCACATAGTGCCTTACATTTACCTAAAAACTAGTGTAATGGTGATGTGACAAAGTACAGACTGGTTATTAATTCTGTGATGTCTTATTTCTCCCTACGTGGCTCTGGCTCTGATAGCTCTCCCTAGATGGCTGCGAAGATATTTTCACTCTTCATATGTGAAGCTAAAAAACGATGATGGTGATGATGTTTAGATGCGAATGTCTGAACAACAGTGCTTGAAATATGCAGAAACTTTGAAATTTTAGAAGCATTAGAAGAGAATGTTTGGAAACATTATTGGCACCAAGATATGACACTATCCGTGTCGCTGTAATTTTCTTTTTTTTTGCCAGGAAAAGGAACTCGTCTGACCCCTCCGTGTTTCTCGCACGTAAACAGCTCCAGTCATGTTACTAGCAATCCGCTTCTGGCAGGCGAGAGTGTGACTGCCTTATCTATGGTGTGTTACTGCCGTATCTCCTATGCGTGACCGTTGTATCTCTAGTGATTACTGTATCTATGGAAATTGCCTACCTCAGGTGACTGTCATACCTCTGGTGACAACTGTATTTATTACCATATTTCTGGTGATTCTAGTGACTACCGTACCTCTGGTGACTACCGTACCTCTGGTTACTACTGTACCTCTGGTGACTACTGTACCTCTGGTGACTGCCATACCTCTGGTGACTACAGCACCTCTGGTGACTGTTGTACCTCTGATGACTACTTTACCTCGGGCAGGCTGGTGTGTGACTCGCTGCTGGCCAATGAGCAGCTGACCGTGTCCCGTCGAGACCTCTGGACGGAGACGTTCCTCCTGCTCAGGCGCACCATTCACAAGGTGGACTACAAGGGTGTTCGCGAAATCATGAAGGTAAACAGTCTTTGGCGTATGGCGATGCATCGTTGGTGGTATTGTGCAATTGGCCCCTGGGGCTCGCGCTGCGCTTTAGGCCCAACAGGAATGTAGCGTTGAGCTCGTAAATCATTCTTTGCGATATTTGTAGCTCGATATTGATATCAAAGATATTCTATTTAAGCACCATGTGTACGTTTAAAATTGCCGTCCTTAAATGATGCAGAAATTTCGTTAATGGTATTATACTATAGAAATGGCCCATCAAGTCACAAACATTCAAAGACGTGACACCATATGACACATTGACAGGTCGCTAGAGTATGTTCGTACACGTAAAGGTTGCACAAGAGCACTACCACACATAGCAAGAGCTAACGAATACAATTTGTGCATGACAATACAAACGCTCACCTTGCTAAATGCCAAGATGAGAAGTTACTTGGGTTTGAATTCGTGTATGTACGCGAACTAAGTAATTTTGCGCTCATGGTTGTCTGCATGTTTTAATGATCTATAAGGTGTATGGTGGCAGAATTCATACTGGTACTACTTCTCTAAAATTGTCTCCCACGTATATGGGTTGTACTAAAAATACAATGCGATTTTAATCAGACTTGGACATCGTTGTAAGAACAGTCATGTTTGAAGTGAATTCTGTATATGATCATAATGCCTTGCATACATCAGGCACTAAACGATCTATACTATTTATGTTCCAGGTCTTATAAATGATAGCTCAGTAGTGTGACCCAGTATGGCCACTTGCGGCCTCTCCGTGATAGGATTACATTTCTTGATTCGATTGTATTCCTCCAGCTGAGCTTGTGTGCTCCGGAGGTGCGGTGAATATCACCTGTTGTACATGTGATATTCACCAAGGTGTGGTCGCTGCGTGGGCAATCGTAACTATTAAGATTGACAAAGGCAGACACAAAAGCTGACTGTTCGGAATATAGCTAGGCAATCTACTGACAGGGGCAAGCCTCGCTCCCATTTTCCGTCACAATCCTAATTTGAATGTGACTGGAAATTGCATAGATGGTTAGCAAGAAATGTTGGTGAATAAAGGCATCTTGAAGAATCACTGATCGTCTGTAAAGAAAACAATTACGCTGTAAGTTTCTTCAGCCTTAATCTGGTAGTGATTGATGGATGTAAAAATGACGAAGGCGGCACGACATGTTTAAATCCATGTGTTGGTTCAAAATCGTCTGATCCAACCTTGAATAAGTCACTCGAGCCGCCTCTTTCGAAGTCTACTGGCATTGATCATTTCAATAAGTCCCTAGATCATATTTCACAATTGTGTCGGCTGTGCCGAAGAACTTCAGGACTATAGCGCTGGTATATTGAAGGAATGTGGTGCATTGCGAACATTCATGTTCGAAATGACGTCTAATGTGTCCTTCAGCACTTGGACTGTCGCTGGTGGTGTGTTTGGAGACATGCCCAGTGTTGAAGTGTTCCAAAGCCTGTCGCCGTGACACGGCAGCTGTATCTGGAGCTGGCTATGTGACCCTGTGATATGATATGCTATGTAGCTATGTGAAGCTAACTGACACCGTGTGACCCCGTGACCCGACAGCTGTGCCTGGAGCGGGCCCGCCAGGTGCCTTCTGAGATCAGTGAGTCCGTATCGGACCAGTTCCGCGCCATCTACTCCGTCATCCAGCACATCTTCGACCGCGAGGCGGCCCTGCTACCCGCCTACTTCATCGTCAACGAGATCGTCCGCTCGTACCCGGAGTGTCGTGGCTTCCCACACTGGGTTAGTATGAATGTCGCGGCTCCCCACACTGGGTTAGTATCAGTGTCGCGGCTCCCCACACTGGGTTAGTATGAGTGTCGCGACTCCCCACACTGGGTTATTTTTTTGGCCTTCCCCCCCCAGGGGGGTTTGTGAAAGTCGCGGCTCCCCACACTGGGTTAGTATCAGTGTCGCGGCTCCACACACTGGGTTAGTATGAGTGTCGCGACTCCCCACACTGGGTTAGTATGAGTGTCGCGACTTCCCACACTGGGTTAGTATGAGTGTCGCGACTTCCCACACTGGGTTACCATGATTGTCGCGGCTCCCCACACTGGGTTAGTATGATTGTCGCGGCTCCCCACACTGGGTTAGTATGAGTGTCGCGACTTCCCACACTGGGTTACCATGATTGTCGCGGCTCCCCACACTGGGTTAGCATGAGTGTCGCGGCTCCCCACACTGGGCTAGCATGAGTGTCGCGGCTCCCCACACTGGGTTAGTATGAGTGTCTCGGCTTCACACAATGGGTTAGCATGAGTGTCGTGGCTTCCCACTCTGGGTTAGCATGAGTGTCGTGGCTTCTCACACTGAGTTACCATGAGTATCGCGGCTTATCACGCTGGGTTAGCATGAGTGTCGTGGTTTTTCACACTGGGTTAGCGTGAGTGTCGTGGTTTTTCACACTGGGTTAGCGTGAGTGTCGTGGTTTCTCACAATGGGTTAGCATGAGTGTCGTGGTTTTTCACACTGGGTTAGCGTGAGTGTCGTGGTTTCTCACAATGGGTTAGCATGAGTGTCGCGAGTTCCCACACTGGGACAGCATGAGCCCTTGGTCTGGTAGCTGCATGCTGCTCAGTTCTACTCCATGTAATTGGCCAGATCGTTACACTTGCTGTCAGTCTTGGAAGTCGTGAAACGTCTGACGTGTAATGTGTCACATCGTGACGCCTTGTGATGCGTGACATGCCATGTGATACGACGCTCTACGCGTCATGTAACATGCGACAAGTCGCGCCGTGTGACACGTGACATGTGATGTGTGACATGTAGTGCATTGCATGTCATGTGACATGTAGCATGTGGTGCGTGCCATGTCATGTCATGTGTCGTGCGACGTAGCACATCGTGACGTCTGACGCGTCATGTGACATGTGGCAGGTCACACACTGTGTTACATGACAGGTGATGCCTGGCGCGCATGTGCATGTGGCAGGGCACGCCATGTGACATGCGACACGTCACGTCGTGTAGCGCGTGCCATGTGAAACCTGGCACGTCGTAGGATGACGCATACCGCGTCAGGCGCCACGACACGTCATATATAGGTAGATAGAAGTGAATCCTCAGGCTGGTTTGCACTCTTTCAACTGGTCAATTGCATTTATAGCAAACCTTTTTGCTAACTCAGCATCAAACTGGATTTATTGCCTCAAGTTACCTGAGGCTGATGGTGACTGCTATGACATATAGTTGACGAACTGTTGATGTAGGTGGTGGCATGCTACACTGTAGCAAGCGGCCTGCTACAGTGTAGGTGGCGCATTACTACAGTGGGTTGCACATTGCTACAGTGTAGCAGTTGTTCAGGACCGGCGGTAGTTGACCGCAGACGTCATGTCGGTGAGGTGGTACTCATCACTATTTACGGCGAGAGATAGTGCGCGAATGATCAAAGGCTGGTCGAAGCGCCCTCAAACTCAAATAACAAACAAACATACGATGAGACGGTGCCCATCACTGTGTATGGTGAGGCGCGTCTGCCCTCTGACCAGGCGTGCCTATCCAGATAGCCAATTAGTTGCGCTTAACAACCAACCGACTGGCGCTCACCGACGCCTGTCTGTGTGCAGAAACTGGCCGGCCTTTTGGAGGGCTTCATCGCCTCGTTCCGCAGCACAGCCCAGATGGTGACCATCATCGGCCGCCAGCACATGTTGCCCATCGTGGAGCACGCAGGTACGTGAGCTGGCGGGGCCTGGCCGGCAGTATCAGGCGCTGCACATTATGCGCCCATCTGCTGACGTAGCTGCCGACTGACGCTGGTCGTGTACTTGATGGCACTGGCGGTGCGTCCCACTACACTGACGGTGTGTCCCACAGTACTGAGGTGTGTTCCACAATGCTGACGGTGTGTCCCACAGTACTGACGGTGTGTTCCACAATACTGACGGTGTGTCACACAGTACTGACGGTGTGTTCCACAGTAGTGACGGTGTGTCCCACAATACTGACGGTGTGTTCCGGAACTCTGACTGTGTGTCCCACAACACTGACTGTGTGTCCCACAATACTGATGGTGTGTTCCGGAACACTGACTGTGTGTCCCACTATACTGACGGCGTGTCCCACAACACTGACGTCGAGTCCCACAACACTGATGCTGGGTCCCAAGCCACATCGGGGTGTGGGGAAACGAGCGCGCCTACTCTGCAGCGAAGTGGGCAACACATGATCCCCGTCCACGCATATTTCCACTTCCTGCTAGAGATCATTTCTCCATGATTACATCTTTCATTTTCGCTAAGTGACAAATGGCATGGGATAGAGAAGACAGAAATGAGCTACACGCAATATAACCACATCTAGGACCTTGCGCGTCATACCTGCTTGTATCCAGGTAAGGGGAGGTCACATTCCGCAGGGTGCGCATCGGGCGCACCTACGCTACCCACCGCTATCTCCTGTGTGGGAAGGAAAGACCGCGGTGCCCCAACTGTCTGGAGGTGCTGACTACGCCACCCCATTTGCCAGCACTGCATCAGAGCGCCGATTGTTTTATGGAAGAAACATGGGCCGTTTGACATGAAATTATGGGAAACAAATCAAAACTTGTCGATTCTGGAAACGTGTTCCGTCACTCGTCAATGACTGGTTTTGAAACCACAAAAACACCTGAGTAATAGTTCTCACCAACCGTTAAGCATCAGAATACAAGTTATGGGCGCGAATGATCAACTCTGGTCGAAGCACCCTAAAGACGAAATGACTCGACGAAACTAACTCCCACAACACCGACGGTGTGTCCCACAACACTGACGGCGCGTCTCACAACACTGACGGTACGTCCCACAACACTGACGGTACGTCCCACAACACTAGCGGTGCGTCCCACAACACTGACGGTGCGGCCCACAACACTGACGGTACGTCCCACAACACTGACGGTACGTCCCACAACACTGACGGTGCGTCCCACAACACTGATGGTGCGTCCCACAACACTGATGGTGCGTCCCACAACACTGATGGTGCGTCCCACAACACTGATGGTGCGTCCCACAACACCGACGGTACGTCCCACAACACTGATGGTAGGTCCCACAACACTGACAGTACGTCCCACAACACTGACGGTGCGTCCCACAACACTGATGGTGCGTCCCACAACACCGACGGTACGTCCCACAATACTGATGGTAGGTCCCATAACACTGACGGTGCGTCCCACAACACTGACGGTGCGTCCCACAACACTGACGGTGCGTCCCACAACACTGACGGTGCGTCCCACAACACTGACGGTGCGTCCCACAACACTGACGGTGTGTCCCACAACACTGACGGTGCGTCCCACAACACTAGCGGTGCGTCCCACAACACTGACGGTGCGGCCCACAACACTGACGGTGCGTCCCACAACACTGACGGTGCGTCCCACAACACTGACGGTGCGTCCCACAACACTGACGGTGCGTCCCACAACACTGACGGTACGTCCCACAACACTGACGGTGCGTCCCACAACACTGACGGTACGTCCCACAACACTGACGGTGCGTCCCACAACACTGACGGTGCGTCCCACAACACTGATGGTGCGTCCCACAACACTGACGGTGCGTCCCACAACACTGATGGTGCGTCCCACAACACCGACGGTACGTCCCACAATACTGATGGTAGGTCCCATAACACTGACGGTGCGTCCCACAACACTGACGGTGCGTCACACAACACTGACGGTGCGTCCCACAACACTGACGGTGCGTCCCACAACACTGACGGTGCGTCCCACAACACTGACGGTGCGTCCCACAACACTGACGGTACGTCCCACAACACTGACGGCGCGTCCCACAACACTGACGGCGTGCCGGTGTGTGTCGCCAGCGCAGCCGGCCAGCTCCTGGAAGCTGGACCAGTCGACGCTGCGGTTCCAGGTGAAGGGCAACCTGCCGTACGAGCGGGCCGTTCTGCAGCCACAGCGCGCCCTCCTAGTCTACATGATGCGGCAGCCCTACTCGCGCGAGATGGTGTGCTCCGTGCTGGGCCTCCAGAAACAGGTGCGCGCTGTGTCAGGCTGGTGGCTCTGGTTGTGGGGTCGTGTCAGGTTGGTGACGCTGGTGGTGGGGTCGTGTCAGCCTGGTGACTGGTTGTGGGGTCGTGTCAGGTTGCAGTCCTCGGGTCCGCACGTGTGGAGGAACGCTCGGATGTGTGTACATCTTTGACCTATCCGTGGCTATATGGCTCAGCGGTTGACATTGCCAATGCTGACTGCATGCCATGAGCAGATAAGACATTATTTGTGACGCTTCACCTGATGTTTACACTACAGTTCAAGCACCAACTAAGCTATTGCCTTGTATCACACTTGTATATGGGGCATTCCACGTCAAATCGCACAAGAATTGGCTATTTTGAACCCGACCCCCTCCGATTTTGATGAAAATTGATACACCTGTAGTGCCAAGTGAACGAACCTCACACGCCAATTTTCAGCCCTGGGTGACCTCTGGAGTCAGATTTAGAGGTCATCCTAGGTCGCCTATTTTTACCGACTTGACAACAATCAAATGCATATCTTAGATGTTCATTAACTTAGCGGAACGACATTGATGTTAAAGTGCGCAGAAATCCTTGGCCATTCAGAAATATGGCAAAAGTTGCACGTGACCTCTCCGTGACCCTTGACCTAACGAGGTCAAAGTATACAAATGCATTTTTATATATGTTTGCCTGCCCGTAATTCGACGAAACGTGGCTGAATTAATGGTCGTGATATTATCTAAGAACGTGCAAAAAAGAAAGGCGGAGACTCTAAAACTTTTGAGATATCGGCCTTTGAGTAGGTATTGTCATAGGACCAAATCGAAGCATGCCCCGAGGCTATTTACCATATCATCGATGATAACTCTGGTTTCCTTGGTCCGATTATCGTCAAATTTGGTGGGCAAATCATCGGTGGCAAGCTGAACTATTTTCCAGATTTTCAAGTTGACCTGACCTCACATGACCTGGCAGTGACCTCTCCATTACAAGCCAACAGGGAAACAAAAATATTTTCCTGAACAAAAAACGCTGAATTTGGCTCGTACAGGCTATATTACCTAGTTTTAGGTTAGGCTACTCCAAACGAGCCAAGTTTGATTTTGAACAAGTGTCCTCTGCAAGGTCACGTGAGGTCACTATGAGGTCATGTCACACTTTCGTCAATAACTTTATATAGAATCAAGATAGAGAAATAATTTTAATGCCACCGAGATCCTCTGGTTAATCATGATGTATAATATGATCTAGCTAGGTCATCACTTGACCTCGGTTTAGGGTGACCTGGAGGACAACTGGGGTCAGGATCAAATGTTCTAAGTCATGTGATACATCAATCAACGCGACCTGACGAGGAAAATACGATTGTAACAAAATTATATTTCTATCTTTATTTTGGCAAAAGTTATTCGCAAAAAAATATGTTTCCTCGGTTTTTATAGCCTGAATATATTGTTTCAGCTCGCGTGCGTTTCGTGCTAACATTTTATCGGGAGGGCCAGTAAATGTTTCTGAGATGCACATAGCCGCGACCATAAAACGAGTTGAACAGCAGTACAGTATATTCACGAAGAACTACCAACCTTTTTCGCCACACGTACCTCACGGCCCGTCTCGCTGCCGGAAAGCCATCTCACAACCACCATACCATTACGTGGAGACGGAGTAACACGATGGACATTCCTTGTTCCCGGTATTGTGTGAGCAGCTGCGAATCTGTCATTCAACGCTTTGGTTTCTTTGACCCACTCGGTTTTGGGAAAATACTCCAGCACGTGCCGGTGGCATGGTTTTTTACAAACTGGTCCGGGGTCTCAATCAGAGTTCCTTGCAGACTTGCCTTTTTAGCTAACCTTTTCAACGTCCCACCAATGCCATCACACGGTCCCTTTCCGTGAGCGGTTGCGAAGAAATGCCACTCGGCGTCTATTCCAAAGTCGACGGAATGCTCTGCCAAATTTAGGAAATTCTTACAATTTTTGTATTGCGAGGCAGCCCCATCTGAAAAATAAAATATATTCGGGGGGCGCTGGCCTAATTCTGCTTCCAGGCGCTCAGTGAGTTTTCCTTGAAACAGGTGGACAGCCACAGTATCATGCGTCAGGCAGTCGGAAATGGCAGAGTAAGAAAAATGATTGAGGTCCCCTGCGTTGTTTCGCCAATAAGCCACAAACGGATGGATTGTCACCTGCAGTTTGTTCCAGTGATGGGGCTGTACCTCATCATGTGTAACCATAGCGTAGTTTTCGGAAAAATCTCCAATAACAATTACCTCTGCAGGAGCTAGTGTTTCCTTTAGGCCTTTCAGATAATTGCCTTGGGCACGGGCGACAAAATCATGCTTTACAAGTATTTCCAGCTGCTCGCAAAATGATCGCACAAAATCTTCAGAAGTTTGCGTAACCACCTCTAAGGTGGACCTATCAGTATTAGTCCACTTTCGGTACTCAATGTTATCGATTTCTCGGTTATCATACTCAACCAAAATTTGTTCGCCGAATTCCGACACTTTTGGGCATTCTTCACATTTACGCTCCTTACAAAGGAACGATGGCGGGTTACACTGAACCTGAGCCAAACAATGATGATAGGATGCCAGCTGAACCCCATTCACAGTGATGTCGCTTACCTTGCCACCAGCCATCATTAACTTCACGTTCTCATGATGCACGCATACGCACACACAATGGGTACCGCTCGCACCTGCCAGTACACATTCCCCCGGACGTAGCTCCGCAAATTTGGAAAAACCTATTTTTTGTTGCGGGTACAGATCCTTAAAACACCGATAGGCCTCTTATAGGTTGCAGAGGATAAGGCGTTTCTGTACTCGCTCCCTTTTGCCTGTAATTTTGCTCCGGACAGAAACGAAGTCTTTAGTTCCAGGCATTGCACGACTGACGTCTTCGCTTCTGTAGAAGTCCCTCACTAGTTCTGCAGTCTCACTTTTAAGCACTTTTCCAGGCCTCGAATTCGGAACCGAGAGGCACCCTGACGCTTCTTGCAAGCGTTTGGTGCATCTTGCTTGATGGTGCGACGCAAATTTGACGATAATCGGACGAAGGTAACCAGAGTTATCATCGATGATATGGTAAATAGCCTCGGGGCATGCATCCATTTGGTCTTATGACAATACTCAAAGGCCGATATCTCAAAAAGTTTTCAAGTCTCCGCCTTTCTTTTTTGCAGGTTCTTAGATAATATCACTACCATTAATATAGCACAGTTTCGTCGAATTAGGGGCAGGCAAACATATATAAAAATATATTTATATACTTTGACCTGGTTAGGTCAAAGTTCACGGGGAGGTCACGTGCAACTTTTGCCATATTTCTTAATGGCCCAGGGCTTCTGCGCACTCTGACATCAATTTCATTCCGCTAAGTTAAAGTTTAAATAAAGTTAAATAACACCTGAGATATTTGCAATTTATTGATGTCAAGTCGGTAAAAAATCGTGACCTAGGATGACCTCTAGATCTGACCCCAGAGGTCACTCTGGGCTAAGAGTTGGCGTGTGGGGTTCTTTCACTTGGTACTGCAGGTGTACCAATTTTCATCAAAATCGGAGGGGGTCGGGGAATTTCTTGTGCGATTTGACGTGGAATGACCCATATGCAACTAAACGCCGTAGACACATTTTGGTAGGAAATGCAATATTTTAGTGCATCGTCGTAGCATGTTCTTTCTGGAGAACATTTAGGTCCTCATATGGGTAGGTAAAGAAGATGCGGGAGTAATAATATTTACTTTGTTTCTTTTTAATTGGCACCTCACCTGACCAAAAATTTATGAAAGTTGTTTCTTCTCAGTTAAGTCGAGTATCTGTGCATATCAGCCATAGACGCATTGCCTAGAATTTATGCACCTGTGTGCCTTCAAGGATTGATGCAGAGCTAAAGTAAAGTGATAACGAAGGCGATGCATCCATCAAATTGCATTGCTTCAAAGGCAAAAATAAACTGGCATCACAAGAGCCATCATCCCCCGTTGGACTGAACCCCGATAATGCAATCCAAGTATTTTGCTCATTTGCGGCCCGGGACGGGTGGCAGGTACCAGCTCCGGTGCGCAGTGTATGCTGAGCAGCCGTCGAACGGAAATGCGGCCGGAAACCTCTGAGGAGAGAGTCTTAACATCTGACTGAGTCTTAACATTTGAACACAGAACGCTGTGACAGAAAAAGGAACTTCTTGTAGTTCCAAAGGTGTAACGCTGGGTCCTGGCCGTGCTACTGGGACGAACGTATGTGCCATACCCACTGGAGTAGTATTCACATGAGACTCGATAATGAAGATAGCGGGAGGCTTCGTCCCCGCTCGTTTACCCCTCCCCTCCACAAAAAAAAACTCGAGTGAATCAGGTCAAATGTATACGGAGAGGCACTCCCGACTCACTGACAATGGTTGTGGGTATGTAAATGGAAGAAATATAAAACGCGATAACTTATAGACCTGGTTTTTCTTTGGATCGGAACAGCCTGTTATGGAAGGACATGACAAAGGTCGTTCGATGCTGCAATGGGCGAATCCACTATTGCGTTTTTGAGGATCACAAGTGGTGACACAGTGGCCACTGGCTACATGGGTCCATCGTGTGTTAGCTGATTACATGTGTTCGTCGGTATCTCGGTGTGATATGTGCGGCGTGTACACTGTACAGGATTGAGTCGCGTCACGCTGCCACGTACCGCCACCGGTGTCTCGGTGCGATATGTGCGGCGTGTGTAGAGCTATATCGTGTCACGCTGCTAGACGGCGACGTGGTGTGTTGCAGCATAAGCAGCGCTGTCCCACCCTGGAAGACATCCTGGTAGATCTGACGGTGACATCTATGGAGCAAATGGAGAGCAATAGCTCGGACGACTTCAGGGAGAGGGCGTCACAACTCTGGCAGCATATTTCGGCGCAGCTCATTTACTTCGTAGTCTTCTGTTTCGCGGACTTCCCTCAGCTCATGATCAAGCTGCGTAAAAAGGTATCGTCACGCCCTGTGCCAGTCTTTGTCTACTTCAGGAGTTGCTGGCGCGTGTTGACGCGCCTGCCGTGTGTTACTGGCTTGGCTCTGATCCCACTGGTAAATATCTTCTGGCTGCTCCGAATGAGTTTGAAACGTAATGCACGCCCACTGACTGGTTGCATTCCAAAATTGCATAGGTTGGTTGGTTGGTTGGTTATTGGTTTTACGACACATCGACGGTTGAGTCATGTAGCGTCGCCGATCTCTCACACCGATTGGTCGCAGGCGAAGAGTAGCGACAGGTGAGGCTCAAACTCACAACCTTTCGATTGTGAGACGAGCAACTTACCCCTAGGCTACTCGTCCCCAAAAATTGCCGTAGTTTATTGCACGTAGCATCCGTAGGCCAAGACTCAGTTACGGAATGGGTTACCTACAACACACGCTGACACATAGCCACACAAAACTATACATTACTGCGCATATCTGCATTTAGAACAAATAATAACAATAGCATGATCATACACGGCGCTAAGTTAGGCACTATACAAAACTTAGAAGCATTCCTTTACGTACCGTAGCTGCACGCATAATTATCTAATAGTTACATGGGATGCCATTATTTGCCTCATGGCTGGTTCTTGGTGTCCATGCCATGCTATGTTCGCCACTATGAGGTAGTAAGGTGACACTAAGGTGACACATTTTGGTTCATACCTCCGTGACCTGACCAGATATTAACTTAAAACTTGGTACATCTAGATTAATAATTGTACCCTAGCACATATATTCCGGTTTTACGCCAGCCCAAGTAGGTTCGAAATGCTAAGCAGAAGAACAAAAGTGGTTAACCTTGATCTTCCCTAGTGACCTGACCTCAGGTGACTAGGGTCAATTGATAACAACAACAAAAATGTTGTTATCAATCATCAATCCATTGTAAGACTATTTTGCATACCTTTAAGAATGCATTGTATTGCATGGAACGCATTTTCGATTACCCCAAGCACAACAGATATAGGAACAGATGCCCCGATTTTACCCTGGTCTGGCTTCGATACCCAGGGGTCACCAATTATACATTTTTCCAGAGTGATCCGTTGTTCAATGGTGAGAAGGTTGGCCAGATTTGGGCGAGATTTCCCCAAACGACTGCGAGTTATTTGTGGAAAATATGAGGGAAAATACGTCGTCTCCACGATGCCACGGTCTCGAGGGTATCACTTGGAAGTCACGTCTCACTGCTGCACTATGCCTGCCACTGACTGTGACTGGTCTGTATTGTTGAGGGGAGGGGAGAGCAGTCAGTGGGGGTCTGTTCAGGAACAGGAGGTGGGACGGCAGTGGGCACCGTCTGAGGTGTGTGTGTGTGTGTTGGGGGGGGGCGATTAGGGTATGGTGTGCAGCTGTGTTAGCATATTGTGGTGTTGTTTCAGCTCAAGGGCAGGAGGTGGGAAGGCAGCAGGGACCATCTGATGTGGATTCTGCTCCACTACATCTCCGGCAGCATCACCAAAAATGTGGTATGTACTCGCTGCCATCGGTATGCTGTATGCACTCGCTGCCATCGTTATGCTTACCGTTCGCCGAATTGTTGCTTCATTTTTTCTGTGTTTTTGTGTGTACGTTTTTCTGGTTGACCCAACCCAGTTGACCACATACCGCATGTGATCGCCTTCGCGCTAACTGAGCACTGGTCTTCAGCTCAGCGACTGCTAAGCACGTCAGCTCTGATCTCTGATTTTAGGCCTTCGCCCAATTCCAATGTCATCTTCGGTTTGGTGGGGCCACGCAATGTGTATCGGAGTGGGATAGTAATCGATCACGTTGCTGAAACCCACAGCATACACACTTCCATGTTGCACGGGAGCATGCCATCTGGGCGCAGTGCTCCGCCCTGAGAGTGTCGTCTGTGACTGCCAGCTGGCGGGCTTCCTGCCGCTGCTGGGCCTGCTGACCGACCTGTACGGCGCCGACACATCGCCCGTGGCCGTGCCAGACTGGTCGAGGCCGGACGCCGCCGTCAAGATGGCCGCCGTCAGCATCTGGACACATCTGCAGAAGAAGGCGCAGTCTGACCACGTCGAGTTGCCGGTACGTGTCTGCCCGCCGACTGTCTCCGCTGGTGGCCGCCGCGCCGACCCGTCAGCTCGCAGCCACCACTGCCGGCCGCCGCACTCCGACAACTCGCATCTCACTGCTGCCACTCCCTCTCCGTCAGCGCCAACACTCCCGCCAAATGGTTCCGCCCGCCGCCGTCACCTTGCCGAATGTCTCCGCTCACCGCCGCCCCGCCAGCTTTCCCGTCAACTCCTATGAACTGCACCGCCACCTTCGCTGCAAGTTCTGCCTGTCTATCCTCATGCGACATTCAATGGCGTTAGGTCCCCCTGGCAGAGATAATCGCCTCCCATCGGGCTTACATTTGTATGAGAGGTTTATGATCTAATTTCGAGTCAGTACCTATCCAACATGGGTCGCGTCGCCTGCTGCCTGCTACCTAACGGCATCCAGCCCTTAACTGCCACCCCATGCAAACGGCGAATTCATCCCGTGGAGGGACCGACCAAGTATAGACTCCAGTAAAATACCAACTCAGTATCTTGGAAGCGCGTCAGACTCGTAAACTGTGTTGGGTTGGAGGAGCTGTCTGAATCCTGTAGATGGCATATCCGCTCGTCACCCGTTACCTGGCGAGGGACGTTAGCTGACCTTCGGATAAGGAAAGCGCGGTCCACCCGCCAAGAGCCGGTTCGTTGCCGGCCCACCTGCCTGTTCTGAAGCTGTACCGCTTAACTGAAACCAGTGCGACCTGGTGGCAGTAGAACCCAACATCGTGGGAATCAATATAAAAGGCTAAGCTCTGTCCGCAGGAGGTCAAAACAGGTTCGTGCCAGGTGTCGTTTTTTTAACGTAAATTTCAGACTTCTAGGACATGTCCTGTAGTGACTCTGTGGTGGCCTCTTCAGTGACCCTTGTAGGGCCCATCTATGGAGACACTTGTAGTGACCCAGTGTTGATAGCTTTGTATACATGGCCATTGCAACATAGCCATTGCAATTGAAGCGTCCTGTGATTTCAACTCCGTACGCATACACCTGTATGGGGAGCCCTGTGGTGGCCTCCCCCCCCCGACCTGTGAAGACCTATGGTAACCTCTGTAGTGGCCTCTGTGTGGATCCCTGTGGGTACCTCTGTAGTGGCCCTGTGTGTGTATCTCTGTGGGGACCTCTGTAGTGGCCTGTGTGGATCCCTGTGGGGACCTCTGTAGTGGCCCTGTGTGTGGATCCCTGTGGGTACCTCTGTAGTGGCCCTGTTTGTGGATCCCTGTGGGGACCTCTGTAGTGGCCCTGTGTGTGTATCCCTGTGGGGACCTCTGTAGTGGCCCTGTGTTGATCCCTGTGGGTACCTCTGTAGTGGCCCTGTGTGTGGATCCCTGTGGGGACCTCTGTAGTGGCCCTGTGTGCAGATCCCTGTGGGGACCTCTGTAGTGGTCCTGTGTGTGGATCTCTGTGGGTACCTCTGTAGTGACCCTATGTGTGGATCCCTGTGGGTGCCTCTGTGTGCGGATCCCTGTGGGTACCTCTGTAGTGACCCTGCGTGTGGATCCCTGTGGGTACCTCTGTAGTGACCCTGTGTGTGGATCCCTGTGGGTGCCTCTGTAGTGGCCCTGTGTGTGTATCCCTGTGGGGACCTCTGTAGTGGCCCTGTGTGTTGATCCCTGTGGGTACCTCTGTAGTGGCCCTGTGTGTGGATCCCTGTGGGGACCTCTGTAGTGGCCCTGTGTGCAGATCCCTGTGGGGACCTCTGTAGTGGTCCTGTGTGTGGATCTCTGTGGGTACCTCTGTAGTGACCCTGTGTGTGGATCCCTGTGGGTGCCTCTGTAGTGGCTCTGTGTGCGGATCCCTGTGGGTACCTCTGTAGTGACCCTGCGTGTGGATCCCTGTGGGTACCTCTGTAGTGACCCTGTGTGTGGATCCCTGTGGGTGCCTCTGTAGTGGCCCTGTGTGTGGATCCCTGTGGGGACCTCTGTAGTGGCCCTGTGTGCGGATCCCTGTGGTGACCCTTGTGTCGGGTCGCACCAGGTGTGCCTGCCGGCGTCTCTTCAGCCGCGGCTGGAGCTGCTCCACCAGCTGGTGCAGATGGGCCGGCCGGCTTCCCTGGAGCGCGACTTCCGACTGGCGCTCATCTGTAACGCGTTCAGCACGCACGCCGACCAGCTGCAACGTCATCTTAACGTGCTCATTGAGGCCATCCAGGTGAGCTGCGCCGCCACGTGCTCATCGAGGCCATCCAGGTGAGCTGCGCCTCCACGTGCTCATCGAGGCCATCCAGGTGAGCTGCGCCTCCACGTGCTCATTGAGGCCATCCAAGTGAGCTGCGCCGCCACGTGCTCATCGAGGCCATCCAGGTGAGCTGCGCCTCCACGTGCTCATCGAGGCCATCCAGGTGAGCTGCGCCTCCACGTGCTCATTGAGGCCATCCAAGTGAGCTGCGCCTCCACGTGCTCATCGAGGCCATCCAGGTGAGCTGCGCCTCCACGTGCTCATTGAGGCCATCCAGGTGAGCTGCGCCGCCACGTGCTCATCGAGGCCATCCAGGTGAGCTGCGCCGCCACGTGCTCATCGAGGCCATCCAGGTGAGCTGCGCCGCCACGTGCTCATCGAGGCCATCCAGGTGAGCGGCGCAGCGGCGCCGCCAATGTGTGACCAATGCATCTCAGGTTGGTCAGTGGGTAACCTGGACCCTCCGGGCAGTCGCTGTGACCTGTATCCATCAGGGCGATCACTATGTAACCTGTGTCACTCAGGGCGGACAGTGTGTGAGTGACCTGTATCCCTCAGGGCAGTCAGTGTGTGACCTCTATCCGTTAGGGATGTCGGCATGAGACCGGTGTCCCTCAGGACGATTAGTTTGTGAACTGTACGCTTGAGATAGGTCAGTGTGTTGCGTGTGGCCCTCAGAGCGGCCGGTGTGTGACCCGCCGTTTATCCCCAGGGCGGGATGCAACGCACCACCGTCACCATGCCCGGCACCAACTGCATGGCTAGTGGTCCGACGGTACCTCTGAGCATGGCGCTCCTGGACTCACTCACAATCCACGCCAAGATGTCGCTCATCCACGCCATCTCGGTGCACATCTCGAAAACGGCGGCGGCCGTGGCGCAGCGTAAGCTGCCGCCGGCCGCCGCCACCGCTCTGCCCCCGGCACTCGTCGAGACGTACTCGCGGCTGTTGGTCTACGCCGAGATAGACACCCTCGGCATCAAGAACCTTACCGGTGCGTTGGTATATCAAACCCGAGCCTGATCGTGCACATTTGAGATCGCCACAAGCTTGGAACTGGCCCCTGGCATGCCATGGTCCCGCAGCTGACCACTGGTGCGCCGTGGGCCTGGAACTGATCACTGCTGTGTTGCGGGCACCCAACTGGTCCATGGTACTGTCCAGGCGATATCCAGGCGATAATGATCGCTCGGCCACTGAGCGTAGCGCGGTTCAAACGATAAAGAAAAATAAAGGGCGGCACAGGATAAAGGGAATGGTAATTATGGAGCTATTGATGTTTTAACTTTCTTAAAGGCATTGGGTGTTGCCGAACATCCCGAATTGCATCCTAGCTTTCTATGAATTAATTTGTTAAGAGTAGCATGTCACGCATTCGCTGTCCTACCTTAACATGATATTATTCTTTGAGTTTCTCCAATGGATTGTGTGCAGAACGCCTTTTGAGAGCATCTCGTGCAGTAGAAGGCGAGTGTTCAAACCTATTGAATTCATATGGATGTGAGTTATATCTAGCGTTATGTTCATGGGTGATATATTCTGTGAGAACTGTTCTGTCGGGACCGTGAGTCCGGCTTGTCGGCGTCACGCTTGTTCTGTACCGTTGGACGGGCCAGGCGTACCAGCTACCCCCTCTGTGACCGCTTGACAGGGACCTTGCTGCCGACGGTGTTCAAGGCGCATGCCATGGGCATCCTGCACACGCTGCTGGAGATGTTCAGCTGTCGTCTGCGGCACGTACAGCCGCACTACCGGCTCTCTCTGCTCGGGACCGTCCACTCGCTGGCGAACGCTCCGCAGACCAACCAGACACAGATGCATCTCTGGTGGGTGTCGGCGGAGCCGGACAGGGGCAGCTCGGGTACATGTCGGGGGAGCCGGGCAGGACCGTGTCTGGTAGGCTGTGGAAGAACCGTGGCTAATGCACGTAAGGCTAGTGCAGTGTGTGAGTTTTATTTACACCACCAAAGATAGGCCTCATAAAAAGTGACTTTTGGAAGCATAGGGAGATGGATTTTCTAAATCATAATCCCATGCAAGTTGAGTAAGCCACAATGCCAATGACCGGTTGAGTTTTTCATGTTTACGCATTTTCCTGGTGACAAGCATTCTAAATTGAGTACGATTGCGTTATTCGTTAGGCATATTTCAGGCAGTGTTTCACTTAAGTTGAGCATTCTACGGTTATATGATTCGGAGCACAACACTACCCATCTGATCTAGTGACCATTTTGGAGACAAAAATCTTCCTAGTCTCAAGAACTTCGAAACCCACCGATATTAATGTTGCTCTAGTGAGGTCATCGAAACCTAAGACTCCCAACATCTGGTGTAGACGAGCTCATCGACCAGCTAGAGCGCCGGGAAGACGTCGGATAGTGTGGACTTCGGCTAGTATTTGAAAGGAGCCAGGCTGTCCACTTGCAGCTTGGACCTGTTTTAGGTGCCGACAATTCGAGCAGCACCGCTTGACGACATTTGCACGATACCATCACGCCGGGTTCATCACTGAAAAGCCCAAGTATCGGACTATGTCTGGCGTAGTGGCCCGGCCGAGGGTGATGTCTGACGGAGTGGCGCGGCTGAGGGTGATGTTTGACGGAGTGGCCCGGCTTAGGGTGATGTCTGATGGAGTGGCCCGGCCGAGGGTGATGTCTGACGGAGTGGCGCGGCTGAGGGTGATGTTTGACGGAGTGGCCCGGCTGATGGTGATGTCTGACGGAGTGGCCCGGCCGAGGGGTAATGTCTGACGGAGTGGCGCCGCTGATGTCTGACGGAGTGGCCCGGCTGAAGGTGATGTCTGACGGAGTGGCCCGGCTGAGGGTGATGTCTGACGGAGTGGCGCGGCTAAGGGTAATGTCTGACGGAGTGGCGTGGCTGAGGGTGATGTCTGACGGAGTGGCGCGGCTGAGGGTGATGTCTGACGGAGTGGCGCGGCTGATGGTGATGTCTGACGGAGTGGCCCGGCCGAGGGGTAATGTCTGACGGAGTGGCGCCGCTGATGTCTGACGGAGTGGCCCGGCTGAAGGTGATGTCTGACGGAGTGGCCCGGCTGAGGGTGATGTCTGACGGAGTGGCCCGGCTGAGGGTGATGTCTGACGGAGTGGCCCGGCTGAGGGTGATGTCTGATGGAGTGGCGCGGCTGAGGGTGATGTCTGACGGAGTGGCGCGGCTGAGGGTGATGTCTGACGGAGTGGCCCGGCCGAGGGGTAATGTCTGACGGAGGGGCGCCGCTGATGTCTGACGGAGTGGCCCGGCTGAAGGTGATGTCTGACGGAGTGGCCCGGCTGAGGGTGATGTCTGACGGAGTGGCCCGGCTGAGGGTGATGTCTGATGGAGTGGCGCGGCTGAGGGTGATGTCTGACGGAGTGGCGCGGCTAAGGGTAATGTCTGACGGAGTGGCGCGGCTGAGGGTGATGTCTGACGGAGTGGCGCGGCTGAGGGTGATGTCTGACGGAGTGGCGCGGCTGATGGTGATGTCTGACGGAGTGGCCCGGCCGAGGGGTAATGTCTGACGGAGTGGCGCCGCTGATGTCTGACGGAGTGGCCCGGCTGAAGGTGATGTCTGACGGAGTGGCCCGGCTGAGGGTGATGTCTGACGGAGTGGCCCGGCTGAGGGTGATGTCTGATGGAGTGGCGCGGCTGAGGGTGATGTCTGACGGAGTGGCGCGGCTGAGGGTGATGTCTGACGGAGTGGCGCGGCTGAGGGTGATGTCTGACGGAGTGGCGCGGCTGAGGGTGATGTCTGACGGAGTGGCCCGGCTGAGGGTGATGTCTGACGGAGTGGCGCGGCTGAGGGTGATGTCTGACGGAGTGGCGCGGCTGAAGGTGATGTCTGACGGAGTGGCGCGGCTGAGGGTGATGTCTGGCGGAGTGGCCCGGCTGAGGGTGATGTCTGGCGGAGTGGCGCGGCTGAGGGTGATGTCTGACGGAGTGGCCCGGCTGAGGGTGATGTCTGACGGAGTGACGCCTCTGATGTCTGACGGAGTGGCGCGGCTGAGGGTGATGTCTGACGGAGTGGCCCGGCCGAGGGGTAATGTCTGACGGAGTGACGCCGCTGATGTCTGACGGAGTGGCCCGGCTGAGGGTGATGTCTGACGGGGTGGCGTGGCTGAGGGTGATGTCTGACGGAGTGGCCCGGCTGAGGGTGATGTCTGACGGAGTGGCCCGGCTGAGGGTGATGTCTGATGGAGTGGCGCGGCTGAGGGTGATGTCTGATGGAGTGGCGCGGCTGAGGGTGATGTCTGACGGAGTGGCCCGGCTGAGGGTGATGTCTGACGGAGTGGCCCGGCTGAGGGTGATGTCTGATGGAGTGGCGCGGCTGAGGGTGATGTCTGACGGAGTGGCGCGGCTGAGGGTGATGTCTGATGGAGTGGCGCGGCTGAGGGTGATGTCTGACGGAGTGGCCCGGCTGAGGGTGATGTCTGACGGAGTGGCCCGGCTGAGGGTGATGTCTGACGGAGTGGCGCGGCTGAGGGTGATGTCTGACGGAGTGGCGCGGCTGAGGGTGATGTCTGACGGAGTGGCGCGGCTGAGGGTGATGTCTGACGGAGTGGCGCGGCTGAGGGTGATGTCTGACGGAGTGGCGCGGCCGAGGGTGATGTCTGACGGAGTGGCGCGGCCGAGGGTGATGTCTGACGGAGTGACGCCTCTGATGTCTGACGGAGTGCTGCGGCTGAGGGTGATGTCTGACGGAGTGACGCCTCTGATGTCTGACGGAGTGGCGCGGCTGAGGGTGATGTCTGACGGAGTGACGCCTCTGATGTCTGGCGGAGTGGCGCGGCTGATGGTGATGTCTGACGGAGTGGCCCGGCTGAGGGTGATGTCTGACGGAGTGGCGCGGCTGAGGGTGATGTCTGACGGAGTGGCGCGGCTGAAGGTGATGTCTGACGGAGTGGCGCGGCTGAGGGTGATGTCTGGCGGAGTGGCCCGGCTGAGGGTGATGTCTGACGGAGTGACGCCTCTGATGTCTGACGGAGTGGCGCGGCTGAGGGGCGGTGGCGGTAACAGCCGGCGCCTGGGCTATGCTGCAGTCTGGAGAGTACCGCGCTGCGTCTCATCAGCGGCCTGGGAAACTCTGAGATGCAGACACAGCTCGCACGCTTCATCCCCGAGCCCAAGTCGATCGTGTCGTCCGACTCGGAAGAGCTGAACCGGGCGCTTGTGTTGAACATCGTGCGCGCGCTGCACATTACAGGTGGGACGAGCTGGCCCAGTGCAGTGCAGTGCAGTGCCGGCACGCTGCTCCACACACTCCAGCCTAAGGTCACCGGCGATCTCTCCCTGTCCTGTCGTGTTACTCATCCACTCCCGGTCTCGCCACCGCTTGCGCAAGCCATGGTGCCGCGCGCCAGCTCCTTCTCCGTGAGCCGATCCTGCCCGACTGACACCGTTGCGTGTGATTCGTGGCGCCGACTAACGCCTGCTTGCTTCTGCCTCATGCTTTTCAAAGATGTGACAGCGGTTATGTGATTAATGTGGCTCGTGCTTGCTTTTTGTTAGGGAGAATGGTCCGTTTCGTAATTGACTGATTGATATATGAATTGATTGATGGACGAATTAATTAATTCATTCATTCATATATTCATTCATCCATTCAGTCATGCATTCATTAATTGATTCATTCATGCATAATTAATTCATTCATTCATAGGGTATTGCAATACAATGGCTTCATATAGTCATGGAACGTAGTAATGCTTTTGTCAAAACTAGCCAGGCCGAGATAGTGTGTGTGAGTGGGTGAGTTAATGGTGAGTGAGTGAGTGAGGCAGGAGGTAGAGTGCTTTGTCGGATGATCACGAATCGTCTGTGTAGCCAGTCACTTGTAAAACACGTCATTTAGTTCGAAGCTGAATGTGAACTATTTCAGCTGTATCTTCAGCTGGAAAAACCAACATTTGCATCATTTGCGTGTGTGCGCATCTGTGCATCGTAAATGGAGGGGCAACGGTGTCATACATTTTGCAGATTTAGTTGCGAGACAACACATGAAGAGAAATAATTTTCCACTCTTATTCAGACCCTCCATTTCAGTAAGTTTTCTACTCTTTCCCGCTTTGTTTTAATGAAAAGAGCGCTGTTGTGCACTGATTTGAAGCATAATGGTGTGATTACCGAGGAAACAAAGTGAACCTATTAAGCGAACGTCCTAAATGTTCACCAAATTTCGACCGACTCTTTCTTGCGCTACCTTTTGGTAATCAATTTTACACTGGCACCCAGTATTTGGGAACTGTGCGTAAGTGTACATGTGTTCCCATTTATAGGTAGATGGGAATGCACCTGTGCATAAGTGTGGCAGGATGCGTGTATGCGTACGTACGTGTGTGGGTGTGTGTGTGTGTTTGTGTTTCGGTGTGTGCTGGTGGCTGGTGTGTCGGGCCGCGAGCGCCAGGGGCGTGGGCCACTAACCGCCACACCTGTCTGTCCGCAGGCTGCGACGCCAGACCAGGTAGGCCTGACGCACGCTGTCCTGCATAATGCCCCAGCCGCACGCTGCCCTAGATAGTGTTCCCCAGCCGCACGCCGCCCTGGATAGTGTTCCCCAGCCGCACGCTGCCCTAGATAGTGTTCCCCAGCCGCACGCCGCCCTGGATAGTGTTCACCCAGCCGCACGCCGCCCTGAATTGTGTTCGCCCAGCCGCACGCCGCCTTGGATTGTGTTCGCCCAGCCGCACGCCGCCCTGGATAGTGTTCGCCCAGCCGCACATTGCCCTGGAGTGTTCGCCCAGCCGCACGCTGCCCTGGATAGTGTCTGCCTGCAGTGCTGGAGCCCGTCCGAGGCAGTTCGTCTCTTCTCTCCCGCTGTCCACCGCTTGCGGCTGACCGCCCGGCCCGCCTGAGATGTATGCTCACTGTTCTGCCTGCAGCCCACCGCCACTGCGGACACTCTGGTGTTCCAGCAAGCGGTGACTCGCGCCACGAGCTCTGACGTGATGCGTGCTCTATTAGGTGTTCTGTGGCCCTCTCATGCTACGTCATTCTGCGTCTTCTGGACTTGGCTCACATCAGGTTTCGCCGATGCATCGCATTTCGTTCTCTATGCTATCGATTGGGGAGTTGATTTTCTGTTTGCATCTTCTGGTGGTTTTATTCGCAACCTGTTTACTTTTGCCGGGGACGAGTAGTCTATGGGTAAGTCGCCAGTCTCACAATCGAAAGGTTGTGGATTCGGGTCTCACCTGTCGCTACTCTTCGCCCGCGGCCAGTCGGTGTGAGAGATTGGCGACGCTACATGACTCAGTGGTCGATGTGTCGTAAAACAAATAACCAACCAACCAAGTCTAGTTTTGCCAATTGTGTCATGTTAATTGTGTGGTTCCAGTGGTACCAATTCACAAATGACCGACCATCTTTGCTGTCGTGATTTATTGTTTTATGCTTCCAATTTTATTTCTGGTATCAGTGCTGCTTGTTTTACGGTTACCATATTGGGAACTCATAGTTAAATCGTCCAGGGGTACCCGCAACCGGTATGTGGCTTTTCAAGTGTACCAGTGTACTTTTTGCAACAGTTACATCCTACTGTGTTTTATCAAGCGTGTCAGCCAGCTATCGCATATTGTTTCTCACCACATGCTATTGTGTTGCTTCGACTGTGACGCCTGTTACCGTGAATGGGCGCTGCATGACCGTCGCGGTCAATGCGCCCCTAAACATACTAACGGCGATATCGTGGTGTCCGTGAAAGTATCGTCCCTGCCAGTGATGCCGTGGTGTTCATGACAGTATCGTCCCTGCCAGTGATGCCGTGGTGTTCGTGACAGTACCGTCCCTGTAAGTGATGCCGTGGTGTCCGTGACAGTACCGTCCCTGTAAGTGATACCGTGGTGTCTGTGACAGTACCGTCCCTGTAAGTGATACCGTGGTGTCCGTGACAGTACCATCCCTGTAAGTGATACCGTGGTGTCTGTGACAGTACCGTCCCTGTAAGTGATACCGTGGTGTCTGTGACAGTACCGTCCCTGTAAGTGATGCCGTGGTGTCCGTGACAGTACCGTCCCTGTAAGTGATACCGTGGTGTCCGTGACAGTGATGCCGTGGTGTCCGTGACAGTACCGTCCCTGTAAGTGATGCCGTCGTGTCCGTGACAGTACCGTCCCTGTAAGTGATACCGTGGTGTCTGTGACAGTACCGTCCCTGTAAGTGATGCCGTGGTGTCTGTGACAGTACCATCCCTGTAAGTGATACCGTGGTGTCTGTGACAGTACCGTCCCTGTAAGTGATACCGTGGTGTCTGTGACAGTACCGTCCCTGTAAGTGATACCGTGGTGTCCGTGACAGTACCGTCCCTGTAAGTGATACCGTGGTGTCCGTGACAGTGATGCCGTGGTGTCCGTGACAGTACCGTCCCTGTAAGTGATGCCGTGGTGTCCGTGACAGCACCGCCCCTGTAAGTGATACCGTGGTGTTCGTGACAGTACCGTCCCTGTAAGTGATACCGTGGTGTCCGGACGTGATGCCGTGGTGTCCGTGACAGTACCGTCCCTGTAAGTGATGCCGTCGTGTCCGTGACAGTACCGTCCCTGTAAGTGATACCGTGGTGTCTGTGACAGTACCGTCCCTGTAAGTGATGCCGTGGTGTCTGTACAGTACCATCCCTGTAAGATACCGTGGTGTCGTACAGTACCGTCCCTGTAAGTGATACCGTGGTGTCGTGACAGTACCGTCCCTGTAAGTGATACCGTGGTGTCCGTGACAGTACCGTCCCTGTAAGTGATACCGTGGTGTCCGTGACAGTGATGCCGTGGTGTCCGTGAAAGCATCGTCCCTGCCAGTGATGCCGTGGTGTCAACAGTATCGTCCCTGCCAGTGATGCCGTGGTGTTCGTGACAGTACCGTCCCTGTAAGTGATGCCGTGGTGTCCGTGACAGTACCGTCCCTGTAAGTGATACCGTGGTGTCTGTGACAGTACCGTCCCTGTAAGTGATACCGTGGTGTCCGTGACAGTACCATCCCTGTAAGGATACCGTGGTGTCTGTGACAGTACCGTCCCTGTAAGTGATACCGTGGTGTCTGTGACAGTACCGTCCCTGTAAGTGATGCCGTGGTGTCCGTGACAGTACCGTCCCTGTAAGTGATACCGTGGTGTCCGTGACAGTGATGCCGTGGTGTCCGTGACAGTACCGTCCCTGTAAGTGATGCCGTCGTGTCCGTGACAGTACCGTCCCTGTAAGTGATACCGTGGTGTCTGGACAGTACCGTCCCTGTAAGTGATGCCGTGGTGTCTGTGACAGTACCATCCCTGTAAGTGATACCGTGGTGTCTGTGACAGTACCGTCCCTGTAAGTGATACCGTGGTGTCTGTGACAGTACCGTCCCTGTAAGTGATACCGTGGTGTCCGTGACAGTACCGTCCCTGTAAGTGATACCGTGGTGTCCGTGACAGTGATGCCGTGGTGTCCGTGACAGTACCGTCCCTGTAAGTGATGCCGTGGTGTCCGTGACAGTACCGCCCCTGTAAGTGATACCGTGGTGTTCGTGACAGTACCGTCCCTGTAAGTGATGCCGTGGTGTCCGTGACAGTACCGTCCCTGTAAGTGATGCCGTGGTGTCCGTGACAGTACCGTCCCTGTAAGTGATACCGTGGTGTCCGTGACAGTACCGTCCCTGTAAGTGATACCGTGGTGTCCGTGACAGTACCGTCCCTGCCAGTGATGCCGTGGTGTCCGTGACAGTACCGTCCCTGTAAGTGATACCGTGGTGTCCGTGATAGTACCGTCCCTGCCAGTGATGCCGTGGTGTCCGTGATAGTACCGTCCCCCTGCCCGTGATGCCGTGGTGTCAGTGACAGTGATACCGTCGTGTCCGTGACAGTACCGTCCCTGTAAGTGATACCGTGGTGTCCGTGACAGTGATACCGTGGTGTCCGTGACAGTACCGTCCCTGCCAGTGATGCCGTGGTGTCCGTGACAGTACCGTCCCTGTAAGTGATACCGTGGTGTTCATAACATTATCGCCCCCGGATGCGGTGCTGTCCTGTCCATGTCACTGTCCCTGGCTGTGGTGCCGCTCCTGTGTCGCTGTCCCGTGCTGTAGCGCCGGCCCCATGACATGTCCCTGGCTGTGGTGCCGCTCCTGTGTCGCTGTCCCGTGCTGTAGCGCCGGCCCCATGACATTTCCGTGGTTGTGGTGGCTGTGGTGACGTTCGGACTGCGACGCTGTCCGGTGACCAGTGTCTCTGCGGACAGGCAACGACGGCCTGACCGGACTGTGGTGTCGCGACATCCTGGCCGCCGTGATGCAGGCCACGCCGCACGTCTGGCCTCGCCACACGCTGGACCTGTTCCCGGCGCCCGTGCGCGAGTTCTTCAGCCAGTACCCCAACCAGCGGGACGACAAGCAGCAGCTCAGGGTGAGATGTCCAGCGGCTGGGGTGGGACTGAAGCCGAGGTCAGCGTGAGACCGGTGTCCAGGTCAGGGTGAGAATAGTGTCCCGATCAGGTCAGGGTGACGCTGACGTCCAGGACAGGGCGGAAGACTCGTTATAAACAATGTTAATATTACGTTGCTATCTGAAAACTGCTCGCCGAAACTAATGTTAGCCATCTGCTGGTTCCACCAAGGTTGCATTCGGAAGTTCAATTGCTCGTGATTTTGTCAGAGGCGACAATGCTTTGCACTAGGTATTGAAGTAAATGCTGAGAAGAAAACAAAAAATGTTTAGTACTTTTGTTCTGCCGCCTCGAAAACACAGCTAGTTAGAGCTCCGGTCTGCATTGATTTTCCCGCATTGGCAAGACAGAGTTGGAATTGTTCCAAGCGCTCGCATAGCCCCTCGTCTCGGAAGAGCAGACCTAGCAAGACCTAGCAACTGGCTCGATAAGGTCTGGAACGCGATGGTGGCGCAGCCCTGTCAGTGCATAGGCGGCACGTTAAGCTCTGAGTCGAAATTATGCCGCTGGACCTGAATTCCCAGGTTGAGTGGTATGGCCAGGGTTGACGCAACAGTGTAAGGCGTGTTGCATGGACGTTGCATATGACTGTGCATGGTAGGATGGTTGGACGTTGCTTCATTAGGCCAACCCAGGAAGCATTCGCATTAAGTCGTTTAAAAAATGTAGGTGAAATCATGCAAGGGACAGGTGTTCTCTCTTTTAATGTCGTCATTTCAGCACAACGCATCAGTACATCATCGAACCATCATAACAGTACATTATCGAACCATCATAACAGTACATCATCGAACCATCATAACAGTACATCATCGAACCATCATAACAGTACATCATCGAACCATCATAACAGTACGTCATCGAACCATCATAACAGCGCATCATCGAACCATCATAACAGTACATCATCGAACCATCATAACAGTACATCATCGAACCATCATAACAGTACATCATCGAACCATCATAACTGTGCATCATGGAATCCTCAAAACGTACATCTTAGCCGGTTTTAACCACTATTCTCCACGCTTGGGGATCTGCGTCCTTTACGTGCATTGTATACTTCAATAATCCAACAAATGTGTGCAATTTGGCATCGCTGATGTAGCCAGAGTAGCCAGAGCTGAGCCAGAGCCAGAGAGATGTAGCCAGAGGCGGGAATTTACTTTTGTGATTTGGTGTTTTGGAGTTCGGGCTTCTGTCACGGACTGCCGCGTCGCGTGCCAGTCACGTGCGTGTTCCTACACGGCTATGATGATTTCAGAACATGGTTGACGAAGAGTACCGCAAGTACATGTCGATGAACAACGACAACGACATCATCGCCCACTTCACCATCCAGGGGCCGCACCCATTCTTCATCTGCCTGCTCTGGAAGATGTTGGTGGAGACGAACCGTATCACTCCCATCGCCTACAAGTGGGTGTCGGTGGGCGCATGGCCTGTGGCGCTACCCCATCCCCCACTGCAGGGGGCCTGTCCTGACCTGTTCCTCGCCTCAGGATAGGTCTGTCCTGACCCGTGCCTCGCCTCAGGATAGGTCTGTCCTGACTCGTGCCTCACCTCAGGATAGGTCTGTCCTGACCCGTTCCTCGCCTCAGGATATGTCTATCCTGACACGTGCCTCGCCTCAGGATAGGTCTGTTCTGACCTGTGCCTCGCCTCAGGATAGGCCTGTTCTGACCCGTACCTCGCCTCGGGATAGGTCTGTTCTGACCCGTGTCTCGCCTCAGGATAGGTCTGTCCTGACCCATACCTCGCATCAGGATAGGTCTGTTCTGACTCGCGCCTCGCCTCAGGATAGGTCTGTCCTGACCCATACCTCGCATCAGGATAGGTCTGGCCTGACTTGTACCTCGTCTCAGGACAAGTCCATCTTGACACTCCCCTACAGTGTCGCTTGTCCACCGGACGGTAGCTGTCCCCACATGCGTGGAACGGGTTTGGCTTTGGCATGCTCCTTCCCCTCCCAAATCAATAGATCAATCTTTTTTTTTCCTTTTTTGTTTTGCTGCAATGCTATAAATGGTGGAATGTGTTAGGTTGACGCAACAGGTGCCTATGTCACTGGACTGCTCCGGAGTTATGTATTTGTGCACAATGCTGGTGGTCCTCATCATTTTGGAACTAGATGCTATGCTTGTGGAGCAAGTGCATATTCATGCCCTGTGAAAGGCTGAATTCCACCAATAAACAACCTCCGTTTTTGTGACCAAGTGAAAAGATAATTTGTCACCAAGAAATCAGCAACAGATTCCTGACTTGGTCACTTCAAAAACTTCTCAAGAGCCATGATTAACTGCTCTTCAAATTATTTTCCTCAATGATCATCTTGCTTGAAATCAAAGGAAGCTGAATATATATGCAATGTTGAGCCTTTGAATGCACATGAATTGTCTCTTGAATGACTCGTTGACATATCGATGGCAAGATGTATCACAGTGGTGTTCCTTTGTTTTGATATCTTTTGCATTTGTTTGGACGAACCATATTTGTATGACACTTCTAGCAATCCGCACCATCGTAATAACTAACGACTGTAACTTCACCCACCCTTACCATAGAACAGTCCTTTCCTGCACCTGTAACCGGTTGATTAATGTCACTTAGTGATACTCTCGTTCCTTTTGTTCTGTCGCTCGTAGTGTTCTGAACGTTATGTTCTGTTCTGGCCCATTTGCTTTCCCAAAACTGAACTCTAAGTATTATTGTACGCCGGAGCATCCTGTATACAATAGCGTATCTCCAGAGCAGTTGTATGTATAAAGACCGTACTAAGCAAGATATATTATCGTTCACGTTAGTGGATGGGATTACTAATGGTACACAAGGCTGGCAATTGTGGGCGCAAAATGACCCTGGCACTCGACGCGCCTCTAAACTCCAATTCATCATAAAGGCTGGCAATTGTGTGGCTTGATCAGCTTATGTCGAGTAGACATGTTCTTCAATGCAAGCTATGTGATCTTTCATGTTGCGGTAGCCAACTAGTATATCGAAGCGGTCCTTCGTGCGTTGATCAGTAGAGAGGCTTCTGAGCAGTTTACTTTATTTACGTGATTTTGGTGTAATTGGTGGTGTAAAGTAGGCACTTGAAGGAGCCAAACGTACTGTCCTCTTTTCAAGCCAAAGGCATCAATGAGCAGTTAATTATGTTAGCTGGGAGTTTGGTAATAGGATTTGCAATCACGAACCTATCCAAATTTTTGCCTGAAGTGTGGTCATTATATTGTATGAAAACCCTGTGTTCCAGACGTCAGGTATATGTTGGATTAGCATGTTATCTGACAGTTGTTCACATGCCGTAGATTTTGTGATACAATTATAATTGGAATATCGCGACAGTGTTGCATTGAAGCCAACAGTTCTCTTCTGCGAGATGGATGGGGGAAATCCATGTTCGATGGTATCACCGGATTGTCCACATTTTTAGTTGCGGTGAATTGATTTTAATTTACACACTAAATTGCGCATATTTTGCCATGCACGCTTTCGTGCTGGGGACTAACCGGAGATCTGACTGTCGTCAGCGCGGCTGGAGTCTGGAGAATCGTCCCCCCACCCCAGTGTCGTCAGCCCGGCTGGAGTATGGATGATCGCTCCCCACCCCACCACAGATTTTGTGCCCTGCTAATATTAAGATATAATTTTGTATATTAAATTGGAGAATGTTCGGGCCCTCCCCCCCCCCCCGTATCTTCGCGAGAGATCTCTAGCCTTGATCGTCAACCCTCCCCCTGCTTTCGTCACTGGTCAGCGGTGCTGCATGAACTCGCCGGAGTGTCTTGCCTTGGTCGCCCCCCCCCCTGCTTCCGTCACTTGTCAGCAGCGCTACGTGACTTGGCGGAGCTATGCGTGACCTGGCAGGGTGGGATGGCCGCGGATCGGTGGTGTGACGTGGCCTGACAGAGTGTGATGGCCGCGGCTGGGTGATGTGACCTGACCTGGCAGGATGTGATGTCCGCGGCTGGGTGACGTGACGTGACCTGACCTGGCGGGATGTGGTGACCGCGGCTGAGCGACATGACCTGACCTGGCAGAGTCCTGGAACGAGGCGGTCCCAAGGCTCTGACGGTGCACCTGCGCACCTTCTGTGATTACCTGATCCACGTGTTCAGCAACTCGCCGGATGGCGGCTATTTCAAGAAATGTGTGGATGGCGTCAACAAGCTAATCTGGACCTACAATATCATCACCATCGATCGGCTCATCCTCTGTCTGGTGGGTCCAGCCGGAGTCTTGTGGTGTGGGCCTTTGTGGATTTGCTCAGATCCGGCTGTGGATCTGCCCGTGATCGGCTGTGGATCTGCCCAGGGTCGGCTGTGGATCTACTCGAGTCCTACTCTGTGTGGATGTACCCGAGGTTTACTGTTTGTGAATCTACCTGAAGTCCACTGCCGCAAATGTATCCAGGGTCGTCTGCGAATCTGCCCGTGTTGTGCTAACCTATACATACTCTACTAGCTGGGAAGCATCCTTTCTCATGGTATTGTCGCCCATACTGTACATTCTTTGGAGACTTCTGTTGGAGATCGTAACCTATGGGTGTAAAGTGGTGAGTTCATCCACTGGATGATATGTGGTTTTGGATATGGAGGCCTTGCTGTCTAATCGGTGTAATGCCTGCAGGTTTATTTTCTGAAAACCTATTGTTTGGGCAGTCTACTTTTTGTGGTTGCAATGTGTGTGTAGTGATCGATGAGGTTAGTGCATGCGGATTACTCGTTGAGTACTGTCCGTTTTATGTGATGGCAGGTATCTTGTAAATCTGCTTTCTGCTGACTTGGCTGGTGTATTTTTGTGCGTATTGTTCCGCCGTTGCCTGAGCCGACCCGTTTGATTCCCCGCCGCTGTTTGTTCCGCGCGGTCGTGAAACCCACCCCACATATGGCCAGTATATCCTGAGGTCTCGCCACATGAATGGCCTACACAGCGCCAGGCCCGCCCCAGATGTGGCCAGTATATCCTGAGATCTCGCCACATGAATGGCCTACACGGCGCCAGGCCCGCCCCATGTGTGAATGATGCATTGTTGGGTTCCGCCACATTTGTGACGTACATGGAGTGACAACCGTCCCATGTGTGATGTACTTAGTGTGATGCTCCGCCACATTTGTAACGTACATGGAGTGACAACCGTCCCATGTGTGATGTACTCAGTGTGATGCTCCGCCACATTTGTGACGTACATGGGGTGACAACCGTCCCATGTGTGATGTACTTAGTGTGATGCTCCGCCACATTTGTGACGTGCAGTGTGACGCCCGTCCCATGTGTGGTGCACTTTGTGTGATGCTACGCCACATTTGTGACATACATAGTGTGACTCCCGCGCCATATGTGACCTACACAATCTGAGTTGGCCGTGCTCCCCTGCAGGTATTGCGGCCGAACGAAGCGAACGAGCTGCGCGTCTGCTTCTTCCTGATTCAGATGCTGGTGCTGACGCCGCCCTCTGAGTTCATCGAACGCATCAAGAGCTTCGTCTCGGAGAACGACCCGCGCTATTGGCAGCAGGACAACTGGTGCGTCCGTGCTCTCTTCCTGTGGGCTGGGCGTTGATACATTTGTCGACCCTGGAAATAGAGCACTCACCGGCCCTGGGAACGGGACATAAATCCTGTGTGTGGAGCACACAGTTGTTGTTCATAGGGGCTCAGTCCTCGCATCAAGGTGACGATGGTGACGTTAAGACGTGTTGGTGTATAAATATTCCTGTGCATATGGGCTTCGTACATTGCACGATATATTCATATTTTAGTATCCTTTTCATACTTTAGTATTATCAATATCTTGTGTATCGACTTACTCAAAATCAAACCGTCCACATGTGTTCGTTTTTCTTCATGTCACCTTGCAGTTCATACCTCTGATGAATGGCATGACATGTATGCTTTGGGCTGCAATCAAACCAATACTCACATGTGCTCGCTTATTTGGGTTAAGCTGTTGATAGTGCTCAGTTGCCAACATTTGACACTGAACAAGCCAAGGAATTGCGCACGCCAAGCCTTTATCCCCACGTACATCAAGCAAAATAGATGCGCAAGAATCGCATGTGCTCCAGAGCTGAAATGCCGAACGGTGTCAGCCAGCCTGTCGGATATCGACCTGATCGTATAATGAAGGCATTATCCGGTACCTCACGTGGGGCAGTCAAGGCCTCTACATGTGCTCTGTGTTCTGTGATCTGTGCAGGAACCAAAAGCAGCTGCGTCTCCTCTGATGAACTCCGCTGTGCTGAGAGGCGTCTGCTGTTGCGTGCACAGCGTGCGCTGAGAGGCGCCACCACCGCCATACTCCACCACCAACCACCACCATACTCCCCCACCAACCACCACCGTGCTCCCCCACCAACCACCACCATACTCCACCACCATACTCCACCACCAACCACCACCATACTCCACCACCAACCACCACCATACTCCACCACCAACCACCACCATACTCCCCCACCAACCACCACCATACTCCCTCACCAACCACCATCATACTCACCCACCAACCACCACCATACTCCCCCACCAACCACCACCATACTCCCCCACCAACCACCACCAACCACCACCATACTCCCCCACCAACCACCACCGTACTCCCTCACCAACCACCACCGTACTCCCCCACCAACCACCACCATACTCCCCCACCAACCACCACCATACTCCCCCACCAACCACCACCGTACTCCCCCACCAACCACCACCATACTCACCCACCAACCACCACCATACTCCCCCACCAACCACCACCGTACTCCCCCACCAACCACCACCATACTCCACCACCAACCACCACCATACTCCCCCACCAACCACCACCGTACTCCCTCACCAACCACCACCATACTCACCCACCAACCACCACCATACTCCCCCACCAACCACCATCGTACTCCCTCACCAACCACCACCATACTCCCCCACCAACCACCACCGTACTCCCCCACCAACCACCACCATACTCCCCCACCAACCACCACCGTACTCCCCCACCAACCACCACCATACTCCACCACCAACCACCATACTCCACCACCAACCACCACCGTACTGCCCCACCAACCACCACCATACTCCCCCACCAACCACCACCATACTCCCCCACCAACCACCACCATCCTGTGCCGGCCTCTGACCACCGCCGTTCTGATCGCTGCAGGCACGAGAAGCACGTGGCCTTCCACCAGGCGTACCCGGAGCGGTTTGCGCCGGAGGACGTGTTGGCTGAGCAGCAAGGCCGCACGGGACCCGCCTACCAGAGTCTGCCCGTGTACTTCAGCAACATATGCCTCCGCTTTCTGCCCGTCAGTAGCTGAGCGACTGATGGTCAAAGACGCGGCCGTGCTCTGAAATATTGGCCTGATGGCGGATGACCGTCCTCTCCAATCTTGGTTCATGGCCAACGTTTTCTTTACTGATGTTTATGGTTGTTGAGCTACATTGTATGTGCATATATATATTAACTTCTTTTCATATTGCATATACAAATTTCATTATTATACAGCATGACTTACTATCCACTGCATGGCCTATTCAGTGTCATATCCCGTTAGGCGGTTTTCCCGTGTATCCGTGCATCACTCGTGCTTCTTTCGTCCGGTCCCCATGCTGTTACACATGTGTTCCACAGGTATTTGATATTCTAATCCAGAGGATCTTGGAGTGCCCACCCCAGGGAGATGCCATCGGTCTCATTCTCGACCAGATGGGCAGCCTGTACAAATTCCATGGTAAGACCGCTTTCTATGACCAGACACATTTCTGTACCTAAGTGTTAGATAATGACAATTTTATTCCATTCAATCGGTCGCTTTTGAAATAATCCTGGAATGCTTGAAGTGCTTTTTCGAGGCTTAAATTGCCCCGTGATGGAACTAATTAAAGTATATCCTTATACCGAAAACGCTCACTTCAGCCTTAGTATTGAGGTAGGCTTTAGGGCACCTTTGGCGTGCTGACGTACTTGGTGCAGCTTGTCCGCCCTGGTAGGTCACCACTGCTGGTGTGGGCCCCTCATCCGGAAGGAGAAGGGGCGGCACACAGAGCCCAGGCGCTCGTCATTGACTTGCCCTCGCGTCCTGTCGACAGACCGGCCGGTGACGTTCCTCTACAACACACTGCACTACTACGAGAAGCCGCTGTCGGAGCGGCCGCAGATCAAGCGCAAGCTGGTGGCGGTCATCATCGGCTCACAGGCGGACGTGAAGCCCAAGGGCTGGTGTCTGACGGACGAGATGGAGGCGCACCTGGCCGCCGCCGACACGCACACGGCCGAGCCGTGGCGGCCCACGCTCGGCTACTTCCACCGGCTGCTGCAGCGGCTCGTGCACGCGCTCGCCGACCGGCCCGTGTTCCCCAACCTCGAGTGGCGCTTCAACGAGTTCCCCAACGCCAGCGCGCACGCGCTCTACTGCAGCTGCGTGGAGCTGATGGCGCTCCCGGTGCCGGCCGCCGACGCCGTCTCCAGCCTGCTGGAGGTGATCGTCACCGGGTACGTGGCGCTGCCGCGGGCCGAGGTGCCCGCCTGGTTCAACGCACTGGGCCTGCTGCTGACGTGGCTGCCCGAGCCCTACTGGCGCGCGCTGACGGAGCGCGTGCTGGCGTGTCTGGCGACGCTGCCGGCCACCGGCTCGCTGCTGGAGGAGCTGCAGCTGGAGCCGCGGCTGGCCGCCTGCCAGTGCGGCGAGCCGCTGCTGCTGCTGGCCGTGTCGCACGCCTTCTGGAACCACGCCACGCACGGCCAGATCGCCGCGCTGCTGGTGGTGCTGCGCACCCGGCTGCGCGCGCTGGTGCGCTGCGAGACGCAGTTCATATACGTGTGCCACCTGGTGGCGCCGTTCCTGGAGCGGCTCAACACGTCGGCCGTGTTCGAGCTGACCAAGACGCTGTACGAGATGCTGGAGGAGGTGGACCGCGCCGGCGGCGAGCTGCACTACATGGACCAGATCAGCGACCTGCTCTATCACATCAAGTACATGCACACGGGCGACTCGACCAAGGCCGAGGCGGAGCGGGTGATCCGCACGCTGCGGCCGGCGCTGCAGCTGCGGCTGCGCTTCATCACCCACCTCAACCTGGAGGAGATCACCGGCCTGGAGGAGCCGCACACGCCGGCGGCGCAGCACCTGGCCACCTGAGCAGCGCCGCCGGCACCGGTCGACTGTCGGCTGGACTGGGACGGGACGCAGCCCTGCCTGCCGGCCCAGTGGGGGCGGCAGCTGCGGCGTGTGCCGGGTGTTGTCTCGGCGCCGAGTGTGGGCGCAGAGCCTGGCCGACGTATCGGTGTGCCTTCCTGGATCGTGTCGGATTGTGACTGGAGAAAATCAGGGACATGACCTCATCAGAGTTGAAGGTTACAGTCGTGACCTCACCGAGCTTGGAGCGGATCATTTCCGTGAAATGGTGGGGGCTGAAGCGGATCTACATCTGTGCACTAGGATTTGACTTACTGATCAGTGCGGCGAGTCGCCCGCGGACGGAGCTACCTCGTGTCGTGCTGGCATGTACACCTGAACAGTTTTTATCGGTAGGACAAGTTGCGCCAGGCTGTGTGTAGTAACGTGTTGTGTGCAGGTGTCATTGACTTCAACGATGTAATAAATTAGCATTTTCAAAATGTCTTGTTCATGTCTTCATGGCTTCGTTGGTGCATGCAACTGTTAAAGTTGCAAGTATACATGTAATGTGTGCATGCAAGGGGCACGGTCGCCAGTCTTCTGCTGGCAGTTGGTTTGGTTGTGAACTTCTAAGATTGTGCGCTCCGCTGTTTTCAGGGCGGAAATATGTTCTGCAGAAATCCAGCAACGGACAGATAAATGTGTCATGCCAGCCACAATTATATAACTGCGTGGAACACAGCTCAAGTAAACATAGACGCAATCTAAGAGGTGTGACGTTCTTGTATGGGCATCGCCTCATAGCGGCGCCACGTGCCGAAATTTTCCCAAGAGACTGTACTTGCTGAATGGTGCCCCGTACTCATCAAATAGCGTCGCGGTAGGCTATGTCCACCGAATGCCGTGATGGAAATATTGAATTGCTTGTTTTGCAGGTACAGGAATAGTTTGTTCGGCGATGGCCATTCTCGTATCATTTGTACAGTATAAGCCTGGTGACAAGTGGTCATGGACGCGATGAGTGCACTGACACCAGTGCCAAATCCATTCATCTGGTTTGGTGGTCAAAATAGGAGAACGCTTGTTTCGTGAAGTTATCCTATCTAGATAGATACGATTACTCTATTGTTTTCGCACTCCGTGAATAGACATTTTTCCCAGGTTTAGCCATCTTGGGGTGGATGGGCATGGTTCATTGCTGTCTCTCCACTCCCTGGGCCCACCCCTGACTGGTGCTGGTTCATAATTCTGCACCAAAAGCTACGCATGCTTGCAACAGGATGTTTTAGCCTTTGGACAATGCAATATGATTGGGGGTTATTAGAGGGACCTGAGGGTGTTCGCTTGGAAAAATGGCATGAAAAAAACCAGTGGCGTCGCCACGGAATTCTTCCAGGGGGCAAGATCGAAAGGGGGCTTCCTGTTCCCCGAAAAGGGTCCTCCATTGTGTTAGGGCCTCCTATTGTTTTTAGGCCCTTAGTATGGTTCGGGAATGGGAAACGTAATGTAATATTCATGCACTGTTTGTTCGTGGCAGGGTGCATTATTTACTCAACACGCAAAAGGATTTTTTTATCGGAAAACTGACATACCAAGGTATAAATAAGTAATATGTGGATAAATACCTATGTGTCGGAACCAACCAACGTCTCGATGCTTTTTTGAACAGAAGTGTCTTCCTGCTGGCTTCCAGATTACAGCGAGGCTGATGCTGAGCATATCTTTCACAGACATTTCCCATTGATCAACCCACCATTATGTCCTCCAAGAATAGCCGAATATAGTTAGATTTATCACTACTGTCATTTATTACCACCAGCTTGGTGCCCTAAGCAAAGTTTCAGCGATCATTTCTTAGTCCTAGGGCGATAATTTCGCGGAGGTGACAACAAGAAGTGGGGTTACATTGGTTTTATGATCGGAATCTGAAGAATTTGCGATTTTTTCTGGCATTTGATGCTGGTTGCAAGGCACCTACCAAACAAGTTAAAATAAATTCTTCACGAATTAATTCGCTCGCCTAGGATTTCGACTGCAATTTTGTCAAAGGGGACTTATCGAAATAAAATGATTGGTGATCAACTAATTTCTCCTGTGCAGGGGCTTAATCTACCACTAGCTTTCCTGATTCGTCGGATTTCAACCCTAACTCCCCTACACAATTCTACGGTTTTATTTTGGTATCCATTGATAAATCAACTCACACTGCCGAAATTACACCTATATCACAACAATCGGATCGGTATCCGAAAATGTCAAGCTGGAGCCCTCCAAAAAGAGGGATTCCAAAAAAATAAATGTCAGATTCGGTAGAATAGCTCTGGAGCACAGAACATATTACTAGATGCCTTCACAAATTGTGTACGCCACCGAAAAAAAAATACCGAATCTCAAAAAATCGAGATGGGATACAAATACATGGCGCCGGGGTCTCGAAATGTCGGGCCGGAATTCGGACTTTTGAGAGAGAGAAATCAGAAAAGATCCACAAAAATAGCATTCAGCCCAGAAAACTGGCGTTGGGTAACCGGAACCAGCGCCTGGGAGCGATAAGTCAGGCTGGGACACCGCTTTGGTGCGATAAGTCGCACCGAAGCCCCGAAACCGAGCGCCCACAAATGTGCGTTAAAAGCCCAAATAAACAGCGGGACCCCAAGAGCACAACGGGGGCCGAAAATGCAACTGGCGCTCTAAAGCACACAATCTCCCAAAAAGTGACATGGCCTTAAAACATGCGTTGTAGCCATAAATAAACATGCATGGAGCTCTAAAAAAATACACTGGAAGCTCTCAAGCACGCAGGGACCATGCTAACGCACAAGGGTGCGAAAAGGTGGCTGGAACCACAAAAGGCAAAATGGTTCCAAATCTAACAAAAGGACCAAGGTTCAAATAAGCACATCGGGATTTTCGAAAACGCCCCGACACGTAAAAATATCCTCGGTGCATAAAAAGCAACAAAACCCTAAAACGAGCAGGAGTTTAGAAAATGTATTAAACCCCTAACTTGAATTTGAAATATATTACCCATCAATTTAAGATGTAATTTAAAATGTATTTGTAATTAATTTCCAATTTCAGGCATTCCAGTTCATGTCACCCGGTCGCCACGACGCCAATGTCCGTACACCTACACGTGCGCGCATTCGGCGCATTTGCAACACTTCGTGCGATGCTACGGTTTCTGCTGGGCCCTCTGCCTTCTGCTAATTACTGTCACATGATAAACTTGCGCTATATTTGACGTGCTGCAATGCTTAGTATGGGCGCTCGGTGCGAAAAGTCGAGTAATTAAATCCGATCATTAATTTCCTACCTCCCACATTTGCTGGTAGTTATGAAATGCAGATTCCGTTCAACTTTGACGCACCTGATATCTTTACTGGTATCCTCTCAGAATGGCTGTCGAACCGAGGCCCTTCCTCAATGTTCTTTGTTGGACCTGCTGCGTCTTTCTGCGCAGCGGCCTAATGCATTTTCGAAACCCCTCGTTTCAGTGTGTTGCTGCTTTTTTGGGCACCTATGATTTTTTATGTGTCAGGGCGTTTTCGAAGATATCGATGTCTTCATTTAACGCCCGGTGCTTTTGTTCGTTTTGGAACCATGTTGCCATTTGCGGCCCCAGCCTCTTTTCAGGCCCTGGTGCGTCCTTATGGCATCTGTGTGCCATAAGAGCTTCTTGTGCATTTTTTTAGAGGTCCAGGAAGTTAAGGCCCTCTCGCTTTTCGGAGACTATGTGCGTTTTGGAGGGCCAGTTGTATTGTCTGCCCCATTATGCTCTTGGGTTCCTGTTGTGTTTTTGGGGGCTTCTTACGCACATTTGTGGTGCTCCAGTACGATGTTGTGGCTTAGGTGCGGTGCTGATTAGTCCCAGCGCGATTTATCGCGCCCAGGCGCGTGGTTCCGGGGACCCAACGCCAGTTATCTGGGCTCAACGATATTTTTGTGAATTTTTTGTTGTTGTAAATTGCGAATCCCGGCCTGATTTGTCGAGTCCCTGGCGCCACGTTTTTGCATCTCATCTCTATTTTTTTAGATACGGTATGTTTTTCAGTGCCATACGCAATTTGTGAAGGCATCTGGTTGCATGTTCGGCGCTCCATAGCCATGTTCTTGAACAGGACATCTATTTTGTTAAATACATTCTTATTTTGGAAGGCTCCAGCTTGAATTTTTTCTTTTACCGATTTCGTTTTGTGGTCACACTGTTCTTACGTGTGAGCCTAAACGCCAATTTTGTAGACCTTCGACGGGTCTACCGATGGGAATTGTGGGTCCCGAGCGCGATGTTTTGGGGGACAGATTTGAGTTTGTGGGAAGCGTTGTACTTAGCTGTTGCCCCAACGCGATTTTGGCGGTTCCTATTGCAAGTTTTCGAGCCTCGGAACGAGTTTTCGGGGGCCTGAAGTACTTATTTGCAGACCCCTGAGCGAATTCTGTAGGAACGACACGAATTTTGGTGGCCCCAGCACGAGTTTTGGAGCCCCGGCACGATTCTTGGGAGCTTATGCCTCTCAGGATATAGGGGGAATTTTCCCCTTTGATATGCACTGTAGCCACTGAAGGAGCATATTTTTGTCCCAGAGTGACATTCTGGTTACGAATTGGTTTTTGGAGCAGCTGCAACTTTTGGGGCCCGGCGCGCCCTTCTGGGCCTCCAGGGTGATTTTCATCATGTGATCTTTTGGGCCCCGACGTCATTTGCTTGGATCCCTAGCGCGAGCTTTAGCCGCCTGGGCATTTTTTTGGGTGTAAAACGTTTTAGGTTTTTTTGGCGTCATTGCCCAGAGTTGGAGTGTTTTTGTGTTTTTTTTTGTGTGTTTTGCTAGTGTTTTTCAAAGTGGGACCCATGTCCGGAGTGTTCTTGTTGCTCTGGCTTTATTTGTTTTGGTCCCAATGAGACTGTTGTGGAATGGTACGACCCTTCGTTCCACTATATATATTTTCATGGTCCGGTCGTAAATGTTTGGCACACCCAGGCTCAGCGTGATTTTCAAGGTCCCCGGCCGGATTTCTTTTGGTCCATGTCGTAAATCTGAAACACCCCATCACGACTTTTACCATCTCTTAGGGGTTTCGTGCAAATTATAGGCCTCATCTAGAGTCATAAGTATCTCGTCCCATTTCCTGGAGACTTTACCGGTTTTCAACGTCTTATGTCCTACTCTCCTCCATATTCATTGTCCTCCTCTCTCGTCTTGAAAGGCCTTCTCTTACATCCTGGGGCCCTTTGGCATGGAGCTTCCTCTCATGTCCAAGGGGCTTTATCTGCCAAATTAGGGACCTCATGCCACACTTCGTGGGCTTCCTCCTTTATCCTGGCAAAGCCTTACCAGTCTTGAAGGAATCTTCAATTTTGGAAACCTCACACCCATTCATACCTGTTACCACTCCCATCTTAAAGGCCTCTTCTCATTTTATTGGAAATCTTTCTGGTCTTTGGGGCCTCATTCAGTCCTGTAGACCTACTCCTTTTTGTTGGACTCCTCTCGAGTCCGGCAGGGCCCTCATATCTCTTCTAGAGTCCTTTTTCAAAGTAGGGGGCCTCCTCTCACGTCTTAGGGACCTCTTGCTCTGCGTTTTGATTCGAACTTCGCCCATCTTAAGGGTGTTATCCTATCTCCTGGTGGACTCCTCTTCTCTCCCAGGTTCCTCCTCTACCAAATTATACACAACCTTTCTTATCTCAGTGGCCTTGCTATTTCCCGGGGACCTTTTCGGACATCTGCGAGCCTTCGTTTCCGCCTGGGAGCTATCTCTCTTATCCAATGGCCTTTCTCTCCAATTTTAGGGCCTCCTCGTTCATCATGGGGTCTTATTTCCAACCTTGTGTCACCCCCTTCCGAATTAGGTGACTCTTGCCATGTCTCTGGATCATCCTTTTCTATTTTCGTGGAACCTTACTCGTTTTGGTGCCTATTGTTGCGTCTCCGAAACCTCATCTCATATCCACTGGCTTTCTTTTCCGGCTTAGGGCCTCCTCTCATTGTATTGGGCCTCCCTTCCCATATTGAGAGTCCTTTGCAATGTTGAGGGCCTCCGTGCCATTTTTTGGCACTCTCTTCATTTCTGGTGCCTCTTACCCTCTCCTAGGTGACTTCTTTTACAAATTTTTGGGCCTCCTGGAGGCCCCTAATTTGTAGAATCTTTTTCGTCTTGGGGGCCTCCTTTTTGTCCTGGGGCCTTCTTTCCGTCCTGGATGGCCTCCTTTTCGTCCTGGAAGGCCACCTTTTCGTCCTGGAGGGCCACCTTTTCGTCCTGGGGGGGGGGGGCGTCCTTTTCGTCCTGGAGGGCCTCCTTTTCTTCATGGGGGCCTCTGCGTCAATATTTGGCACTCGCTTAATTTCTGGGGCCTCCTACCCTCTCCTAGGTGACTTATTTTACAAATTAGGGGCCTCCTGGAGGCCCCTAATTTGTAGAATGTCTTTTTGTCTTGGGGGCCTCCTTTTTGTCCTGGGGCCTTCTTTCCGCCCTGGAGGGCCTCGTTTTCGTCCTGGAGGGCTACCTTTTCATCCTGGAGGCCCTGATTTTCGTCCTGGGGGCGTCCTTTTCGTCCTGGAGGGCCTCCTTTTCGTCCTGGAGGGCCTCCTTTTCGTCCTGGAGGGCCTCCTTTTCGTCCTGGAGGGCCTCCTTTTCGTCCTGGAGGGCATCCTTTTCGTCCTGGAGGGCCTCCTTTTCGTCCTGGAGGGCCTCCTTTTCTTCATGGGAGCCCCCTTTTCGTCCTGGGGCCTCCTTTTCATCCTGGGGGCCTCCTTTTCGTCATGGGGGCATCCTTTTCGTCCTGGGGCCTCCTTTTCGTCCTGGGGGCCTCCTCAAATTTCAGGGGGCGGCGCCCCCAGTCTCACGGCAGAGACGCGTGGCGATGCCATCAGAGATAGAGGCTTATTCTCACCAATGAGGCCCAAAAGCGGCTTATGATCAGTGCGGATAGTGAAAGTTCGGCCAGAAAAATAATAATGGAAGTGTTTCACTCCAGTCAAGACCGCTAGACCCTCTCTGTCAGTCTGGGAGTATCGACGCTCCGTGTCATTCAGAGACCGAGAGTAATAAGCCACAGGCTCCTCCCCATGCTGGAATCGCTGGCTTAAGACACAACCTATTCCGACAGGACTCGCATCACATGCCAAGACTACAGGTCGATTAGAATCAAAATGCGCCAGGACAGGTGGGCTTTTCAGCGGGTACTTCGCTTCGCAAAAAGCGTGATACTCAGCCTGAATCCATTTCCAGCCTTGTCCCCGTTTCAGCAGGGCATACAGAGGTGCCAATGTTGTAGACAGCCCTGACAGAAACTTGGAGTAGAAGTTAATCAAGCCTAACCAACTCCTCAGCTCTGCCACGTTGTAGGGAGTAGGCGCGCCCACAATGGCCCCTACCTTCTCAACAGTCGTCTCCATCCCGCTGCCGCTGACTTTATGACCCAAATAGGTCACACTCAACAGCAAATTTGCACTTCCGTTTGTTGACGCGCAAGCTCATCCCCTTTAGCCTGCGCAACACTTCACGCAGAGCTTGCAGACGAGACTCTGCTGAGTCACCCGCAACAACGATGTCATCTCGAGACACACACACCCGGAATACCGGCCAGGAGGGTATCCATTGCACGCTGGAAGAGACTTGGGGCAGAGGAATATCCGAAACCGAGCCGGGTGGGGCGAAGAAGGCCCCTATGTGTATTTACAGTCAAGTACTCTCGGGACCCCTCGTCTACCACGAGTTGATTGTACGCAGACTTCAGGTCTATTTTTGAGAAAACCTTACTCCCCACCAACTTCGATGTCAATTCCTCGACACGGGGGAAGGGATACTGCTCAGCAGGTGCAGCCTTGTTTACTGTGAGGCGATAGTCACCACAGATCCTTACAGTTCTGTCTTCCAAGGGGACCACGACCAACGGCGCTGCCCACCTGGAGTGTGTGACAGACTCCTAAAGACCCACCTTAATCTGCTCATCCAACTGCGCGTCGACTTGTTCTCTATAAGCCAGGGGAACTTGCCGAGCCTTAAAGAATATCGGCTGAACATCTGAATCCACTGAAATCCTGACCGGTTCTCCATTGTAACGGCCCAGGCCATCCTCAAACACTTCAGCAAACTCCCTTAGAGTTTCTCTCAGGCCACCCCTCTCCGACAAATGACAGATCGAAGGTCAATCGTGTTTGAGGTGAGACAGTCAGTTGTGACCAAACAGCATCGGCCCCTTCCCTTTTACAACAATCAACGGTAACTGACCACACTGATCCCCGTATTTCACTGCCACTTCAATCGGGCCACACACTGACAGAACCTCCCCACTATACGTTCGAAGCGTGGAGTCACAGGGTTCACAGGGTTCAGGTATATCAGGAGCCCACAGATGCAGCAGCTCCTGCTCAGAACACACTCTGACCGCAGCCCCACCGTCACTGTTGTCCACCGTCTCCTCTGAAACGGGACAGATTTCCTGCGCCTGTACCGCCGCGCGACGAGCTCTCCCGATGTGCCCCTCTCCACCGCATCGGAAACAGCGGTACGCTTTAAAGGAGCACGCAGAAGGCGAGTGTCGGCGGCTGTGGCACCGTGCGCACCGATCCAGAAACGCCGGCCTGCCGTGTCTTGGAGCCTCGCTGTGTCTCGGAGCCCTGTCTATTACGCCTACCCTGCTCTGCCACGGCGCCCGCTGCTCCCCCAGTCTGCAGACCCCAGGTCGCGGCTGAAAGGGCCGGGAACCTGAATCCACGCACTGAATGACGTCACCACCAGTCGGCACGGCGATTGGTTTACGACCACTGAGCCGGCAGATGACGTCACATACGGCAGACTTCCCGCAAAGCTACGCAGCGTTGGCAGCGGCAGATTCGTGGGCTTGGGCGATGGTGTTCGCTGACTTGATAGTCAAGCCAGGCTCGCTGAGCAATCTGGTTTGCAGAGGCTGGTTCTGAATACCGCAGACGAGGCGGTCACGAAGCATCTCGTCCAGAATAGACGGCTCGTAGTTGCAAGACGTCGCCAACTTCCGCAACCGAGCCACGTATACTGGCACGGACTCACCACGTTCACGGATGCACGAGTTGAAACGGAAACGGGCAACTATTGATGAATCCTCCGGCTCGAAATGGTCGTAGAGCAGCTTAATCAAATCCTTGTACGACACTTCGTGTACTGACTTCGGGGCAATCAAATCTTCGACCAGGCTAAATGTGCTCGCACCCACAACGCTCAAAAAGATAGTACGGCGTTTCTCCACTTGATCATCATTGATGTCATTCGCGACGAAAAACTGTTCGATGCGTCGGCTATATACACCAAATCTCTCCACTGACACATCAAACTCCGGCGCTTTGCCAATAAACGCCATCACTCGTTTTCACCGTACACAAAGAAAACCGAAACTCACTGGTCGCCATGTAGTAAACTCGGCGGCGGTCCGGTACCAACTGGTTTATTGAGCACTCGGGTCACGGGACAACGAATGGGTAAGCATGCCCCGCGGCGTCGGACCGCGCGCAGAGGCGGCGCCTGGTACTGAGTGGTGTCACATCGAATGTGGGTCAACACACATCATCACAGGGGCCTCCTCAAATTTCAGGGGGCGGCGCCTCCCCCCCCCAGTCTCACGGCAGGGGGGGCAATTTCCCCCGCTGTCCCCACCCCCACCCGGTGGCGACGCCCCTGGAAGAAACCCATCTTCCAATAAATCATTTTTGAAGTGTCACAACTAGGGGAGGAGTACGTACATGCCCCCATGGCCGCGGCCAGGAATTTTCTTATGGGGGTGATGCCCCCAGAAAGTCACTACCACGACCGCTTTAGGCTCGCGAAGCACGCAGAAAATGTATCCTTTGGCATGGTTCAAATCACACGATTTCTTGTCAAGTATGGTACAATACTTTGTTAATGCGTGGATCCCCTCCCCTTTGGCCGTGCCTCTGCATTTCCCAAGTGCCACCACCCTTTCTCGGACCACGTATGATTTGGTGTGAAAGAGTGGCGGCGTTCCACGCTACATGATCCTCACAGCCACGCAGAGGCGCAGCCAGAATTTTCTTATAGGCTTCTTAATGCTAACATAAGGGAGTTATTTAGGCTCAGCCGGAACTACTGGTAATGAACCAACCCCTTCGCCTTCCCTATGCGGAAAATCTTTCAAATGGTATCACTGTGATGAGTATGGTATCACTCAGCTAAGAGTTACGCTGTGTACATTGCGCATCTGCTACGTTTAAAAATCGTATTTGCGCGCATGTTTGTGTATCCGCCACGTATTTATCGCACCTTTCGCTCATTGCCCTTCGTCACGTTTGGTATTTATAGTCCAAAAAACTTGATTTCCCGTTTGATCCAGTTTCCAGTGAAGTCAAATCAAGTCAGATTAAGTTATGTTTGTTGTGTTTTTGGCATCATTCCGCATTAAGTAATTGGGGTCATCCCTTAGGCAATTAGGGTCACCCATTCAGGTTTGACAAATCAAGGTGTAGAACAGCTAAGCACCAATAGGTTTTCAGTCAAAGTGTGGTTCATCAATATAATAATAGGCTGCCTTCTGATGTGGGAAGTCCCCACCTGCTTAGTTGCTCCTTTTGTCCAGGCTGATCATAGTATCTTTTCTTTAAAGGCTTAGCATATGTGTAACCATGTGGCTCTTATTGAGCCTGAACATTGTGATGATTATATAGGTATTACCATACTCACACACAATTTTTCATTACACTCCATATTTTCTTAAGGGGAATGGCATGTATTTTCATGGTTAAACCTATGCCTTTTTGATGTTCTTAAGCAGGGAAATTTAACATATTTACTACTGATAACAATATGACACTCTTTTGGCTTGCTAAAGGTTCTGAACTAAGCTCCATGCTTTTATTTCAGTCATAATTTTGTCTTCATCTTAATCAAAGTAAGCAAGCTGGTGGAAGCCAGTATGTGCATGTGGTAGGAGATGCCAGTCCCGTGGCACAGGCATAGTAAGTTGTTCAAATTATCTTCATATTTTCACTATGTATTATGGTGTATATATATGTATATTATATTTCACCATATCAGGTGTATTTTCATGCATGCAAATGTATTTTAATGCTTTTGCTTGTGTAGCAAACCATGCATCTGTTAGTAAGCAGACAAATGCTATTCTCAAAATCCTGTTGGGTGTATAGTTTGCCATAATATATAGCTTTGCAGACAGTTGCGATGACAAAATATCACAAATGTTACTGTTTGGAAGGGTGGTGGTATACCATGCAATTTATGTATACTTTTTGTATATGGATGTGCACCCACAAGTAGGTGTGAATTTACACCTCTGTAGCAGACTGTGTTGATTGAGCAGTGTATACTAGTGAGCAGTATTCCAGGATTGCCTTCAAATTAATTATGGTTTCATTAACCCTTGTGTGCTCCTCCATTCTTAGTATGTCTCCGCACATGGCAACACCTTGAAACCTGAGTTTGCTGGAAGGAATTACCTGATGTCTTCATAATTTTAATCTCATCCCCAGTGCTGGTGGCCTCATAGTGATTTTAGAAACTTTTCCTGTATGATCAATGCAGTCAATGCAACTGCAAATCCCCAAACTGATCACATTCCAATGGTGCCATTCCAATTGCATGTAAATGTAATGATCAAGGTAAATGCTGATTTTTATGAGTTTTATTTCATGCAGTGCTTTTGATATGATTAAGATTAAATTTTGACATGATTATGATTAAATCAAGTACATGAATTAATGAATCTTCTTTATCAAATCTGTAACACACCAGGCATGGATAATTAAATGTGATGGCTATATTTATGGAGTAAAGATTATGATCATGTATTTCTATGTGACAGATAATTGTAGTCTCTTCACGGTTGTGGAATGTCCTGTCCAATCTTGTGTTCTGTGTTTTATCAACATATATTCAGAAGGTGATGCTATTAAAAAAATGAATGTGTTACAAAAATAACTGTTGCAGTTGTGATCTATTGAACACATTTCTGCATGCAAGACTTTTACTTGTGTGCTTTGCCTTATCTTTTGTGCAAGTCTCTGCACTTTGTTTTGTATTGTTTATGCCTGCTTAAATGCCCTGAAAAGGGGAAATTCTGAGTACTATTGAGGTGCATAATTGTATGATTGAATATGCTGATTGCACATGATAATATTGGATTACCAGAGGATTATGGTGTTTGCGTGATAAAAATCTGGTTTTAGCAGCAATCAACAACAACCATTTGTGTCTGTGATTTTTACTGTATGGACATGCATTCAATGGGAAGCTCCTGTACTTTTCCCTTTTGTATTGATTTCGATGTGTTTAATATTTTCGGTCATAAAATGTCGGAATTTGTGGCCAGCAGTCGGAAAGAAAGATTAGCATTTCCATGTTCTTCGACGTTGATTTTGTTTAATGATGTTTATTTTTGCTTACGTTTGCTCATCTTTACTTCGAACTCGTCCGAGGGTCCTCCGGTTTATAGGTCCGAAGATCCTTCCTTATGAATGTCCTCTGGGGTTTAGCGACCTTAAACCCAATTAATCATCATCCCCCGGTTTATACATTGTCCTCCATGCCGTATGCAACGTATCTTTTGATTAATTGATGATGCAAACGGACGTTACTTGCGATGTATATGAGTGCCGATTCTCGACGTGGTTCACAGCGACCACTGAAAACCCATAGAAATACTTCAACCTCGCAGTCCTCAGTTATGTCGGCCTCCAGTAAAGCGCGAAGAAATGCAGAGCTTACAAAACTTAGCGAGCAGCTGCTGCCAAAGTCGCGGCAGCATGTCTGGAAGAGGATGCGGTGCGGCGCTAGGGATTAGCAGAGCCAGAGCGACGTCAGTTCTAAGCGTAAGTGGTCCGACCGTGAATCGTCCAGCTATTCAGCAGCAAGGCCCGCATCTGATTAACATAGACTTACCGAATATTAGCTCGCCCGCCGCAGCAGTACTCCTTGGGTCAGACTCGCTGGATGTGATCGTGCCACGAGCAGCGCGCGAGCAACCGTCCGACGCCCCGTGGGCGGTGTTGACTTGGCTAGGTAGGATGGTCACGTGGGTGGCTGGGATGGTGTCACAAAGTGCACCACGTCAAGATAGTGGAAAACGCCGGTCTTCATGGCGCAAGGGGTGACCAAGTGGTGGAAAACCGACGTATTTGGAACACAATACATCGAAGAACCGAGCAGCTACAAGCAGGATAGTGTTGCTTTGGCAGACGAACGATACGAGACTGGGATGTTTTATGTCTCCACTGGTGAAGTTACATTGTACCTTCCCTATCGTTTCATCTCCTATATAAGCTGCGTGCCACCGAGAGAAAGCTAGATAAAGACGAGAAACTCGCCCGCGCCTATCGCGCAACGATAGACGGGTACGCACAAACGGACTTCGCAAGTAGGTTAATGCCAGCCGAGCCGAGAGTCGAGCATGAGCGGGATGGTACTTGCTGTATCGCGGTGTCCAGCATGGACAAGCCGGACACAGTGTGCGTGGTCTTTCACGCTGTGGCGCTTCACGGTGGCGGCTCACAAAATAGACAACAAACTGCCCAACAGACCCGATTTGACGGAGCAGTCTGGGCAGCATTCCCATGCGATTTCGACAGCGGTATGTGGCACTGGCCGGCCGACATCAGTCTGATGCTCCGCCAGGTGCGGGTCTGTCCAACGGATCGTCCCGCCCTGCGATTTATCTCAACAGTGAATTAAGAATCAAGAATCTTCTACCAGCACTATTTAAATTAAGGGTTTCCATGATAAGAAACAGAAACCCTACTCAGTGCAATAGGCGCTGTATAACCACTGCAGTTGATGCGCCCTAAAACCCAAATAACTAACCTACTCAGTGCACCAGCGTGAAAATAATGGTTTATCGTTAGGTGTGAGATGTCCAAACGAGCACAAGAAGATATTCGAAATTTTAGGTGAGATTACTGTCATTTAGAATGCCTTTTGTCTTTAAGGTTCAAATTTTAGCTAATGACATACTTATGTCTGTACCTTTATCATTTGTTTTGAGATTCACAATTCAGGAAGAGCTATGTTACGGATAGCGATACAAATACCTATGCTATAAACTTAAATTGTGTACCATATCACAAGATAGTTAATCCCTTTACCTGAAATTGCATTGCGAAATGTTGGTGTATCACCATCCCTGATCGAAAGTATGAGCATGGTACTTATGAAACAGATAGTGTTAAAAGGAGATAAGAATACTTCATAAGCACGCATCACGAAGGAGGATATCGATAATTCTTGGAGAGGGATGTCGATTGAGTGTTCAGAAAGTGGTGTATTCCACCCTATCTCACGAATGATTTAGCACTGCAATGCATTGACTCCTTTGTGGGGATGGCTGATCGCTGTTAAGAACGGCCGCTTTTATACTATCTAAACTCATAGCATTGATTTAATTTCATTTTTGTCGGACGTTGATTGCTTTCTCCACGCTTCCTTCTTCATATTAGCCCAAACTAATTCGACATGCTGCCCAAGTTTGCACCTTCATGTTTGGCACGCCCATTTACCTCGGTTATGTAACATATATGCAATATGAAGGTATTGTATGCTTCTGATATATTGCCAAAGTTTATAGTTTAGTTTTACCATATGGGAGTTTTAGCAATGCACCAAATAGCTTGCATGTTATTTGATTAATTTCATCAATTGTTGATTATTGTTGCCTGTTGGTGAGTAATGAAATATTTGTGCAAAGTACTCATTTCGCTGTCGAGGCTGAGTTTCTGTACTTATTTGTGATCTCGGGCGGCTACAATGATTTGTGAAGTTTATCATTATTCTGATGGGTCTACACCGGATGATATCGATTTGATACCTGCTGGCACTCACAATCAATATGTGTGTATACGACACCCTGGAAACTGGAGTGCACATGTGAATAACTTTGTCATTAACTGCAGCTTTGTTCCACTGCTTCAGGCAATGGTGGGACAGACTGATCAAGAGGCTCCTCTACTTCCAATCCATTCCAAGGATGTGACTGATGCTGCCGAGGACCGGCAAAAGGGCCTGTGGACCTTTGGTGGTATCACCTTTCTCTGTCTGTGGTACATATTTTCCGGTTGTACCTTATTTTTGAACAAGTACATTTTGTCATACCTAGATGGAGATCCAACTGTCTTAGGTGAGTGTATGGTTTTACGCACATGAGAGCAATGGTAAATGACTGCCATTACATGGGGCATGTATATAACTGACTCATTGACTGTTACAAAACAAGCATGCCATTACATAAATAGGCAGCATGAGGGGAGGGGTGACGGGTGGCATGTATGAGAACTAGAACAGAGCTACTCTGTGTATCAAGTATGCACAACTATCCTGTTCTCATTGGTTTTCAGTAAAAGTATTTTACGCACATTACAGTAGTCCACGCGCCCTTAAGCCCAAATAATCAATCAATGCGCACATTACAGTGTGGCCACCTCTTAGGAGTCATCCACTGAAGAGATGTTACATGTTTTTTGTTTCATCAAAATGCTTAATTATTCGGACTCACTCTGAGTACAGTGAGAAAAAACCCCCCCAGTATTTCAACCTTTATTGGTGGGTCGTCTGAAGGGCTATGGAGACCTTTATAATATCCGTCGATAAATATCGAAGTACTGGCTAAATATGTTTTGCCTTACCCATAGTTAGTCTGAATCATTAAGCATTTTGCTCGTTGATATCCACCCTGGTAGAAATGTACTTCCGCAGCTACATGTTTTTTTGTTTGCTCTTTTTTTGTTTCATGCAAGCTCAAATTTACCATGCAGACTCAAATTTACCAAGTAAGGTCTTGCGTGATGGCCCAATAGGTTTTCAATAAAACACCAAGGCTTTCCCTTTCAATCCTCTTCATAATCACAGTATAAGTCGATTTTCGTAAAATGGTCGACCGAGGAGACCGGCCGAGGTTTTGTCAACGTCTATTCATGGTTTGTTTTGTCATATGATTAGTGAGATGTTGGAGCCTTTTCTTGTCCTGATTGGTTTATTATTGATGCAAATATATAGTAATATATATATATATATATATATATATAACTACGTATATATGTATATATATATGTGTGTGTGCATGTGTTTTATTTAAGGAGACTGAGAGGATTACCACCTTATGTGTTCCACTTTCAGAAGGGTCATTATGGGCGCTGTATAACCACTGCAGTTGATGAATCTTGATGATCAGTAATCAAATGGGTTGCAACAAATGGACAGCTGTGCCTTATGAATGGATAATTAGCGATGAATTGCAGTATGTTTTGACGTTTACCTGGAGACCATTGCCAACTTTGGGGCTATATTTTGGTGCTCTTGCACTATAGCATATCCCGATGCATAAATGTATATCTAAATCAAAACTGTACATCAAATGATCAATACATCAATCATCAATGTATGCATCACTCATCAATCTATAATCAATATAAAGGACCAATGCAGTCGATACGACCTAAAGCCCTTTGCATCAAAATCAATGTGAATCGTTGGACGTATTTTTTGCATGGCAGGCGGTTACTCTGGCGAATCTTTGTGCTTATCATTGCATGCAACACCAATCACCCTGTTCCCGAATAGGACTCGGATTCGAGCATTTGCTCAGTGCATTTAATGGGCGTGTTCTCTCCGTTGTCGAATATGGCAGCGTTGTCTGGTCCGGAGCGTCGGTGCCCCATCTTCAGCGGCTCTAACATATGCAGCAGGGTGTGTCGTACTCGTACTTTTTGTCACGGGGACAAAATGTCAGGCTGGGGTTTTACGGGGGCGATGATAAAAAAGCGATTTGTAACAAAAAAAAAAGATTTCAAAGCGATTCGGAGCTTGCCCTCACGCCCGGAAGGTTCCCCCATTCACTTACTATGGCACACTAGCGCCATCTATGCACGTGCTTTTTTATCTCAGCTTGTAGCGGACGTACACAGACGAGACAAAGACCATCGTATTGCTCATGCTGAGAGCTTTCCATTAATACCCATTTTTATGACCTGAGGTTACTAGGTCGCCGTCGAAGGTCAGGTCACATATCTCACTCAACACCAGAATGGGTCATTCAGAGGCCATAAACATGTATCGCAGAACTAAGTCACTGAACACTGTTCACTTGGTCTCATTGCGATGTTGTGGACTCTTAGGGGGTACAATGAGGAATATTTAACCACCGTGACCTGCAAAAGTTAAAAGGTCAGATGCCCAAGGTAGTGGGGAATTGCCACCTACTTACCCAGCTGAGATGTAATTCTCCACTGCCTTGGGTATCTGACCTTTTACCTTTTGCAGGTCACGGTGGTTAAATATTCCTCACTGTGCCCCCAAAGAGTCCAGAACATCGCAATGAGATCAAGTGAACAGTGTTCAGTGGCTTAGTTCTGCGATGCATGTTTATGGTCTCTGAATGACCCATTCCGGTGTTGAGTGAGACATGTGACCTGACCTTCGACGGCGACATAGTGACCCTAGGTTATGAAAATGGGTATCATTGGAAAGCTCTCAGCACGAGCAATACGATGTTTTTTGTCTCGTCTTTGTACACCCACTAAGAGCTGAGGTCCCTAAAACACGTGCATAGATGGCGCTAGTGTGCCGTAGTAAGTGAATGGGGAACCTTACAGGCGTGACGGCAAGCTCCAAGTCGCTTTGAAATGGTTTTTTTTTTGCTACATGTTTTTCATCATCGCCCCCGTAAAACCCTACCCTGACATTTTCGATCTGCAATCCACGACATGCCCTAATATACAGTATATGTTCCTCATATGGTGGGCCTGGCACTCCGGTAAAGTTATCCATGATTTCAGCCGTAGCCACCTATTAGAGCATTTCAGAGTCCCTTCCATGAAATTCTACCTTTCTCGACATGACCTAGTATTTTACGTGATGTGTTCAGTGACAGCCTGTATAGCTCTGCCTTGCTGGCATAGTTTAACATGGCTGCTCCAACCAGACGATTTGGGCATCTCGCCATCTAGCACGCTCCCTTAGCACGTGTAAGCATGGGGCGGGGATGGCCGAGTGGTTAAGGTGTCGGGCTATGAGTACCAAAGGTCCCGGGTTCGACTCTAGCGCCACTCAGGACATTTCCCAATCCCGCGGCCCACCGGCGAAACAGTGTGGGCGGCGCCATTAGCCGTGAATGTGCATAAAGTGTGTCGTGAACCAACCAATAAACAAACAACAAACAAACGTGTAAGTATAATCAAAAATAGCCGTTTTCTCGTATTGTGGCTCTGTGTGGCTCATTCCTAGCATCTGCCCTTGCCATTAGCTTCTTCTGTGCGCCTTTTTCGCAGCTTATGTCCGCTCTGCGCCAATGCTCTGTCAAGGCCGGTATCTTTAGCGGCAATTCCTTGTTTCCAAGGAGCAGCGTGTTGAAACAATCCATGTAAGCTGGTGTGTGTTTGTTGATGGTGCTGGTGGTGGTGGTGGTGGCGGTGGCGGTGGTGGCGGTGGTGGGAGGCGGGGGTGAGGTGATGATGACCATGGTCTAACTGTGTGAATGATACCCATTGTATATATATATATATATATATATATATATATATATATATATATATATATATATATATATATGTATATATATATATGTACCATGTACAGTTCTCTGATGCATATGATTTCACCTGTTATTCGATGCACCTTGGTGATGAACCATAATTAACAGATAAACGAATATACCTTCCTCACTTGAGCGATGTTTTCCTTTGTATAAGGGAAGGCTCGTTCTGGACTCGCGCTCGATCTTCGCTTAACCAGTAAAATATAAACGTGTATTTTAATTCTGCTTTAACAAAATCAATTTATAGGAAATAGTATAATTATTCCAAGTTAAAGCTTAACTAATCCATGCTGCTATTTCGTCGTTGAAACCAGGTGTAGCTGCTGGCTTTGTTGAAACTGATTTAACTAGCTGTTTTCCTAACATTACGTTCCATCATCTGTTTTCAGGAATCTGTCAACTACTGATAACTGCAGTCTGCGGTTTTATCCAGCTCAATGTCACAGCGTTCTTTTCGCCACAGTCTTCCAGAAGTGCGAAGTCGCCTAGGTTTTTACTGAATATGCTGGTGGTCGGAGCTTTAAGGTATGACAACCTTCATTGTCTCAGCATACAATCCTGTCGTGGTGTGACTGTAGCTATCTTGGATCTTTAAGGTATGGCAGCCTTCGTTGTCTCGGAGTACAATGTTGTCGTGGTGTAATTGTAGCTATATCATATCTTGTGCTATATCATATCCCGATGCATATATGTATATGCCACGCGTCTCTTTGCCTGTATCTATTTCATGAAGCATTTCATCTTATGCTCCAAGTTTCAATTTTTAGCAGTATCTTTGATGTATGATTTTGGGGAGTGAATCAATGCTTACCGTACCTATGTATTGCAACAATGTGTATATATATATATATATATATATATATATATATATATATATATATATATATATATATATATATATATATATATATATGGTGTGTGCGTGCATGCGTGTGTACGTGCGTGCGTTAGTCTGAAGCTTAGCCATTGGGCTTATGGGCATAAACTAGATGCAAATGATTTTCAGGGCAGCTTTGGCCACAGCATTAAAATAATGTGTTTTCCGTTAGGTGTGAGACATCGAAACGAGCACAGTAGGATGCCCAAATTTGTCATGGGATTGGTGTAATTTAAAATGCTTTTGATGTCTTGATATAATGCTTTTGATGGCCTATTGTGACTACATTTATAATTCGTCTTGAGATTCATAATTTAGAAAGAGCTATATTCAAGATAGCAAGAAAGAATTATGTGTGCTATACACTGGAATTGTATGTCATATCACATTATCGGTTATCCCTTTACCTGAAACTGCTTCGTGAAATGTTTGTGTATCACCATTCCTTATCAAGAGCATAAGCATGATATTTATGAAAAAGATACTTTTAGAAAGCAGACACCAAGACTTCATAAGCACGCACCACGCAGCAGGGTGTCGGTACTTCTTGGAGAAGGATGTCAACTGAGTGTTCAGAAAGTGGTATATTCCACCCTATATCACCAATAATTTATCACTGTTTTGTCATCAAAAAGGTCATCACCCAACCCTTCCTAGACCAATTGCACAATGTGACATACATGTTGCTGTCTTGTTGGTTGCGCGTATCTCGATCCAGTGATTAATCATTATAGTTTCGATGTAATGGCTGTCCTTCACTTCACAACTTCACACCAAGAGTATAATGGGACAGCTCTGCTGCTCCCTCTCCCCTCCCCTAAGTTGAGTGGCGCCACAGAAGCGTTCGCGCGTGTCGGGCTATGGACGAGCATGGCGGCCTACTTCTTCGTGTTCTTTTCCGCACTCGGGTCTCAACAGAAACAAGTCACCGACAACAGAAACAATTCACAGGCAGAACTGTTCATAGTGTTTTGAGTTTAATAGAGCAAGATGGCAATCATAGGATAATAAGCGCTTGCACTAGCAACTTGCAATTATGCCAACGTGATAATAACTCGGTTTTGGACACAGTGTCCTGTGCACAGTACCCTGTACACTTTATTACCCTTTTCACAGTACCCTGTACACAGTACCCTGTACACAGTACCCTGTACACAGTACCCTGTACACAGTACCCTGTACACAGTACCCTGTACACAGTACCCTGTACACAGTACCCTGTACACAGTACCCTGTACACAGTACCCTGTACACAGTACCCTGTACACAGTACCCTGTACACAGTACCCTGTACACAGTACCCTGTACACAGTACCCTGTACACAGTACCCTGTACACAGTACCCTGTACACAGTACCCTGTACACAGTACCCTGTACACAGTACCCTGTACACAGTACCCTGTACACAGTACCAATCCTGTACACAGTACCCTGTACACAGTACCCTGTACACAGTACCCTGTACACAGTACCCTGTACACAGTACCCTGTACACAGTACCCTGTACACAGTACCCTGTACACAGTACCCTGTACACAGTACCCTGTACACAGTACCCTGTACACAGTACCCTGTACACAGTACCCTGTACACAGTACCCTGTACACAGTACCCTGTACACAGTACCCTGTGCACAGTACCCTGTAAGTACCCTGTACACAGTACCCTGTACACAGTACCCTGTACACAGTACCCTGTACACAAGTACCCTGACAGTACCCTGTACACAGTACCCTGTACACAGTACCCTGTACACAGTACCCTGTACACAGTACCCTGTACACAGTACCCTGTACACAGTACCCTGTACACAGTACCCTGTACACAGTACCCTGTACACAGTACCCTGTACACAGTACCCTGTACACAGTACCCTGTACACAGTACCCTGTACACAGTACCCTGTACACAGTACCCTGTACACAGTACCCTGTACACAGTACCCTGTACACAGTACCCTGTACACAGTACCCTGTACACAGTACCCTGTACACAGTACCCTGTACACAGTACCCTGTACACAGTACCCTGTACACAGTACCCTGTACACAGTACCCTGTACACAGTACCCTGTACACAGTACCCTGTACACAGTACCCTGTACACAGTACCCTGTACACAGTACCCTGTACACAGTACCCTGTACACAGTACCCTGTACACAGTACCCTGTACACAGTACCCTGTACACAGTACCCTGTACACAGTACCCTGTACACAGTACCCTGTACACAGTACCCTGTACACAGTACCCTGTACACAGTACCCTGTACACAGTACCCTGTACACAGTACCCTGTACACAGTACCCTGTACACAGTACCCTGTACACAGTACCCTGTACACAGTACCCTGTACACAGTACCCTGTACACAGTACCCTGTACACAGTACCCTGTACACAGTACCCTGTACACAGTACCCTGTACACAGTACCCTGTACACAGTACCCTGTACACAGTACCCTGTACACAGTACCCTGTACACAGTACCCTGTACACAGTACCCTGTACACAGTACCCTGTGCACAGTACCCTGTGCACAGTACCCTGTGCACAGTACCCTGTGCACAGTACCCTGTGCACAGTACCCTGTGCACAGTACCCTGTGCACAGTACCCTGTGCACAGTACCCTGTGCACAGTACCCTGTGCACAGTACCCTGTGCACAGTACCCTGTGCACAGTACCCTGTCACAGTACCCTGTGCACAGTACCCTGTGCACGTACCCGTCGCACAGTACCCTGTGCACAGTACCCTGTGCACAGTACCCTGTGCACAGTACCCTGTGCACAGTACCCTGTGCACAGTACCCTGTGCACAGTACCCTGTGCACAGTACCCTGTGCACAGTACCCTGTGCACAGTACCCTGTGCACAGTACCCTGTGCACAGTACCCTGTGCACAGTACCCTGTGCACAGTACCCTGTGCACAGTACCCTGTGCACAGTACCCTGTGCACAGTACCCTGTGCACAGTACCCTGTGCACAGTACCCTGTGCACAGTACCCTGTGCACAGTACCCTGTGCACAGTACCCTGTACACAGTACCCTGTACACAGTACCCTGTACACAGTACCCTGTACACAGTACCCTGTACACAGTACCCTGTACACAGTACCCTGTACACAGTACCCTGTACACAGTACCCTGTACACAGTACCCTGTACACAATACCCTGTACACAGTATCCAGCTTCATCACTGTCAACTGGCGATTCTATCGTACCATCAGGTCCATGGATGTGACAACTGACAGCTCTGTCCTCCGTCAGGTTCATTAACGTGGGAACTGACGACTTTGTCGTCCGTCAGGTTCATCACCGTGGTATTGAGTCTTGTGTCGCTCAAGTATGTGGCGGTCAGCTTTACAGAAACTGTCAAGAGCTCGGCGCCCCTCTTCACGGTCGGTATTTCGCGCCTCATTCTAGGTAAGGGGCCGTGTCCCACCGAGATTATGCAATCGCGATGTAAATTTAATAATGCAAGCATGTTCATGCTCGATGGGGAGAGATTATGTCCAGTGAGGTAATCGATCGGCATGGTTCGTCCCGCATCCATGAAATTGTCCCTGTGGCACAACTTCAGTGCCTCTCGGCTAATATGGTCTATTCGAGGTCGACGCACCCCCAAACTATCCTTAAATATCACTGGGATAAATGTAGTTAGGGCGAGCGTGCTCCACCTGTAGTGCCCGTGGTGGCGCCACCGTCATTGTCGTCGGGCAGCGGTATGGTGCTCGGGTGCGAACTGGCAGTTGGAGAGCCTCGCAGCCGGTGTCTGGCCCCAGCTCATCTAGCGCCCTTAACGACACCCAGTATAGATGATGACAAATGGAATGTCCGCTGAAAGGAATCCAGGTGCAGGTGACTGTCCGATCTCATGGTCATGTATGCTTATGCACCACGAATTATCGCGGCCCCAGACCAAACGTCAGACAGATGCTTTGTTGTCGCTTGCTTTTGTCCTTGTTGGGCTCCGCCTGGCTGACACAGTCGATGCGCCCATAAACTCCGACAACCAAGCAGACCCTTGTACCGTGCTCGTGCGCCAGTGCTAATGCGCGGAGTTGTTGCACAACCCAATTTACAGTGTAATGTGGTAAGAACATGCAATATAGAAAATCTTTCGTTGATTTTAGCAATACTTGTATCCTAAATTTGTAATGGAATAATAAGTATAATAATACACCGACTTCAGTGTTATGTGATATATGCAAGACCATAGTCTCGGAAGCGAGGTTGTATTTTGTTGGCTTTGTCCGAGCATTTGAAAAAGCGCCGTTGTACTACAATTGCAACTACGATTACAATTAGTAAGTAGTGATGTGATAGTTTCATGTGGGATTTGGTAGATGACGGTGTGGTTTTTCTGCAGTAATAATGGCTGGCTCAGATGCTCGGGCCCCACCAGTCGCCACCAACGTGAAGCTGTTGGGTTCACGTGATGGCGGTATTCAATTCGATCAACACTGAAGTATGGACGAGTGTCGCTGATGCAAAGCTGCTCGATCCGTATAATGACGTTATCCAGAATGGTCAACGGGCGTTGGTGATCGTCTGTTCGGCGTCGCGCTGACGACGATGGTGCTGGTGGTGAAAATTGTATGACTGGATTGGATGATTGGATGACATCGACGATGATTGGGGGCCGGTCGCCACACTGTAGAGCCGTCTGTGCTTGTCAGGTGAGGTGACGGGCGCCCTGGTGAACGCCTCCCTGATACCGGTGATGGTCGGCCTGGCGCTGTGCTCCTCCAACGAGCTGAGTTTCGACGTGCGCGGCTTCTTCGCGGCGCTCACCACCAACGTGGTGGAGTGCTGCCAGAACGTGTTCTCCAAGATGCTCATATCGGGAGAGCGGTACAATTACACGTGAGTAGCGCCGGACCTCGCCTCGCCCGGCGCGTGTCGGCTATATCGGGGCTAATGGGTGCTGTGGCTGTGGCTTGGCGCTGTGGCTTCAGCCGGCTGACGCTGAGGTTCAAACTAAACGGGCACAGCTTCATAATGTTTGAAGTGTTGAGTGAAAATTGGAGTGTGCACAGGTGGTTGGAGGCTGCTCTCTAATCTGGGAACCACAATGTATTCGGATCCGGAATATTTAGTGTGGTTCTAGGGCCGGCGATAGATGTGCTCTGAACAATGAATGGCATGTGAAACACAATGAACAGTGTGCTCTTAACAAATATAAATGAGTCCACAATTCCCCAACCCCCGGGATCTTCTCCCACATGCCTTTGCCGTATTCAGTTCTCTCCCCGTCGTCCTTGGAACCTGTAGCAAAGCGAAGCACTCGCGACAGAGCTTGCGTCGTCTTAGTTTTAAAGGGAATGTACGGGTTTCTTCTTTTGAAGTAATTGTGGCTGATTAGTGCAATATGTTTTTCAGACAAGACGAAGTCTTGCAAGGAAGGTCGTTATGTTGAAAAGTCTCAGTTCGCTAGCCTTATGCATCAAAGTATTCAAAAATCGCATTGTCTGCCTCGTGGCCGTAGAGCCTGTTGGACAAGTGATACTGTAAAGCTATTCTGAAGTGCCTGTCTGGTTTTGTTCCCTTTTTACAACAAATCATAAGCATTGTTGTGCATTGGTAGCACTAATATTAATGAGTTTTATACAGATGTACAGGAGTGTTCGCCACTCCATAATGACCGTTTCCTTTTTTTTTAAATATTCTCACATAGTTGCTTCTTTTTCAAAGAATAGTTCAGTGCGCTATACAAATTTGATATTCTCTTAAATTGTCTTGAGGAGTTGCTGTTTTATACGTGTTCCAGACAACGACAGAGCTATAGTTTTGCACTGTTGTTGCTCAGACTGACAGAGCTGCAGTTTTACACGATAGTTGGTCAGACCGACAGAGCTGCATATTTTTTTTCACGATGGTTGCGCAGCCCGACAGAGCTGCAGTTTTACACGTCGCTGTCGTCGGTGGTGGTGCAGCTGCCAGTGTCGTACCTGCTGGTGGGGCGCAGTCAGCTCATCACCCTGCAGCAGCCGCAGCTGCTGCAGGCGCTGGCTCTCAACGGACTCTCCTTTCACATGCAGAGCTTCACTGCCTATGTGCTCATGGGCTACATCAGTCCCGTTACGTACAGGTGAGCTCGCCACACCATCTACACGCCGGCTTGGATTGTAAGCTGGCGACGAGAACTGGATGTTGTGATGTAATTATCCCGAGGAAATTTCTAGGGCTTCATTTATTTGTATTACATCCAGCAACGTCCTCGTTGTTATTATTGTTATGTGCATTCAATGAGGTGCACCAACGTTGAAAGAGTCCGAGAACTTAGATACATATATGGGCATGATTTTGCTAGTCCTGAACGACGTTAAAGTATGTAAGAGTAACAATTAAGTGTAGTTTCAAAGTTATTAGCGACAAGAAAAAAAAACTGACTAAGGGTGTCTTACACAAAGACGTGGAACAAATTGCAATATTGTACGGTTTCTGACAACATGACTGAGTGTTTTATGTAAATGCACGCAACGTAGGAGACTAATAGCAAGGTTACCCAGATTGCTGAGGAGTTGGACTTAATGTGCATTGCAAACTCACTGCTGAGTGAAAGCGAATTTGGAGGTCTTCATTCCCTGTACCAATTGTCAAAGCACAATGTTGGTCCATCGAGGAGAGGATGGAATTGGGGAGGTACGCTGTTATATGTGAAACCATGTTAAATGCAATAACCGCGTGGAATCCGTTTTATCAAAAATGCATGCTGGTTTGGTAAACCAGGCGATATAAGGAAGCTAAGCCGCCCCGGTAGCTCAGTTGGTTAGAGCGCTGGCCTGCACTGGTCTCCCTTGTACTGGCAACACAGGGTTCGAGTCGCTTCGCGCGCTCGCATTTAGCCCCCGGGCGGGAGTGTCAGTTGGCAGCTGGCCCAATAAGGCCGGGGACCAGCTACCGGGCGGCCGTGTCGGTGCATTGGCGGCACGTTAAACTTTCGGTCTAAATTCTGCCGTTGAGCTGAAGTTCATGGATCGGGTGGTGGGGCCAGGGTTCACGCAACAAGCTCTGCTTAGCAATAGAACCCTGGTTCCTCAAGCCACCCCAGCAACAATTCGGATCAAATTTATAAATAAAAAATAAGATATAGGGAATTCAAGAATGGCCATCACATTGAATAATAATGCGGGTACCATCTTCCACACAAATATCCTGATACGATAAAAATTAGATGCGGAGTTGGGCATTGCAAGGCCGGAGCATAGTCTGGCTTTGCGTGTTTGTTGATACCAACCCGTTATTTGTTCTAAAGTTAAGAATAATGTTAAAACTCATGGTACTGGTAATAGTATACTTGTGTAGTATACTAATAATAATGGTAAAATGCTAATAGTATAATAGTACCTTAACAGTGCTAAGATCATCTGGATATGGTCAAAATCAGAAACCAACTTGGTAACACAAAATAACAGTTTATGTTCCTGTCGTATATATGAACACGAACATATTATTTTCTAGAAGGTAAAGCCGCAGCGGAAAAAAATACCCTACCATTTAATGGTACAGCTAACAGAGCGACTCCCTTTGACTCCCTTACAGTGCTAGTATCTTTGGGATGTCATCAAAACTAGGTGCGGACTTGGGCATTGCGAGCGCCAGGCTATTCTGTTTGTATCGTTTTGGTTGACACAAGCCCGTTCGTTATCTACTTGAAAGCTAGAAAGGCTGACTGCCGTCTGCCGGCAGCGTGGCCAACACGGTGAAGCGGGCGCTGCTCATCTGGGCGTCGGTGCTGATCTTCGGCAACGCGGTGACGCCGCTCAGCGGCGTGGGCACGGCGGTGGTGCTGCTGGGCGTGGTCGGCTACAGCTGGGCCCGCCAGCGGGAGACGCGCCGCCGCGCCGCCGCTGCCCAGCCCTGCTGACCGCTGACCGCTGACCTCTGACCTCTGACCACCGCGCCGCCGTGCCGCCGACAGGTGATGTGGCGCACCTGCCTCACCTCATCCCCTGCCCAACTCTCTACCGACAGCCGGCATGTTCACCAGTGGGAGGCGCGTCGCCGCGCCGTCCAGTACCGCTGACCTCTGACTTCTGACCTTTGACCGCCGCACTTCCTCCCCCTCTCCGCCCCTGTTCGACTCTGTACTGACAACCGGTGCGTAGATATGTGGAGCTTGGATCAGAAATAAGTTTGTTACTGCAGTTTTTTAATACGCCAGGCAGTCGAGAAGATCCCAGGTTTGGCAGGTTATGACTTGACAGAATGTGGTGCGGGGATAGCATTCGTATACATTAAGTGATACGAGGCTAATGAAATTGGAAAGTTTGATTACACACACACACACATCCCATATCTGTATATATATATATATATATATATATATATATATATATATATATATATATATATATATATATATAAAATTGGTGCATATGCTGTCTTCCTTCTGGCTGGCTGGGCACCCCTAATATTTATATCCCTCTATTGATATGCTTGACAGAATCGCCGTAATTCATTGTGTACCCCACTAATGCTCCCAGAGCGGTGCACCCCATCACCTTTTGTCTGAGCCACTGCATACAACTGCTAATTTCTACTCTCACACATTGAGATTGAATTGTGATTTGAAATCACAATTCAAGCTCCTCTTTTATGTGCGTGGCTTTTTGTTTGTTTATTGCGTTGCCACGGAATGTTTTCATTTACACGTGTGTGCTCACGGATCTAATTTTACCTTGTATATACTTGTTTACTCTTTCCATGGCTATACATTTTTTTTCTGCGTCTGTGGTAAGTTTTTTTTGGTATTGGGGTATATAGATATAACTCAGTTTTGGTCAGTTTTAGTCTCAGTGCAAATCAATGTTTTTTTCGTTTTTCACCATAAAATGACACCAATAAGGGTAGGTCTTCGGTCCTTTGATTGTATTCATAAGCTAGAAATGTCATTACATCATATTTAGTTATTTTTAATATATAATTTAGGTTTTCAAGGATATATTTATTTCAACTAAGCTGAAGTTCAAAGTTTTCATGATTTTCATGTCTAGACTGCATAAAGGACTTAATGCCTTCCTTAGTGATTGTTATGCATGAGTAAGTCCAGAGTATATCCGCCATTATCCGTCCTGAATTGTCATCCATGAAGCACGTAATGTGTTCTCACTTACATATGTTTGGGTACTACGTTTCCTTTGTGATGTACCGTGTCTACGTCTACATCCTACTGCATGAAGGTGTATGCATCTCGTTGGCACCTCGTTCCATCTTGAAGTTAGAATATTTAACTGTTCTGTCCTCTCGAACAGAATTCATTGTTCACTGTTGCAAACTCTCATTTAGCTCGGAAAACATAGTAAACAGCACATAACGCACCTTGCCGTGCTGAACAGCATAAAATATATTCGTGTCCCTAACATCCGTGTAGCCCAATCTACCCGGGAGCTGAGAGCCACTGTCTTGGACACATTAGTGAGTTTGTGAATGGCAAGGCGTCCACCGCATTTACCTCCCCTCTAATTCTTCCCCTGTCCAACATGCTCTCGCCATGAAACGCATCACGTCACTACTGAAGCCGGCTAATGACTGGCCGGCTCGGTCGGACGGTTGGGACCGGTTCGGTCTGGATATTCCGTTGTGCAATGGTGATCACGGACATAGAGGTGAACAAGTGGTTTACAACCAGCTGCAGTGGCGTGTCTGTTAGTGGTGCCGTCTGGTGTGTGTTCGGGGTGGCCAAAGCACAGAGTAAGGTGAGACGCGCCTGTTCTGTTTCAGGAAGCTGAACCGGTGCGCACGAATATCGCCGATGATTGAGCCTACTCGGAGGAAGGCTGAGAGGACAGGAAAGATGCAGAAGAAGATCGGACAGGCCGGACACGGAGGATTGTCAGAGGAACAGGCCGAGCCAGCCGGATCAGGCCGAGCCAACCGGACTATGCCGGACCATGCCGGACCGGACCGAACGGTCGAACTCGGCTGTAACCACTCGACCGCGCCTTGGTGCGTTCGACGGTGCACTGCTGTCGGTGTGCGATTGGTTCACGATCTAATCAACCGGAAGTAATCGACTTGTCGGCATCAGCTGAATGATGACGCTTCACTCGTCATAATGGCATGTCATGTAGTACTGGACAGTTTGACGTTTTTGTACGTAACCCACCATGTCCAGATGTGTACAATCTCCATATAGTCTCGTCAATCAATTTGGGCTGTTGCGGCCGCCTCGCCTGTTGGGTGTCGGTGTTGTGACGGAGCCGCTTCGTGTGTGGAATGCCGACCCCGGGACAGAGTACAATAGTCATACACTACTTTGGTGATGTGTTCTTAGTTCTGCCGTGACTTCATGATGGGAAATGTAAGTGTAGGCGAGGGAGAGAGAAAGAGTGAGTGAGAGAGGGAAGAAATATAAATATGAAGTCATTTTAGGTTTGAGGTTGCCTTAATGTATTTTTGTATGGCGAAGCATGCACATGTTTCTAAAACTTCATGGTGTAGGTGTGTAGCTGTGTTTGCATTATGTTTTGTTCTGCACCAAACGGTTTGGGTTTCTTTCCCACTTGTCTTATAATGACGTCTTCCTCATCAGCATAGTGATGGTCATCAGTGGAATTTGACACCTGGAGTGTTCGACAAATTGGAATAGTACGTGGTATTCCAAGTCAAAATGCGCAAACCTGATTATATGGCATTCCTGGCACATCAACGCGTGCACATTCATCTTCAAGGCATTCAAGACATATTGCGACTGCGATTATCAAATGCCGTAGCCCAATGCCCAATCAAATGCCTGATGAATCCTGATGCCTGTACCAACCAAAGAGCTGGTGCTGTATGATAGCCATGTACCACAGGAAGTTAACATATGTGGACAGTGCAAGGGTAAGGATAAGTGGGGTATAACAGGGTAACTGAAATTATTCGCATGTATCAGGGGCGGATCCTGAAATTTTGATCGGGTCCACATGTCTTGGAGAAGCACCATTCCTCCGAAAGGAGTTTCTCTTCTACTTTGAAGGGTGCCATCGGCGTTAAGAAACCTGAGCTTGGGGGTGTAATGGACCGTCACGAGGGGGTGCTTTTTTGCAGTCAAAGAGGCATCACATCTATCAGGGATGGGGCGCATTCCCATAGTTTCCTTCCCTGAATCCGTCACTGGCGTGTATCACATGCAGTTCAGAGCAATGAGCAGTGGAAGACTAAGGGTAGGTGGGGTATGACATGGCAACTGCTGCCATCCTATCCGGTGCGCTCCGTTCAGTGTTTGCGTCCATACATGCCGACCGGTGTGGTATTGTGTATTGTAACAAGTGAGTGTTGCGTGTGTGTATCCTGGGCCTGGACATGTGTGGTTGAATTTCGTCGGCGGCAGTCTGACACTGCCTGCAAAATTGCGTGTGTCGGTACCGGTGTGATGTTTTTACCGTTGAATTTCGGGGTCTGGTCTTACAGGCTTGTGTTGGGTTAGCGCGCTTGGAAGCTGTGATATAAACTTGATAAGTCATTCCACTAGGCGGGAGCTGTTCCGACGTGAGCCAGGAGCAGTCCCGGCGTGCGTTTGGGGCCTGTCGGACGGTCCTGTCTGTTGGTAGTCGTGGGTCTATAACGGCGCGTGGCGATTATGGGGTGGGGGGTGGGGCTGCGGAGTGGTCCGTCCACTAGACGGCGACTCGCCGGGAGCTGACGGACGCGATGCAAGCCATGTACGAGTTGTGACCGACCTCGTTGGCTGTGGTCGCGAACAGTGTTGTGCTCTCTGTTGCTATGGTGGTTTAGTTTGACGTAGTGGGAAGCTGCAATTGGTTGGGGGCACTCAAATCCATGCGCTGCACATTGTGCTTCTTGCATGCAGAGCACGCTTCCGTCCATCTTCACCCTGGGGCACTAAGTGCGCAAAATAAGATGCTGTATACATTCGTGAAATTCTGGTTTGGTTTGCCTTTTTGAGTTTGTTGTACTTGTGTTACCGTGCTATGCTTGCCATACAAATACATATTTCACCTCCGATCAAAACTACACATTTCTGCAATTATGTGATTATTTGATTTCATTGCCGGTCGGTACAGGATGATTAAGGTGATGCATGCAATGTCAATCTACCCTGCAGGTTTTCTGAGGAGGCCGCAGCATGCCATGCGACATTGCGAATACCAACAGTGTAGTGGCAAGCGGTAAAAGGATTTCACCGTTGCCAAGCTGAGAATATGGTAATGCTAGTCAGTACCTGAAAAGTTAATAAGGGAGGTGGGGTAAGGCGGACCACCGGGGCAAAGCGAACCACTCGCTCTTCTACCTCAGCGGGGACGAGTAGCTTAGGGGTAAGCTGCTCGTCTCACAATGGAAAGGTTGTGGGTTCGAGTCTCACCTGTCGCTACTCTTCGCCCGGGACCAATCGGCGTGAGAGATTGGCGACACTATATGACTCAACGGCCGATGTGTCGTAAAGCCAATAACCAACCAATCTTCTACCTCAGCAAGTTATGCCATTTGTGTGCAACTGTCCTCACTAATGACGCGTGTTGTTGAAGCACTTCCGCCCGCGATGGCATTGAGAGTCAGATCAAGGTGGGTGTGTCCCCTCCGCATAAGAAACTGTTTTTTCGACTTCGTGATCCAATTTTAGTGGGGCGGAGATGTGAAGATGGTCAGGTTGTTCGTGAATGTAGGTGGGATAGAGTGGGGTAGGATGCCCAGTCATGCTCAGTCGCCCACCACCCTGTTACGGGCAAACTGTGAAACTGTTTTATTTCTATTAATTATTCTTGTTGCTATTAATTATTGCCATTCTAATTAACAGAACCGAACATTTCAGACACGTCTCCCTAATTTATGATGAACTTATGTTTGTTCTTGCCCCTTATGTTACAAAAGTCACTGATTTTGAAAGCTCTGTTATTTGTAGTCAATGCGGCCTACATGCAATTTCTTTGTGGCTTGATTTCTGATAGTATTCACACGTTATGTGAGCTAGTGCGCTGCGCCATGATTGCCCAAACATTTGGATGATGTTTGATGGAAACGTTACTTATGTCTGGGGGTAAGACGCCCACCAACTCTTTGGGTAAAGCGCCTACTGGGCGTCTTACGCCGTGTCAGGTGGGCGTCTTACCCCTCGGGCAAGATAGGTAAGATTTGGTATGGAAAGGACAAGTTGCGATGAGGATAGGTCGCTTCAAGCCAGATATCGAAAAACTGGAACATCTGGTTTCGTACCTGAAGGAAATGGAAAAAAAACGTTCTTCAGCCTCTTTACCAAAGACATTTACCGACTAGCGTATGCACTGATCAAGCGGAAGGGCATTGCCCACCCAAGCCACCCAAGGCACATTTTGCCATATTATCGTTAAATTTATGTGTTCCTGTATCGGCAACAAGACTAAATGGTTTCCAGTTTTTGAATTAATTCTAACTTTGATATGAGAAACCTTCTCAAATTGTTATCAGGCCATCCCTGAAACGTAATTAATTACGCCTTTATTTAGCTTCATTCATACCTTTTTATCACGTCATGTGAAAGTTTTCCGGCCACTATTTTTTCCGGTAGCTACTTTTTACTTCGGGTCACTCCTTATTCCAGCTAAAAAAAATAATCCTAGCTTCGCAATGTCAGGTGCCACGGCGTCTGATGGATTAGCTGGATCACTACCTGTGGCGGATCCCGGATCCAGTGCGGAGCTGCTGACGCCATTCAGGGCCGCTACAACCTGGAAGCGCACGCAGAGGGCGGAGCATGCCGATGTCCTGACCTACTCGCCCTACAAGAAGAAACTGGAGGACAGGCGTCTCCCCAAGAAGGAGGCGAAGACGCAGAAGCCTACCTACCCGTAAGCCGAAGAGAAGAGCAAGCGGAAATCAAGCTGGTACACAAGCCAGCACCAGCCGAGATGAGATGACGTGCATCGTTTGTGGCATGTTGTTTCACATGTGTGAGCAGTGGATACAATGCTCGGAATGCAGACGTTTGGCCTGTGTCCCGTGCGCTGACGCCGAGGACAAACATATGACATATATCTGTGACTTCTGCAGGTACTGAGGCAAAGACGTTAAGTCGATGTGCTCCGACGTTTGTGAGTTTCGGTCTGGTTTTGTATTGGCTGTCTAGCTTGAAATAGATGCAAAGTTGCTATATCTGATAATTTGTATGGTGTACGTGTGATACGCATATGCTATGCCAGGTTATATGGAATTCCATGTCTTCGGGAGGGCACATAACACACCAAATACGTGAGTATTTCTACAAACGGTAAGTATCAAACGAACACTGAAAGTTGTATGTCTGAAGATAAGTAGAGGCATTTTACCCCATGCACATGGGCCGTTTACCCCGTGGCCGGGGTAAAACGCCCTTTTGTAGACCATTGGGAAATATAATACAACTATAACTAAACATGAAGCTGCGGTCTTGAGCTCTTTATAGTCGAAAGGAAGCAAATTCGTGTGTCCAACGATATAAAAGGTTATTCGCCACGTTAAATGCCGAGCGGGATATATCCATTCTCCCTTAGGGTGTGCGTCTTACCCCATTCTACCCTACCAATCAGTGTTTAGTAAATGCAATGGAATGACCTAACGCGGTATGAACTAGCAACTGCCATCTTTGCCGCATGTACTGATGTGTCCGTTTAACGATGGAATTATTACTTGGGACAAAGCGGACTACAAGTGGTCCACTACCCTAACATTTTCCCCCACGTTTTCAGACATGTCTGGAGATCCCCGGTGAATGGTGAGAGGGATGGTGCTGTCGACAGCGGTGATAGGCATCCATGTCTGCTGGCGGACAGTACATCCTGTCCTACCTTGTCCCGCGAGCGCGAACGAATCCGGAGCTGATGAATAGCACGCCGCCGAGACAGGGTATGCGCGCCATCCTTCCGGCTGGATGCAGCTTGACACGCTTACAAAGTGGTTCCGCCACTTTCTGATGTACGCCAAGCCGATTGAGGGTCTTACACCGCTGGTGCTGGACGGGCACCTATCGCATACAAAGAACTTCGATCGATCAAAGACTGAGACAAGGATCGATCAAAGACGTGATCGGCCTGGCCAGAGCCAATCATGTGAAGCTACTGGTGCTGTCGCGCACACTACTCACCGACTGCAGCCGGTGGATGTCTGGTTCATGTTCCCCCTGAGCACGTGTTACGGCCAGGTCGTACAGAAGTGGCTCCGCAGCAGTCCGGGTCGGGTAGTGATGATTCACCGAGACGGTCAGCTGTTCGGAGTAGCGTACCTCCGTGCCGCAGTTCCCAGGACTGCGATCAGCGCCTTCCGGCGAGCAGGCGACCGGGACGTATTTTGCGATGAAGACTATGCGCCAGCCGAAAGCACGGATCAGCCGGAGCAGCTCACAGCCCCATCCAGGGTCATGGATCAGTCGGGGCAGCGCGCAACCCCAGCCAGGGTCATGGATCAGTCGGGGCAGCGCGCAACCCCAGCCGGGGTCATGGATCGGATGGAGCAGCGGGCAGCCCCAGCCGGGGTCATGGATCGGATGGAGCAGCGGGCAACCACAGCCGGGGTCATGGATCGGATGGAGCAGCGGGCAGCCTCAGCCGGAGCAGCGCACAGCCTCATCCGGGGTCTCGGACCAACCGCAACAGCGCGCAGTCTCAGTCACTGCACACGGTAACTATCCATCGGCCTCGGGCCCAAGTACGTCGACTCTTGAAGTTTCACCGGAGCAAGTCATGTCAATTCTACAAGTCAGGTGCCGGAGTCAAGTGACAGCAAAGATGGGAGGTAGAAATAGCAAGTGGGTGATCTTAACTAGTTTACCACACAAGAGAAGGCTCGAGAGGGGAGATGAAGACAGGAAAACGAAGAGTAAACGTATCTCAGTTCAAAGGTCAAAAGAGAAGAAAGCGAAGAGGCAGACCAGAAAAGATCGAAAAAGGTGTCCCAACCGACATGCAAGTGAAGAGTGATTGGAGAAGGCCGTGGCGACACGGTATGCCGTGTCTGTAGTGTCTGTACTGTAGTCATTTTCTGGATCCATGGAGAGTGAAGGGTGGGTTCGCTGCTGCCAGTGTAAACAGTGGGCTCATGACTTGTGTGCCGGTTTAGAGGAGGATAATAATGAGTTCACGTGTGACCTGTGCCAAATACTCAGTAAATTCATGACATGTGCATTGCGGTTCGTTTTATCGATGAGCATGCTGTATTGCGAAATGTTGACAAACATGCTTAATTGTGAAAACGGGGAGTACTGAACGATACAGATGACAGCTTTAGTCGACAACCGCTTTCGTGGAAGGGTTCAGCGGACCACCAACCACCACTTTTCCCCGCATTTTTTGCACAAAGTATTGTCGCTCCTTCAACGCCAATCTATGCCATTTTTTATCAGGTCTAGAGTTAAATTATCCAAGTACAAAAGAAAGCCGAAGCATGAAGCTATCTTTCAGGGTCATAAAGTTCTAGATATCACCCGTTTATTATAATACATGACATCATTCCTCAGGTAGTCCACTATACCCCACCTTCTCCTAAGAGGGCGATGAATTAGAAATTAACGGCGATACACAGACATTTAAATTTTACTTTCGCCCCAAAAGATGCAACACATCGTCACCATTCCGCATCCGCGGGTCGAAAGGACTTGCACTTGTTTTTGCCGCGAGAAGAGGGTGCCAGTGGCAACATGTATGGTAGCCATGACAACCGGTTTCATACTTTTGGAGACAGTGTTGTTGCATTAACCATCCCTTGTATCAACTAGACCCGGTCTCCACGAAGTGACACGGCGGAGATGACAGAGGGTCACTTTGCCGCCACAAAGTTAGCTTAGCTCTAGTCTTTAATTAAGTCCCGAACCGGCTTGGGCACTGATATTTTCAGCGAGGGTGGAGCCGGGTTAGATTTTTCCTAAATTGTCCACATGTCTCATACAGTAGCCTACCATTTTTCACTGCATGCAATTTTATCGAGCATTTCAATGTGAGGAAAAGTGTTTTCTTTTGATATGCGTGGGGTAAGGGTGAAATCCGGGAACTTGAACGTTCTATGACTTCCGACACAAGCATATCGGAACCCATTCAAAAACTTTTGTCTTGAAGCCGGCCTTTGGAGCGTCTAGTCTCACCATGTACTACATTTAGCCATCTGCAAAATTCTGCATAAGCTCAGCAAAGCAAATTTCCTTTTCTCATTTAACCCCACCCGCGGGGTAAAATTTGATGGAGGACGGGGCAATATGGGGTAACTTGCAAGTATACTGTAGCAAATGATGCGACACTGTTCTTAGCTCTTAGTGTCCTGAGATTCATTTTTTCCTAAAGTGCAAAGTAACAGGCGAAGACAAAATAAGTGATGGTGTCGAAACAAGATAGCAATATAATAGGCAAAAATGCAGGCAAGAGATGATGTTCACAAATAAACCGGCTGCAATTTGCATCTGCAATCGGCAAGGTTGTCTGGGTCAGGAATCGAATGTGATGAGAAAAAAAAATTTCGGTTACTGGTTCAGGTTGTCGCAATTGCGACCAAATTTCAGACGTGACAGACCAGCAAGAATGGCTTTGTGCACCTAAGTTTGTGTCATATATCCACTTGTCTCCTTCATAGCAGTTTGGCCTCCAACAAGCCCTGCGTTCTACCCTGACACACAACTGCGAACATATGGTCCGGGGAATAAGATAGGCGCATCACCTATCTTGATCTCAGTCCCGGGTCAGGAACAATCATGGAAAACAGCAATATATGTATCGTGCGGCGCAGCTGTGCAGCCAGTATGCCACGGCTGGCGGTCTTGCCAGCATGTTGCGGCGACTGTTGAAAACCAAGATTCGTGCCGTCATCCGTCATTCATGGCTCATCATCTCATCGGGAGATGGGCAGCTATATTCCATTTGCAATGAGGTTACGTGGCAAGTTGAGCAATCGAGACCGGGGAAAATGAGTCGTGGTCTATTAATGTGTTGCATGTTCCCAATGTTTTCTCATGACACATGGCATATAGTGGCATAAAGCTCTTGTTCAGCCTACTGGCATTAAACAGGTTGTTATGTTATGAACTATAGTGTGACAATAGGCACATTCCCTTTCCAATCAGTACATTCACTGCGATGTGCCAGTGTGCACGCGCGCGATTGTTTTCCCGTGCCTCACAGTCGCGCCGATTGGATCCGCCGTGTTTTGGCTGCTGACCGAAGCACCGGCCAGCCACAAGCCAGCCGACGCGTGTCGGCCCGGCCGCGGGGGCGGGGCGGGGCGGCCGTCCGTCCGCCGGCCCCGCTATTGTGGCCGGTCCCGGCCATTGTGCCGGCCGGCCTCCTGCTGACACGACTCGCCCGCCGTCGTCGCCGGCCCCGGTCGCCGACCAATGGCCGCCTCGCCCGCGGCCGGGCACCGCCCTCCCGGCCAGCGCACCAATGGACGGCGAGAAGTGAGCCGCGCAGCAGCCAATGGTCGTGCGGCGCCCAGTGGAGCGCGTGGCGGGCGCCAGTGGAGCGTAGAGTGTGCTGGGTGGAGGTGCGCTGGTGTAGCGTTCGCGGTGTCCTAGCATGGCGCTTATGGCGCCCCCGGGAGACCCACATGCGGTAAGTTCCGTGCCGACGGAAAAGCTGCCCAGTTGCCTACAGTCATGGCATGTCACGCGGGCGGATACAGGGGAGGGGTATGAGGGAATGCATCCCATCCTCATGGAAAGGCGGCGCCCTTCTGGCTGGGCAGGTTGCCCTGGGAAGGTTCAAATGTAACCGCACCCCCACTCGATATATTTCAGCCAAATATATCCTTCGGGGAGAAACACGGAATAGGTTCCCTATTTCGCCCTATTGAGACGGAATAGGTTCAACTTCAGTATGCTCGAGTGCAACGTTCAACTAATAAGGAGGGGCCGAAATAACTTTCTAAGGGTATTCTATCCATGTAGTGCCCATGCAGTCAACGGACTTCCAACATTTGTGGTTTACAGTTCGCATGCCTCCTTGCTGATGTTATATATATTTTAAAGCAAAAATATGGTTGGCTAAGCTGACAGGTGTCAATTGTAGCCCCCCCCCAAGCTTTGTCAAATCTTGCTGGACAAGACCACGCTGCCTCCTGTTACCAAATGTGTCCCTTGCACTAATCAGTGCCCCTGTCACAAAAGGCGCCTTTGTCGCCAATGACACACCCGGAGACGTAGCCGGAAATTGTCCAAGGCGGGAGAGCGGATTGCGAAGGGGCCACGGGCTACTCACACACATTGTAAAATCTCCGGATTTCGATCACTTTATTTTGAAGAAAAAGGTTATTTTCTTCCTGATAAAAACAAACATTGTTTCTTTTTTTAAGACTCATTCATGGCTAGGATCGTCGGACACCATCCCTCCTCGAATCGTAGGTAAACATTGCGCTGTAAACAAGCATGGCACTGCATTCCTGAACCAATAATGCGGGCCTAAGCATGCATCGAGATGCAGGATGTGAAAACTACTGGAAAGGACGTCGATTCAGCTTTCTGCAAGGGATAAATAAGTGCTTGCAAGGGTCAACACATAATTCGCAAGGACTCGTCCACATTCGTAAGAGCCCGTGAGCGTTCTGAAAGGCTCATGGACGCTCGAAGTGGTTCGTGTACGTCCATAAAGGCACTTGAACATTTACAAGGATCTGCGGAAGTTTGTATGGACCCTTGGGAACTGTAAGCATCCGCAGGCGTCCGTAGGAGTCCGTATAAGTTCGCAAGGGGTCGGGGATGTTCTTAAGGCTCGTGAACTTTCGGAAGGACCTATAGATCCGTAAGGATTCGCATAGAAGTCCGTAAGGGTAATTCGGCGTTCGCAATGATTCGTAGACGTTCACAAGTGTTCGAAGACGTTCATAAGGGTCCGTAGACGTTTATAAAGGACTAAAGCTGATCGCCACGGCTCCTAGACATCCACAGCTTAAGGGTCCGAGAATAGCCTTGCCGGCCGTAAGAATTGGCCTTTCTATCTACACTACGACGATCATGTAGACGATTGCGTGGGGGCCAAATGGGAAGGGTGGCCCCTCCCCTCCCCTTACTGAAAGTCGCTAATGGTACCCATTCATGAAAGGCACAGCGGCGCCCATGTGACAAAGCTCCCCACGTGCGATCCAGCCGTCAATGACCCAGGCGCCTCTGTCATCAAGAGCACCTCCTCAAAAGCGGCTTCGGAAGTTTTGGAAGGATGAGGGGAACAAGCAGATTTTAGGCCGATTTGTTCCATGCTTTCAGGACATGTCTCAGAGCACCTGAGTCTCAAATTCTGTCACCACGAGGCGTCTTTGTCGCCATGCCGATCCTGTCACCAGAAGCGCATTCAGCCGACTTCCAAAGGAAGGTCAAAATACAGCCGTGTATTGGCTGCTCAGGTCGACGTAGTGATAAAGAAACGTTATATAGGAGCTGTTTATATTTTTATCTCAGAACATGCGTCGCTCTAAATTGATTGATTGCATTCATGTAGAAGCGCGATTTAGCAGGTGATGCTTTCGGAATTATTTCAAAGGAATGGCTGTATTGTTCAATTCCAACCGAGTCATAGTCCTCCCTAAACCAAACTAGGGGTAGCCATAGATGGTGCCTTCCCAAAATGATTGGTGTTGCCAAAGCAAATTTTGAGTCCTTGCTTTCCGTGCATCACCATAGATTAATACAACGAAGAATGGCTCTTAAGTGCTCCTGGGTTTTAGACATTGGGTGGGACGAAATGTACGACCCTCAATATACCAGGTGCTGAGTTTACATCAAAAGTAGCGTTAGGGATTATGCTATATTACTCAACGTTTCGGCCAGGGGCCATCGTCAGGAGTCTCTCCTGACGATGGCCCCTGGCCGAAACGTTGAGTAATATAGCATAATCACTAACGCTACTTTGATGTAAACTCAGCACCTCCTGGTATATTGAGGGTCGTACATTTCGTCTCACGCAACATAACCATAGACTTAATGTTTAAATGATGCATTATTTGTGTTGCATTGGCAGGCCCAAAGGTACAAAAAGTCCACTGCAGGCAACTCGATCCTTTTTGCGTCCGGGCTAAAGTCAAACCACGTCCTAATAAGGCACATGGGCATGCTAGCTAATCGTACAGTATAAAAACATTTTTAGGTTGCACGGATATTTCACATTCCGGTGCAGCCATGCAGACAATTTTTTTCCCATGGTTATCAGACATATATATATTATATATGTTAATTCAGGAATTAACAATAGGTGAGGTGATGTTGACAGAATAGCTCGTGTAAAACCTGTCCTCAATTTATATTTTTAAGTGTACTTGTGTGTGTATATTTGTATTATGAAGAGCAGTGAATTTGAAAATGGATCAATGTTTGTATCCGAAACATCAATAAACTAATATAACTGTACATGTCACTAGGTGAAATAATTTACCGGCTATCAAACGAAACGAAAAAAATAATACGATCAATGGAAAACCTAGACAGAAAACTTGCTAAGGCTAAATACGCTCTTCTTTTCAACAACCAATGCATAAAAGAAGATATACTGCCAAAATATACCGATATATATATATATATATATATATATGTATATATATACGTGTCCTTCTATTTAACGTCTTGAGTGATCGGCAATCTGCCAGCGAAGCACCTATCGATAACCTATTTTTTGTTATGCATGTTGAGGATGGGCGCAAGCTGAGACATGCATTGTTCAACACGACTGCATCAAGTTTCTTTTACAGCATTTGATGATAAAACACCTCTGATGCCATTCAGTCTATGATCACCAGTGAAGATAATTCTCAATCCGTGAATCACGTGCTTCTGTCGACCTTCAACTGCATTTACTGCGTTCTAGACTGGAGACGACGAAGTTGGCTTTTCCTTGCCAGGCAACACAATTTCCCTGCCGCATGCCATTACTGTATTCAGCTCCATTAAAAGCTTCCAACGTCGCTTAGCAGATTGTTTGAAACGAATCTTATATAGCCCTGACTTACCGAGAAAGTTGATTGCCGAAGGTGTGGTGCATCCAATTATCCGTGGTATATATTCTCACCCAGTATATCTTATTGGCATCTGTTCACGCGTCTTGGAACTGTTTGTTCCCACTGTAGTCCACATAGCCCCATCATCGTGTTGCTTTCACGTCGCTTTTAAATGTGGTCGAGTGTTTCATTGTTTGTGTTTGATAAGACGCCTGAAAATCCGATGTGATTTGGAAGGCAATTGCAAGGTGCATAGGTACATAGGTGGTTCCGGCGTACATAAATACAAACAATGAAGTTGCATTGCAAACATACAATACGCACAATGTTGTTTTTATTTCAGGACTTCTCCTCGTTAGACATCAAGGTTAAGCACGAGGTGGACCCGGTGTGTCCTGGCTACCCGAGCATCCGCATAGGATCAGGTAAGCGCGTGTCCACCGTCTCAGTAAAGGTAGTGTAGATAAATACCCCAGGAGCAAATCCAGGATAATCACAAGGAAGCCAGCAAATGCTACAGGGCGGGTCATTGCTGCCATTGGACAGCTTGCATGGGATATAACCGACCTTATGACAGCAATGTCCACATATTGCCTCCGTTTAGTGTTTGAGTTTGCAATTGCGAACTCAACACCAGGATCGCAGACAATATTTTATCCAGGGGGACGACCTAAAAAAGACAACATCGTTAAGTCGAGACCGCTTTCTGTGCGGAAAGCTAGCCGAAAACGTTTGGTTTCGCGTGGTACAAATCGCAAAATTTCTTGTTTGCTCTGGTGTATTTTTCCTCCCCATCCCCACTTCTTGGCGGCGCCTCTGTTCAACATGCAGCATTTACTGCTCTGCACACACTGCTTTTTAGGATTTGATGCCTTTTGTCCCATCTTTTCCTGTCCACTGATCCTCCCCTCTCTTTGACACAGTACACCTTGTCACTGACAACATCACTGTCCCCTGACCCGCCACTATGTGTGTCAGAGTACACCTCGTCACTGACAACATCACTGTCCCCTGACCCGCCCCTGTCTGTAACAGGGTACACCTCGTCAATGACGACACCCCTGTCCCCTGACCCGCCACTATGTGTGTCAGAGTACACCTCGTCACTGACAACATCACTGTCCCCTGACCCGCCACTATGTGTGTCAGAGTACACCTCGTCACTGACAACATCACTGTCCCCTGACCCGCCCCTGTCTGTAACAGGGTACACCTCGTCAACGACGACACCCCTGTCCCCTGACCCGCCCCTCCGTGTAACAGAGTACACCTCGCCACTGACGACGCCACTGTCCCCTGACCCGCCCCTGTCTGTAACAGGGTACACCTCGCCACTGACGACACCACTGTCCCCTGACCCGCCCCTGTCTGTAACAGGGTACACCTCGTCACTGACGACACCACTGTCCCCTGACCCGCCCCTGTCTGTAACAGGGTACACCTCGTCACTGACGACACCCCTACCCCTGACCCGTCCCTGTTTGTGACAGGGTACACCTCGTCACTGACGACACCCCTACCCCTGACCCGTCCCCGTATGTGGCAGAGTACTCCTCGTCACTGACCCGTCCCCGTCTGTGGCAGAGTACTCCTCGTCACTGACCCGTCCCCGTCTGTGGCAGAGTACTCCTCGTCACTGACCCGTCCCCGTCTGTGGCAGAGTACTCCTCGTCGCTGACCCGTTCCCGTCTGTGGCAGATTACTCCTCGTCACTGACCCGTCCCCGTCTGTGGCAGAGTACTCCTCGTCACTGACCCGTTCCCGTCTGTGGCAGAGTACTCCTCGTCACTGACCCGTCCCCGTCTGTGGCAGAGTACTCCTCGTCACTGACCCGTCCCCGTCTGTGGCAGAGTACTCCTCGTCACTGACCCGTCCCCGTCTGTGGCAGATTACTCCTCGTCACTGACCCGTCCCCGTCTGTGGCAGAGTACTCGTCACTAGCGACACTCCACAAGTCAATTGACCAGCTGACCCGGACAACGCTGGCGCCGGCCACCAAGCCGGAGCAGGAGCCGGCCGAGTCTGAGCCGGGCGGCGGCGACCCAAACACCAAGCCGCCCTACAGCTACGTGGCCCTCATCACCATGGCCATCAAGAAGGCGGCCGAGAAGCGGCTGACGCTCTCCGAGATCTACCAGTTCATCATGGATAACTTTCCCTATTACCAGAAGAACCAGAAGGGCTGGCAGAATTCGATCCGCCACAACCTCAGTCTGAATGAGTGCTTCGTGAAAATACCGCGCGAGGGCGGCGGCGAGCGCAAGGGGAACTACTGGGCAATCGGTGAGTGTACGAGTATGGTGCGCCGGCTCATCCGGTTATTGTGGGGGCGGCGGCGAGCACAAGGGAACTACTGGGCAATCGGTGAGTGTACGAGTATGGTGCGCCGGCTCATCCGGTTATTGTGGGGGCGGCGGCGAGCACAAGGGAACTACTGGGTAATCGGTGAGTGTCTGGTGCCCCAGGGCGTCCGGTGATATTCTCGGCCAAAGTTGAGCGCACGGGCGTGGAATCTTTTTCTTAAGGTGGATGGCAAAGCATGGACAGACGCTAAACCACCATTCCATCCCCATTGCCCCCTCCCACCTTACGGAAAGTAAGATCGAAGCGAACTTAGAAAAAGGTATTTGACAGCAAAGGTGTAGGGTTGGATGGCATGCCCTTCCACTGGGCGTACTCATATCTGAGGTTATCAGTATACATATCTGCGGTATATCTGCGGGGCAGTACGGACAGCGGTGATCCTCGCTAGGGTCACCCTAGTGGCTAGCATTGTTTTTTTTTATAGTTGGCGCTTTGTCCCTCTTCCTCTCTCCCCTGCCCCACTCAAGTGCTTCAGCTTGATGCCATTAATAATCAGTGATATACATGAACAGTTTGTCCCAGTGTTGTTCATGGGGACGATGGAGGGATCTCTTGGAGGAGGAGCATATCCCTGTGTCGCGTCTTGAAGTCGCTATTTTGGCTTCAAAGACCTTTGTGATGGCTGAGAAGAGAAACGGCATGTCCCCTCCCCAAATCCCGAATCTCTGGCTATAGCCATGTCTGAGGAACCCTTTTGGGGCGTCAAACTCCCTCATGCGTCATCCCTCCTATGTCGAAGGCTTGAGAGCTGATTGTTTCCTGTCGGAGACGCCGTCCTCCTCGAGCCTGAGGCGAACTTCTCCGAACATGAAGTTTTCCTAGGGTCAGGTTGAAGTCGAAGGTACTAATTTCCATGTCAGAGGCGAGCTCTTTTAAGCCTAGGGCTGGGGGTATAGCTTTGCATGCTTTCGGGTGGGGGGTGCTGTTTTCCCCTCCCCAATGTTAGCTGTGCCCACAATAATTTTTAATTTTAACATGGAACCCTATATGTGGTATGTTGCCCCCTCCCCCCAATCCATTTGGGACGGCTCATTCCCTTCATATATCGTGTCCTCCCAATCATTTTACAATTTTCAGAAACTTGCACTTATGTCTGCGGCATGGCATCACTCTCCGGAGCTATGCTGTAAAATTGAGCCTACAATTTCTTATTTGTAGCGCTTCGGCATTACTAACTTTAAATATAATCACAACCAGCAATATACATATAATTACCCAGCGCATCACCATGACAGAATGCAATTGAAGTGCGAATTATGTCTCCGGTCCTTAACATCCCCTTGCCTTTAAGAAAAACAAAACCTGGAGTTCACGATGGCTGCTATGCATTCATTACCATATTTATACATTGACAAACGGAGGAACAAAATCGTAAACCATGGAAAGATGGAACACAAAATGCGTAGAATACCTGTTCATGATATGGAAATAATACACACAATCGACGCCATGTATACGTATTTTATTACCTACACGCACAACATGTGAGAGTCGACCAAAATTATGCTCCTGTAACGTAAATGTATCTGTGCATGCATCACCTGTAACTGGGCAGATCTGTATCTGTGCATGCACCACCTGTAACTTGGCAGATAGGTACCTGTGCATGCACCACCTGTAATTGGGCACATCTGTATCTGTGCATGCACCACCTGTAGCTCACCAGCGTGTATCCGTGCATGCGCCACCTGTAACTGGACAGGTCTGTATCTGTGCACGCACCACCTGTAACCGGGGAGGTCTGTATCTGTGCATGCACCACCTGTAACTTGGCAGATCTGTATCTGTGCATGCACCACCTGTACTTGGGCACATCTGTATCTGTACATGCACCACCTGTAACTCACCAGCGTGTAGCCGTGCATGCACCACCTGTAACTGGGCAGGTCTGTATCTGTGCATGCACCACCTGTAACTGGACAGATCTGTATCTGTGCATGCACCACCTGTAACTGGGCAGGTCTGTATCTGTGCATGCACCACCTGTAACTGGACAGATCTGTATCTGTGCATGCACCACCAGTGACTGGGCAGATCTGCGTCGCACAACTGCCGTGCGGTCTCCATACAAACTCGAACTGCCCAACTAGCCGGCGTCTCCCCTCCGTCAGACCCGCACTACGAGGACAACATGTTCGAGAACGGCAACTTCCGGCGGCGCCGCCGGATGAAGAGGCCGTACCGGCCGTCCGCCTACCCGCGGCCCGTGATCGGCGACAACTGGTCACCGCTGCTGCCGCACACCAGCCGCGCCTTCTTCCCCACCGGCTCCAGCTACGGCGGGTCAGTCCTACCGCCGGCTCCAGCTATGGTGGGGCAGTCTTACCACCGCGCTCCGCTGGCTCCAGCTACGGCGGGTCAGTCTTACCGCCGGCTCCAGCTATGGTGGGTCAGTCTTACCGCCGGCTCCAGCTACGGCGGGTCAGTCTTACCGCCGGCTCCAGCTATGGTGGGTCAGTCTTACCGCCGGCTCCAGCTACGGCGGGTCAGTCTTACCGCCGGATCCTGATGTGGCTCGTTAGTCTTACATCCGCGCCCTGCCACACTCAGCTGTCCAGTTTATATACTTGTATTATGGTATGTATTGATTTATGTATCTGACTAAATGTAAGAGCCACTGGGGAATGACAGATATACGGAGGCAAAACATACGCATGCGCAGTATACATCTGGTGTACGCTAGCACAGATATATGTAACCACAAAGGTACGTATGGCAGATTCACACCTCTCGGCGAAATTTGGACACTACTCAGAACATTTCAACACAGACAAAGACCGCCATGCAAAGCAATCACACTTAGACACAACAACAGCACTATCACAGACACACAAACAATAGCAAACATTTTCGCACACCACTACCACCTCAGATCATTAACACTTCCGCGAACACCCCCATCTGCAATCAGATACAAACGCCCACACCTATACAACAGCAGATTTACACTTACAGAACTACAACTAGCAATCACACAGACAGGAAACACAAGTGTCGGACCAGACAACATTCACTATGCTTTCTTCAAACACTTACCATTCTCAGCACTTCAAACACTGCTCGACACTTACAACACCGCATGGACCACACATACCTACCAACAATCATGGCTACACGCTTCCCTCATACCTATACCCAAACCAAACACTGACTCAACTCTCTGCACTTCCTATCGCCCTCACCAGCTGCTTCCACAAACTATTCGAACGTCTTGTTAAAAAACACCTTCTCTATATCATCCAAACACAAAAACTAATCTCTCCTATTCAATCGGGTTTTCTTCCTAGACCAGCCAAAGCACACTTACACGGACGCAGAAATACACCAACTGTTCCTCCACTTCAAAGCTCAACATCCAAACCACAACATCATCTACACGGACGGATCAAAATCACACACACAGCAGACGGGCACAGCGGCGGTGCTGTATCCCAACGCAGCACCGCCGCGGGTCATCCTTCGTGCCCGTCTGCATGACACAGCACCCACATACACAGCAGAATTATTCACAATCTTCTTGGCATACTGCACTATCTACAACACCAAAATTGAACACAACATCATAGCCACAGACGCAGAATCAGCATTACAGAGCATAACACCCCGCACCAAATACAAACACCCCCTCATACCCAAAATACTACACATCCACAAACAACTCACTCTACCACAACGACCAACACTACTCTGGATCCCAAGTCACACAAACATACACGGCAACGAACACGCAGACACCGAAGCCAACATAGCCACAACACTACAACAAACCACACCCTGCCCACTTTCACAATCAGACTACTACCCCACAATACGCCAGGCAATCAGCAAAGACATTCAACAAACATGGGGCACAACAATCACGCAACTACACGAAATACACCCAAAACACGAACTCTGGCACACCATTAACCAAAACAATAGACAAAAAGAACGCATACTAACACGCTTACGTCCCGGACACACTGCACTCACGAACTCCTACCTCTTACAACTCCCACGGCCACAATGCACAAAATGTCAACGAACACTCACATTTAAACACATACTCATGCACTGCACCAAATACAACACAGAAAGACAATCCATCACAAATTACTGAAACATGAACAACATCCCACTAAGCATCACGACACTTCTCAACGATGACCATCCAACATTACACGAGCGCCTCTTCTACTTTCTCTCTATCACACGCCTGATCCACGAACTATGAGAAGAAAAAAATGAAAAGATATGTTAAAAAAAGAGAACAGAAAATCAACAAAAAGGGGAAAAAGAAAAAAGAAAAAAGAAAAAAATTAAAAGATACGTTTAAAAAAGAAAAACTGAAAATCAATAAAAAAGAAACAAAAAACTAACCCCACGTGATATTTACTAACTACTAATGTTCTTGCATTGTAAAATCAATACTGGCGATGACCCGACCCCATCCCTCCAACTACACCCTGCCCCATGGCACCGACCGGACTGGCAAACGCTATTCTCCTGCACCAGCTCAGCTTCGACTACAACCTCATCTGACTGCAATCCGGAAACAGTCGACATCACCACGCGGTGGCAGGCTGGCCAAACACACATACACACACACTGCGTATGGCGAATGCACATATGGTGCATGTTAGCACCAATGTGTGCAAACACAATGGTACTTATGGCAAATGTACGTATCGAGCATGTGCATTTCTGACAACTGTTCAGGCAAATGCACGTAAGCAACTGTGCACAGCACAAATATGTGCAAATGCCCTCAAAGCAAATGCAATATATTGTCGGGAAGAGCCAGCCAGGGCGAAGGAGAGAGAGAGTGTGGTAATTATATTTCGCACTTACATCATGGCAGAGCAGCTGATGGTAGCCATGGTCCAGTAGAAGTGGTGTGGCATATATAGCACTTACACCATGGCAGGACAGCTGATGGTAACCAGGGTGCAGTAGAAGTGGTGTGGCTGTTATATATGGCACTTACACCATGGCACAGTAGCTGATGGTAACCAGGGTGCAGGAGAAGTGGTGTGGCTATTATATATGGCACTTACATCATGGCAGGTCAGCTGATGGTAACCAGGGTGCAGTAGAAGTGGTGTGGCTGTTATATATGGCACTTACACCATGGCACAGTAGCTGATGGTAACCAGGGTGCAGGAGAAGTGGTGTGGCTATTATATATGGCACTTACATCATGGCAGGTCAGCTGATGGCAACCAGGGTACGGTAGAAGTGGTGTGGCTATTATATATGGCACTTACATCATGGCAGGTCAGCTGATGGCAACCAGGGTACGGTAGAAGTGGTGTGGCTATTATATATGGCACTTACACCATGCCAGATCAGCTGATAGTAACCAGGATACAGTAGAAGTGGTGTGGCTATTATATATGGTACTTACACCATGGCAGGGCAGCTGATGGTAACCAGGGTGCAGTAGAAGTGGTGTGGCTGTTATATATGGCACTTACAGGGCAGAGCAGCTGATGGTAACCAGGGTGCAGTAGAAGTGGTGTGGCTGTTATATATGGCACTTACAGGGCAGAGCAGCTGATGGTAACCAGGGTGCAGTAGAAGTGGTGTGGCTCTTATATATGGCACTTACAGGGCAGAGCAGCTGATGGTAACAAGGGTGCAGTAGAAGTGGTGTGGCTGTTATATATGGCACTTACACCATGGCAGGGCACCTGTGGGTGTCCAGCGCAGACCGTCACTGAAGGACCGACCAGGGCGCACTGACTTTCGTCGGACTCTTGTAGCTGCAACAAGCCTGCTCTGACCCGGCCTGACCTGTGTCTGACATTCACAGCAGCGGCTGGCCGTTGAGTCACGTGCAGTCTCATCTGCCGCACGTGGCCAGCCAGCAGCTGAGCTACAGCTCCTACCAGCCACCCGTCAGCAGGACAAGCTCTCAGAGCTTCTCTCCGTTCGCCCCACTCACGCCACAGGTGAGACAGCCGCCGCCTACAGTCTGACCCGCGTCATACGTGAGCCAGTCGAGCCAGGTTCCGCTCACGTCACAGACGAGACAACCACCCCCAGTCTCACTTAAGTCACATGTAAGACAGTCAACCCAAGTTCCTCCCACGCCACAGGTGAGACAGTCAGCACAAGTCCCGCCCACGCCACAGGTGAGACAGTCAACCCAAGTTACGCCCACGCCACAGGTGAGACAGTCAACCCAAGTTACGCCCACGTCACATGTAAGACAGTCAACCCAAGTTCCTCCCACGCCACAGGTGAGACAGTCAGCACAAGTCCCGCCCACGCCACAGGTGAGACAGTCAACCCAAGTTCCTCCCACGTCACATGTGAGACAGTCAACCCAAGTTCCGCCCACGCCACAGGTCAAACAGCTACTCGTATAACGATGCCTGCCTACGGCACGCTGGACAACGGAGCCTGCTGTGTGGTGCTGTCACGTGCTTGTCATGGACGCTGGAAAGGGGAAGGGCAGCTACTTTTTGGAACGTTGAAACTAGGAAAATGACACTCTCCGTTGAAAATCAAGAACAAAACATTTGCAGCTGTAGTGGTTGCTGGCCGTCAAACTGCACGCCCACCGCACGATGGACTGGTGGGATCAGCCTGATGCATTCCCTGGCGGCGCGCTGACTGCCGCGGGGTGAGGCCGATTCCGATTTATAACTTAACTGCCCGTTGCATAGCGCATTGCTCTTTTAAACCATTCAGTCACTTTTATAAGATATCGATCTTCAACGGTCCAAAGGCCCCAGTTTAAGCTCATCAACTTTGGCCTCGCCTTATACCGTTCCAACCGTTTGCAGTCGCCCCGCTAGCACATGTCTTGGCATCCCCTGTCGTTTCAAGGCAGGGATGAAGTCGCCATACACGCCTCGCTCAAAAGAGCGAGGTGTCCAATGGGCCAGTATGATCGCGCAGGCTACGACGGTGACGCTTTGTCGAAGTATTGGCGGACGTTACACTGTCGGCTCAAAAACTGCCGCTCAGCCAAACACTCTCGGCCAACTGTCAGCACGGGTGGGCGAGGGTGAGTGTTAGAGGAGGAACAAATGGGCAAACGTTGGTTCCGGAACCACCTCCGTAGGTGGCATTCTTAACGCCCCAGATCGAGTGTCTGTGGAGGTGAGCAAGGTGAGGTCTGGCTGGGTGGTGGAAGAACAAATGGCCATACTACCTCGCTTCCTCCGAAGATAACATAAAAAAGTATTTCTTGAAGTGATGATGAAAAATAAGATACTTTGCACCACATTGAATAGCCTGCGCACCTCTCTGTAACTGTCAGGACTGATTCGGTCAGTTTGGCAGGGCAGATGCCTTCCATACCGGCAATCACCTCAATATTACATGAACATTGCCCTACGCTTTGCAAGGCTTATGAACCAAGGAAGCGGTCACAATTCCAGTCAAGCCGTCACTGGGTGAGCGACAGCTCGTGCAAGGTGCGCCACAGTATCACGTTTAATGATGCCGCGTGGGAGCGGGGCTACAGGCTCATACTGGGCGCTCGTCATCCGTTGTCAGTATAACGTCACCCGCTCTCAGCATAACGTCACCCGTTGTCAATATGACGTCACCCGGTGTCAGTACGACGTCACCCGCTGTCAGTGTGTCGTCACCCGTTGTCAGTATGACGTCATCCGTTGTCAGTATGACGTCACCCGGTGTGACTCTGGAGTTTGTTCGGTCTGATGATTGTTTCGCCCGGTTATCGTGTCCTTGTCCGCAGCTGCCGCCAGTTGCTGCCATACAGCCGGTGCCGCTGAGCCCGATGACCATGGATACCTACCCACCGCTGACGTCACAGTTCAGCGTGGTCACAGGTAAGCCTGGTTACCATGGACACCTACCCACCGCTGACGTCACAGCTCAGCGTGGTCACAGGTAAGCGCGGCTGCCACTCATCGACACCGGCTGGGCTGGCTATGCGGTGCAAGCAGGGGTGTACGCTTCCATCTGGCAGACATGGCAGAGGTGCCACGCCAAACAAACAAAATAAAACACACCAAACACCAACAATGAAACGCCTCTACCGTTTCAGTTGATGGACGCTCCCGTGAAATGTTATTATTCTCGTCACTCTAGCATTGCTAGGCTAACTACTGTGAGAAATCACCGCAGATCCTCGTGTTTCGCCAGGCATACTATAATCGTCCACCACTCCCATGAGTTTGCAGTTGAATACTGCACCACAACGTAGTACTGATATGCTTTGTGGAGAAATGGTAGCACTCGCCATAAAAGACGATGTTCTGTCAGCGATGCGAAAACATTCCCTGATTACTCAAAACAGTAACCTCCCAGAGGCACAGCCAAGGAGGTGGTCGTGCCCCGTCCCCCGCATAGCAACACGTCCCCCACCCAAATAAAAGAATACTAAGTGAAACAATATTTTTTTAAGATTTTCACCACGCAATATACTACATTTTTTTGCCGTTCTTCGCCGTAGAAGACAACATCTATTTCATTACATGTTGTTTTCGTCATGCACCCACTGTTGCGCACGACGTCTTCAAACCGCTGATTGTTGACTGATGTGTAGGATAATGGGGGTGGTTCAACTTGTCTAGAGGCTCAACTAGCCTCACTTTCCCTTATCCAGATTTCTTGGCCACCAAAAAAAAATGTGGGAGGGAGACAGCTAATTATCGAATTGAATTAATCTATCTTTTTTCCAGCGAACCACCATTACGTCAAACGTCAAATATGCGCAAGTCTATGGCGTCAAATATGGCGCATGTGGCAGCAATTAGCAAAACGTAGGTCAGGCAGGAAACGTAGAATTGCACGTGTGACGAATGCGTCGAATGCGCAAGGCAGGTGCACACGTGCAGGACGTTGGCGTAGTGGTGACCGGGCGTTATAAGCTTGAAGGTATGAAACTTTTAAAAAAATGCATTTTTTAAAGTGAGTTGTACCGGCGTAAATTTGGCAGTGTGGAGGGACTTATCAAGGGATATCAAAACAAAAACTTTAAACAGGGTGGGGAGATGAGGATTGAAATCCGGCGACCAAGAAAGGATTGTGGTAGATTGGACCCCCTCCACAGGACAACTAAGTTGGTCACTAATTATCCTATTTGAAAAATAGCCAAAATGAACCCATTTATAAAAGTAAGTAGTAGCGAAATCTGGGAATTATTTTTTAATGGAGGTATGTGGGCTCCTCCAAATTTATTTGCCCTCTAACGGAAATCCTAGGTACGCCTCTGGTCGGAGGTCGGTCCGAGCCACCGGCTTTACCGACGGTCGAGCCAAGCCTGGCCGAGCCGCTCATATGTACTTTTGGACATACCATATACGCGGGAGAAGTGGCGAATCCAATGGACAACTGGGAATATGTGCAGTGTGCACCCCCCCCCCGGTAGAGGTATGCCCCCCCATCTCCCAGAACGCTCGAGTGCATCCCCTCCCCTCTTCGCACTCAACCAGTTTTTCAGCCGATGGCGCCCATCAGAGTAGAAAAGGTGCTCCCCTCTTGACAAATGGCGTCACTCTGGACCAAATCCCCCCGATACACTTCCTGGATCCGCCCCTGTACGAAAGTAAACTTGCTTGGCCCTCGCCCTCGCCCTCGCTTATCATAGATACCTGAATGATTCCCATGTTGTCTCCGGCCGCCTGCTCAGCTTACGTCACCACACGCAGCACGTAGCGATGCCGGCCAGCACGTGCCGATAGCTGAGACGGTGATCCACTCTACACTCTCACCGACAGGCTGCATCTTCAGCCGAGTCTCGCTGTGGCTGTGCTATTGCACCGTGCCGGCGCTGTTCGAGATGCAAGGTGGCAACGGATGCCAGGCCGTACCGATGGGTGTCAAGCGCAGTTTGATTTAGCACGCCCTCACACATTCCCGGGCTGGTGGCACGACCTCATACATTCCTGGGCTGGTGGCACTGCCTGATACATTCTCGGGCTGGTGGCACGACCTCACACATTCCCGGGCTGGTGGCACGACCTCACACATTCCCAGGCTGGTGGCACGACCTCACACATTCCCGGGCTGGTGGCACGACCTCACACATTCTCTGACTGGTGGCACGGCCTGATACATTATCGGGCTGGTGGCACGGCCTCATACATTCTCGGGCTGGTGGCACGGCCTCACACATTCTCGGGCTGGTGGCACGACCTCACACATTCCCGGGCTGGTGGCACGACCTCACACATTCCCGGGCTGGTGGCACGACCTCATACATTCTCGGGCTGGTGGCACGACCTGATACATTATCGGACTGGTGGCACGGCCTGATACATTATCGGACTGGTGGCACGGCCTGATACATTCTCGGGCTGGTGGCGCGGCCTGATACATTATCGGACTGGTGGCACGGCCTGATACATTCTCTGGCTAGTGGGACGACCTCACACATTCCCGGGCTGGTGGCACGACCTCACACATTCCCGGGCTGGTGGCACGACCTCACACATTCCCGGGCTGGTGGCACGACCTCACACATTCCCGGGCTGGTGGCACGACCTCACACATTCCCGGGCTGGTGGCACGGCCTCACACATTCTCGGGCTGGTGGCACAGCCTGATACATTATTGGACTGGTGGCACGGCCTGATACATTCTCGGGCTGGTGGCGCGGCCTGATACATTCTCGGGCTGGTGGCACGACCTGATACATTCTCTGGCTGGTGGCACGGCCTCACACATAATCTGGCTGGTGGCACGGCCTTACACCTTCTCGGACTGACGCCGGCACGCTCCGTTAGGATCCGTCAGTGGGAGGATGCCGATACCAAGGGCCATTGGTGTCCGTCAGTGGGAGGATGCCGATACCAAGGGCCATTGGGGGTCCGTCAGTGGGAGGATGCCGATACCAAGGGCCATTGGGGGTCCGTCAGTGGGAGGATACCGATACCAAGGGCCATTTGGGTCTGTCAGTGGGAGGATGCCGATACCAAGGGCCATTGGGGGTCCGTCAGTGGGAGGATGCCGATACCAAGGGCCATTGGTGTCCGTCAGTGGGAGGATGCCGATACCAAGGGCCATTGGGATCCGTCAGTGGGAGGATGCCGATACCAAGGGCCATTGGGATCCGTCAGTGGGAGGATACCGATACCAAGGGCCATTGGGGGTCCGTCAGTGGGAGGATGCCGATACCAAGGGCCATTGGGGGTCCGTCAGTGGGAGGATGCCGATACCAAGGGCCATTGGGGGTCCGTCAGTGGGAGGATGCCGATACCAAGGGCCATTGGTGTCCGTCAGTGGGAGGATGCCGATACCAAGGGCCATTGGTGTCCGTCAGTGGGAGGATGCCGATGCCGAGGGCCGTTAGGATCAACCAGTGGTAGGATCGCGATGGCGAAGACGGCCAGTACTGTTTGCCAGCCATGTACTGTCGGATAATGAGTGTTCGTGACGATCTGTTTCCGTTTGAGCAGTGCTTTCAGTTCTGTGCTCCAAATATACGCCTTACCTAGCAGCACAGGAGGTCGCATGGCAGTCCAAAGAGACACGTGTCCCAGACGACACCATGCAACTACGGGCCTCTGTGTGCCCCTGACACTGTCTGTCACGTGACCCCGGCACTGTCGGTCACGTGACCTCGACGTTCTGTCACATGCTCTCGACGCTGTCCACCACACAACCTCGACACTGTCCGTCCGTGGTCATGATACTGTCTGTCACGTGACCTCTGTACTGTCCGTCACGTGACCTCTGTACTGTCGGGCATGCGACCCCGGTACTGCCCGTCACGTGGTCGGCACTGCCCGTCACGTGGTCGGCACTGCCCGTCACGTGGTCGGCACTGCCCGTCACGTGGTCGGCACTGTTCATCACGTGGCTCCGGCACTGTTCATCACGTGGTCGGCACTGTTCATCACGTGGTCGGCACTGTTCATCACGTGGCTCCGGCACTGTTCATCACGTGACCCCAACACTCTCCGCCCGTGACCCCGATGCTGTCCGTCACGTGACGCCAGTACTTCTCGTCGCATGACCTCTGTATTGTCCGTCCGTGACCCTGATGCTGTCCGCTGTGTGACCCTGATACTGACCGTCACGTGACGCTGGCACTGCCAGGTAACGGCCACCGTCTGCTGTCTGTCTGAATAACAGCGCACCAGACTACCGGCCGGCCACCTGCTGCCAAAGTACACTGACAGGGAAATGCTGGGTGTCATTCAGCGAAAGCAGTGCGGGAAGGGTACATTGGTAGACGCAGGCTGCGCTGATGGCATGTACACTGATTTCATCATGGCACGTGTCAAGTGCAGGAGCGAAGGAAGTCTACTTGATGGTGGTTCTGTTTGTTTTCTACTGCTATTAGGTGATCCCATCTCTAGTTCGTCTTCAGAGGACCATCTGTATACTACCTGCTTAGTAAATATGGTGATGGCCCCGATAGCATTGCGTGCTTGTCACTTAGTATCCTCCGTACTTCACAATAACTTGCATTGTTTCCAAGACGCCCACCAGTTTCCCATTCTTAGCAAATGTTAAACATGACACTGCATCATGGGCGGCTCCGGGAATCGTCATGGCGGGGTGCTTTGTCTCTGAAGGGGTGCCTCTGGCTGAGCAGTGCCAGGGGGTGCACTCTAGCACGCTGAGGTGGCGTCTCCTTCCTCCAAGCGGCGCCTCCGGTAAAAAAAAATTCGAGGGGAGGGGGCTACACTTGAGTATTCCTGGAGGGGTGCCGTTTTCCCGGCCAGAGGGGCGTCAGCATCCATGGGAGGTACATGCCCTCAGTGACCCCCCACCCCTGTATCTGTCCCTGCAACGCATCCTTGCATGCAGTGGAGCCCAGCGCAGAAGACAGTCGTGCCGCTCATCGGTGTTGCTCAACTGTGTTCCGACAGCGGCAGCCACCAGCGCGGCCCTGGGCGCCGGTCCGGCCCTGAGCGCCAGCTCCGGCTTCAGCGCCAGCTCCGGCTTCAGCGCCAGCTCCGGCTTCAGCTGCTTCCAGCGACAGCCGGACTCGGTGCCCCGCTACGGCCGCCCCTACTGACGACCGTCCCGACCGAGAGGTGTCGCCACTGAGGGCGGCCCCCACACGCCGGTACGTGGCTCACCGAATCGCTCGCTCGGCCTGTCGCTGTCGCTGCTTGCTGACCACATCGTCGGCGCATTTCCATCGGCGATCCAGCCGTCCGGGTGTTGCGGTCAGTTTGAAGCGACCATACCTTTGCGGTACTGAGATCGTTTTCCAGCGTGATCAATCAAACCATTACAACTCCGCTTATCGGTTCTCGTAATTCTCATAACTGAATTAGGAGTAAATATAACTACCTCTCTTGTATTAAGCTTTGCTGTTCTAGTCAATGGAAACCTTGTGCCTTCTTGCATAACTGCTAATTTCTTTTTACGAGCCTTGCACTGCATTTACTTTGCTTCTAGTCCTACCAGCGGCTTGCGGTTATCTACTGAAAAGATATGTTTGTTACGTTAATTTTCCGACTTCTTGCTCTTCAGTTTTCGTTTTTCCACTTATTTTCTTTAGGGTGTGGGACTATGCGCCTTCCGTTACATTCATGCACAACTATATGCATGTGTGCCTGTATGCGTGCGTTTGTATCGATACGTTAAAATGCGCTTCCTGGTTTTTGTGTTACATCATGTATAACACCAAGGTTATACTTCCCATCACACTTAGACTGCAAGTGTATGAAGCAGAGTTACTAGGATTGTTTAAGTGTTTCTTTTACATCGGAACGGCTGGGATGCTATGCGTCTCCTGGTCTAGGTGTGACGTTTGGTTTCTAAGCATATTTTTCTGTCACGTCAAAGGTCAAGATTATTGGCATTTACGTCGCATACACGAGCACAGTCGCTTCGAACGGAAAATTACATTCGGAATTATGTGAAAAATATCCCACCTCACATGTATCACATGCATGAGCAAAGGAGCACCTTAAGCGGATTTATGATTAAGCTGGCTATCATTGGGTTTGTCGCGAGATAAGCGAGATTACACTGACTACCACCGGGTTTGTCGCGAGATAAGCGAGATTACACTGACTACCACCGGGTTTGTCGCGAGATTAGCGAGTCGGAAATTGAAGCTTTTTGGCATATCTTGCACTTTCGCGACGAACAACAGCGAGTTTCGACTGTCAGAGTGTGGCAGGGGCGCAGTCCGGATTTTGTAAATGGGTGTGGATCGACAAAAAAAAACTAATGAAACACTCTGAAAAGACATCCCCTTCGATGTCTTCGATGTCGATGTCGATGAGTATTTTCGCAAAATTTGTGTTTTTGGCGAGGGGCACGAAAGAGACACTGGTTGCTTACGATGTAAGCATGATTCCCGCTGCATGGATGGGTGGGACGTGATGACGAAGTGTATTTCGTCCCATTCACTTTGCGGAGGAGCCCATGTGCCTTCTCGTCGAATACGCGGAAGAATTCACGTGTTGAGATATTCCTGATTGCTAGCCAAAGTTTCTGAAAGCTTGAAGGGTGTCGAAGCTACATGGATATCCCTGACCTATGGAGATCCCTGACCTATACCAGAGAACCCCAGACTTCCAATTCCAGACCTTGAGCTGAGCGACACATGATTTTCACTGAAGCTCCCTCATCTTTACCAAAGTGCTCCAAACATCAAGCGGAAGGGACGTCCCGTCGGCGATATTAGAGCCCTTTGTAATATTAGAACATGTTCTGCTTTTGTACACTCCTCTTAATTTATTTGGCGGCCTTCCGGACAGTTTTAACGCTCTTGGTAGGCACCCAATACCTCTGGAAAAATATTGGATCCACCACTGGCATTAGTATCACCACATAACTTGGGTAGGGGGAGAGAGTGGTGCGATGGGATGAGAGGAGATTGTAATATGTTTTCAGTCCTATTTTTTCCATGCAGTGTAATAGGCATAACGATAAATTTCACGAAGTTTGGGTGCATCGCTTCGTCCCCTCCCCTTGGCAACGTCCATAGTCATGGCACTTATTACCCACCGCTGTCGTCATAGTGTTTCACTTCCGCTTCTAGCCCTGTGTATATTACAGCCTCTCGCCTCTGTGTCGCCATCTTGATCCACAGCCAGTTCCCTCGTTGCCCACCCGTGCGTCGGCGTTGCTTTCAGCCCCACACGGCGCACACATCAGGCGCCGACGCTTTCAATTCGCGCTTCATCTAGTAATTTCCGCTAATTAATCGCCGCTTTTCTCGAGTCTGTTTTTCTGCGGCGTCTGTCGTTTTTGCGGCGGCCGACAGCCGCTCCGACCGCTGCAGGCACGTCGCAAAATAACGCCGGCGAAAATATTGTGACAAGAGCGAATTCGAATGATAAAACCGCCGGCCTGCCAGTCCGATACGATCAAGGTGTTTTGATAGGCGTTGTCAGATGTTTGCAAACATGGCCGCCCAAGCGGTAAACATACACTTCCCGTCTCTAATTCACCGGGTGCGAGCCGGCCAAATTTCGGCGCTCGACTGGCTTTTGTTGCGCAGGACAATTACGGGGGCCTCTGTGGGCCAGCCAGTGTGCGCCCCGGTCAGGTGATTATGCAGCGCCGGCGGTATGTAGGCCCCGGTCAGGTGACTAGGTGACGCCGGCGGTGTGTAGGCCCCGGTCAGGTGACTAGGTGACGCCGGCGGTGTGTAGGCCCCGGTCAGGTGACGCCGGCGGTGTGTAGGCCCCGGTCAGGTGACTAGGTGACGCCGGCAGTGCGTAGGCCCCGGTCAGGTGACTAGGTGACGCCGGCGGTGTGTAGGCCCCGGTCAGGTGACTAGGTGACGCCGGCGGTGTGTAGGCCCCGGTCAGGTGACTAGGTGACGCCGGCGGTGTGTAGGCCCCGGTCAGGTGACTAGGTGACGCCGGCGGTGTGTAGGCCCCGGCCAGGTGACTAGGTGACGCCGGCGGTGTGTAGGCACCAGTCAGGTGACTAAGTGACGCCGGCGGTGCGTAGGCCCCGGTCAGGTGACTAGGTGACGCCGGCGGTATGTAGGCCCCGGTCAGGTGACTAGGTGACGCCGGCGGTGTGTAGGCCCCGGTCAGGTGACTAGGTGACGCCGGCGGTGTGTAGGCCCCGGTCAGGTGACTAGGTGACGCCGGCGGTGTGTAGGCCCCGGTCAGGTGACTAGGTGGCGCCGGCGGTGTGTAGGCCCGGTCAGGTGACTAGGTGACGCTGGCACTGTGCAGGCCCCGGTCAGGTGACTAGGTGGCGCCGGCGGTGTGTAGGCCCCGGTCAGGTGACTAGGTGACGCTGGCACTGTGCAGGCCCCGGTCAGGTGACTAGGTGACGCCGGCGGTGTGTAGGCCCCGGTCAGGTGACTAGGTGACGCCGGCGGTGTGTAGGCCCCGGCCAGGTGACTAGGTGACGCCGGCGGTGTGTAGGCCCCGGTCAGGTGACTAGGTGACGCCGGCGGTGTGTAGGCCCCGGTCAGGTGACTAGGTGGCGCCGGCGGTGTGTAGGCACCGGTCAGGTGACTAGGTGACGCCGGCGGTGTGTAGGCCCCGGTCAGGTGACTAGGTGACGCCGGCGGTGTGTAGGCCACGAGCTATGGACAGCGAGCTATCAAGCTAATGTTTGACGCAGGAAGGTTGTACCGACACGCAGGCCGGTGGTGATAACGTCCATGGCAGCTATTGACCCTGCCAGGCTGTGTTTCTCCTGCACTGAAAATCGCTGCCGTTTGTTTGATGCCCGCTACTTAGTGTACAGTCGAGAACATGCACAGTGCAGTTCTGCGCCGTGCCTCCCGCCCTGGTGAAGGATACACGCGCTGCGTTAGGCTGCTGGATTTGGTGTATTCATCACATCCACCAGCCGAACGCCGCGCGTGTGCCGTGGGAATGTGCCGCAAGAGGTGGTGAACCAATTGGGAACTATCTGCAGTTCTGTCGCACAGGTCATAAGATTAATCTGATCTTTATGATTTTGTATGTTCCGACAGTCAGAATCTGACTTCACGCTTCCGTACGACCATCAGTGGCATCATTACTTCGATTGGAATGATGGCAGCTGTTCAGATTAGCTCCGTTTCTATTTCGCCACGCACTGTTTTGCATCACACCTGTTGCGACCTTTTCCTGGATAGTTTCTTGCCCTGCGCCATTTGCTGCTCATCGCCGCCGGAAATGGTTCGCCATCGGTGGACGTAATTGCGACAGCAAGCCGCCTGCGAAGCAAGCAAGCGGCTCTCAGTTGAGAGCTGCTCCGAGCGCGGCAGCCGGGGGTGGCCGTAACGCCGACTGATGTCACCCAAGTGCGCCGGTGGAATCAGGTGGAGTGGGCGGGTGGAACGAGGCGCGCCTGCCGGGTGCCGGTGCCGGCCATACCGTACCGCCTGCCGGGTCGGCTCGGGCGCTTGGCCGCTAATTCTGTTTTGATTTGTCAGTAATGTACGAGCGGCGGACTATGGCCGGTGACGGGACGGGCTGCGATTTATGACGGCTCTATTTGCAGAGCGCGCCGGCGGCACCACCTGACGGCGTCCGTCAGCGGGCGGCGGCCAGGCACGCCGGCGGCGGACCGGAGCCGGCAGCCGTCGGAACCGGGAGCGGCCCGGAGCCGGCGGCACCACCTGACGGCGTCCGTCAGCGGGCGGCGGCCAGGCACGCCGGCGGCCGACCGGAGCCGGCAGCCGTCGGAACCGGGAGCGGCCCGGAGCTGGCGGCGGGCGGAGCCGACAGCGGACCGGAGCCGGGAGGCCACCGGAGCCTGGAGGCCACCGGAACCGGGAGGCCACCGGAACCGGGAGGCCACCGGAACCGGGAGGCCACCGGAACCGGGAGCGCACCGGAGCCAGGGGACGGCCGGAGCCGGCAGCCCGCCGGAGTCGGGAGCGTAACAGGGCCGGGAACCACTTTGAGCCGGGTGCCGGCCGGAGCCAGAAGTCGGTCGGAACCGGGATCGGACCGGAGCCAGGAGACGGGCGCAGCTGGCAACCCACCGGAACCAGGAATGGACCGGTGCTGGCGGCTGACCGGAACCGGGAAGAGGACAGAACGGGAACGCCGCCTCGGCCGGTCTCACTGTAGCTGGCATCCAGCACGATACACGGCACCCATAACTACCGGAGCGTCGCAGCGGGCCGAGCGGCAGTGCGCTCAGTAGGCCGCCAGCTATCCCCAGCCCGACCACGGCCGCCCTCCAGCCGTGTGTACGGCGCGCTGGACGGGACCGCAGCTGACACTGACACTGACACTAGACATGGCTGCAGCTGACACTGAGCGGTCTGACAGACCGGGGCTGCAACTGACACTGACACTGGGCGGGGCTGCAGCTGACACTGAACCGTCGGACGGACCGGGGCTGCAGCTGACACTGAGCCGTCGGACAGACCGGGGCTGCAGCTGACACTGAGCCGTCGGACAGACCGGGGCTGCAGCTGACACTGAGCCGTCGGACAGACCGGGGCTGCAGCTGACACTGAGCCGTCGGACAGACCGGGGCTGCAGCTGACACTGAGCTGTCGGACAGACCGGGGCTGCAGCTGACACTGAGCCCTCGGACAGACCGGGGCTGCAGCTGACACTGAGCCGCCGGACAGACCGGGGCTGCAGCTGACACTGAGCCGCCGGACAGACCCCGCCCGCACCGTCTGTGTGACTGTTTTCAGCGTGGTGACACCGCCTCATTTGTCGGTTAATTTTCCTCGGACATGTATGGGTGTGATATATCGACCAGTATCTATGGATGCTGACGGCAGGGTTCAGGATTGGTGTCGGGCGTCGGTGATACTGACGGCAGGGGTTAGGACTAGTGCCGGGCGTCAGTGACTCTGATGGCCGGGGGTCGGGACTGGTGCCGATGGGGAATGTCAGAGCTGGTGCCGATAGCGGGTGTCGGAGCTGGTGCTGCGGTACACTACCTGTCAGGACCGCAGAGTTGATCGTTAGTCACCTGAGCGGCACGGTGTGGCAAATCACCTGTGACCTCGGCGGCACGGTGTGGCAAATCACCTGTGACCTCAGCAGCACGGTGTGGCAAATCACCTGTGACCTCGGCGGCACGGTGTGGTAAATCACCTGTGACCTCGGCGGCACGGTGTGGCAAATCACCTGTGACCTCGGCGGCACGGTGTGGCAAATCACCTGTGACCTCAGCAGCACGGTGTGGCAAATCACCTGTGACCTCGGCGGCACGGTGTGGCAAATCACCTGTAACCTCAGCGGCACGGTGTGGCAAATCACCTGTGACCTCAGCGGCACGGTGTGGCAAATCACCTGTAACCTCAGCGGCACGGTGTGGCAAATCACCTGTGACCTCAGCGGCACGGTGTGGCAAATCACCTGTGACCTCAGCGGCACGGTGTGGCAAATCACCTGTAACCTCAGCGGCACGGTGTGGCAAATCACCTGTGACCTCGGCGGCACGGTGTGGCAAATCACCTCCAGCTGGAGCCGGTCGCCACGTCTCGCGACAGATGGACGAGTGACAAGGGCGGACGAAGTGGAAATTGTGCACAAACGTTTCTTTCGGCGCGCTGGGTTAGACACGTCACGGACGCTAACGTCGACTGAGAAGCCGCACTCAGCTGCTCTGTGTCCACATACCGCTCCGACAGCAGAGCCCGGGCCACAAACCGCTCCAGTATCAGAACCCGGGCCCATTGTATTCTGAACCTTGAGTCGTGACTGCCCACTTCATTGTACGTGTGCAACGCCTTGTATACAGTGTGTAACAAAGCTGGCGGAAAATAAATTGTTCTGGTCAATGTACGTCTACCTGCAAGCCAATCTGAGTCTGACTTGAAAGCGCTGGAGTGGTTTCGAGAAATCGAGTATGGGAGCACATATTATTTGTGAGGCTCCTCAGCATTGGAGGAGGAGATGGCCGACTCCCTAGAGCACTATGGTGACCACCAGACTACATGCGGGGAAGGCACATCAGCCATGTGTGGGGCAATGTCCCACCCAGAAGTATATCAAACAACACCCCTGCTTGGGAACCCATCAGAGCTTACGTCAAGCTTGTGGTCTTAGTCAGGTGACCCAGTGCAAGGTTATCTTCGGGTCCATGCGTGCACGTCTACCAGAATGATGCGATGGCAAAATGAATGCGTCTGCGAACCGCCTTCGAGGAGCCGTTTGCCATTCAATTCAAGCTTCCGTAACTTGACAAAGATCGCATTCGATGAAATTTGAAGTGGATGATCGTATGCCAGAAAATCGCACGGAATACATATTTATAAGAGAATGTCGCAAGGTCGGCATGGCGTAAAACAAAATGATGTGTTAGATAAGAATCATAAGGGATGAGGGAATAGTCTGGGGGGGACACATCAGAGGTGGTGGAGATCTCCGAAGGAAAAGCGAAAAGCGATGTCACGAATATTCATGGACGGCTCAGCTAAAACCACAAGCATCAATCACCCTTCAAATTCTGAACGAATTTGAAGGCCGATAGCACAATTTAGTCGCACCGGTTAGAGCGCCGGCCTGCACCCGTCTCCCCCGTCCTGGCAAGACAGTGTTCAAGTCGCTTCGCGCGCTCGCATTTAGCCTCCAACTGGAAGGGCCAGTTGGTATTTTGCCCGACAAGGCCGGGGACGAGCCACTGGGCGGCCGTGTCGATGCATTGGCGGCACGTAAAACTTTCGATAAAAATTATCCCGCTGAGCTGGTATTCATGGATCGGGTGGTGGGGCCAGGGCTCACCAGCAAGCTCTGCTTAGCAATAGGACCCTCGGTCATAAAGCCACTCCACAAGAACTCGGATAAAATATATTCGTATTTTAAACAAATCGTTTCTGAGCCGCTTTGTCATTGCCACCACTACAGAGGTCGCGGTAGCTCAGTCGGTAGGGCGCTTATTTTTTATCTGGCTGATGGCGCTGGTTCGAATCCCACATCCGGCGGGATTACCGAGTCTGCCCCATCGTTGTCTGAAGTTGGACACGACCAAGAAGTTGACTGCGTCATAAAAGAACCCATGCTCCACCATGCGGCCATTATAAGCGGTGTTTCCTGTCTGTTTGAAGGAACTCAAGCTACCCTCCACAAAATTGAGTTCTAGTTCCGATCTGCCCTTTAGTGTCAAGCTTTAGCACAGCATTTCAGGCCAGTCCCTGTGATGTTTTTGTTTAGTTCACGAACTGCAATGTTGCTCGACCCTAGTATTTTTACTTGAATTTTCTGACCGTAGCAGTCATGATTTGTGAAATTGCTACTGTGAAGTGCATTTAAATATTGGAGTGTGCTTAGTTTTAGTTCGAAAGCTTTTTGTTGTTCCTTGGAAATAAAATGTCATTGCTTTTTATTTCAGTCCCCCACCTCAGGAATTTTATTTTGGGGAAGGTCTTTGCACATAAACACATACGTGGACATGCACAGCACTGCATACACAGCATATATTTCATTTAACAGCACCTTTGTTGAACAGCCTTACACCCTGCCAGGCATCCTGCCACAGCACATGGTGCACACAGCGGGGCTATTTCGATTTCTCGTGCCCGGTGAACAGAGTATCGCTCCGGTGACCCAATGACCTAATGAGATCCGGTGCACTCGGGCGCGCCACCGAACGAAAGACCTGCTTAACCCGCGCCGTTTTTCCGGTCAGATCCTCACACCCCCGTCTCGGGGGGGGGGCGGTTAGTAACCCCCTATAAAATCCAAACTAAGCATCGCACGAAAACGAAAGAGATGTCATCGGAAACCGCTCGACGAGTAGGGTCCGGGTTCACCCCCAAAACAATTTCCCCAAAAAGTAACTTCACCAGGGGGCTAGATTTTCACGACTTTTCACGACTTACATTATGTTTTGGGCTCTAGGGAGTTCATTTTGTGGGTACATGAAAAAAACAAAATTTATTTGGAATGAGAAAAGGACAGTGAAACCGACCTGTGCTTTATTTTTTGGCACTCACAAAATACAAATTATATTTTTTTGAATTTTCAAAATTTTGACTTTTAAGTTTACTTTAATTTTCCTTTTCCAATGGGTAGAGAGACCGCGAAACGTCGTTGGAAGTCACTTGCCCTAATACAAAATTCTTACTTTAGCCAGAATCTTCTATTTGAACTGCAATTTGGCAAATACGCAAAATTTATATGTAGTCAAAAACGAAAAAGAATGAAAAATTCCACCCGTACGTTTTGTTCCATCCCTAAAGATAAGCAAAAGCTGAAAGTTTCATTTAAATATCTGTATCCGTTAAAACGTGACGACGGTTCAACGTTTTGGAGGTGACCTCATTTGACCTTTACTAACTCGTTGACCCTAGATGACCTGACTTCAAAATTTTGAATCAGCATGCCAAATTGATGTGGGAAAAGGTATGCCAAATTTGGGCGCACTTCCCCGCGCCGTTCGTCCACTATCCGCGAACGACCTGACGGGGGTGGCGCTTGAAGACCCCCAGAGACGGGACGGGTTAAAGACAGGTCATACCCAGGGATGAAAATAACTTTGTCCTGGATAATTACGTTCAGATCGTTGATCGCCCTGGATATATCCTATCCACAAAATCCCTCCACGTTTCCTCACTGGAAGGTTGAATGGTGCCGTTTGGCAATAAAATGGTGCAATCGTGCCGCTCTCTCAGAAAATGTAAAACCCCGTGGATTCGTAAGTATGCACATACAAGCAATAGTACACCAAAAGTGAAAGAAAGCGATGTCCATCTCACAGACATTAATTAATTATGATACATCGGTTTTTGATAATTCAATTATTTACCACGTACAAATTCAAATCATGCACCTCCAAGCCCAGAACGAGAAAAGGACACTTTTTCGGATGCAAACGCGAAAAAGAAAATTGCCCTCTCCAAATGGGGTGGCCCGACAATCATTCTTTCCAAATCTATGATTATAAAACACAAATCGAAACCATGGTGATGTGTCCGTGAGGCCGACGCCGCAGGTGCTGGTCGGCCAACATTCTGCGTATGGTAGGGCCAACAACTCACCAAGCCACCACCATCTCCCGGGTAGGAGCCGGCCGAGTAAAATCATGCACGTCACACTTAGCCAAGGACCTTCAACACCCGAAGGAGACGCATTAGCCGACCTCACCACCGATGTGACTCAACATGGTTACTTGTAGACAAGGAAGTATTTAGCTTTGAAATTATATGTACGCACATTACGTTTGTAGGCGTACACACTAGACTTGCTGGAATTTGTGTGCAAGCAGCGATAATAAGGCTTTATGTCGGATATTTGAGACAATTGCCCTTTTCACTCACCAATCCCTGGCCCGCTATTGAACGTGCAAATGTGTCCACAGTTCGCTTACACACGCATAAATCGTGCAGAGGTTTTCAGAGTGCAACTACTTCTGGTTTGCCAATTCTGTTCACGGTATGGAGCGGAATATTTTGAGAGCGTTGTCAATGGTGGCAGCTGTTTGTTGTGTTGTGTGCTGCGCAAACATCGGAGAGCCTCGCGAGTAGCGCGACCAACACCCACTGGGTCTTGACCCTGAGGTTGTTCACCGATTACTGCTTGACATGACAGCCAACGCCATGGCTGTGGGACGTCGAGGGCGCCGCGTCGCCATGTGTGCTACGTTGATCGTGCACCTCGTGTTTTCCCTGTCCTGTGTTGTCAGTTGATCGTGCACCTGGTGTTTCTCACGTCCTATGTTCTGTGTTCATGGAACCGTTGAAGCATCAGATTCAATGGACATCTATGCTCTTTGGTCGAAAATAGTTGCAGTGAGTTATGCGGTGGCGATGGGGGACAAGACAGTGCGGTCTCACGCCGCGTGTCCACGCGAATAGGCGTGATGTGTGGACGGTTGTTTTCAACAAGGAGCTTAAGCGTGAAAAGCAACATTTGTTGAAGCTAAGTAAATGTGCGACTGAAGTAGGAAATTGAATGCACTTTCAGGACATGCAGGTAAATAATGAATATACACCTGTCTATTTATAACTCAGCCTATTAAAATGGTGTAGATCAGTTTCTGAACTTGAATCCGATGATGCAAAGCTTGCGCGTCAATTCAATATATATATAGCATGTGGACATATTCTTATCTCACGTTGTGTTTCCTTCTTTATAAGCATATTTTCTATATTTCAACAACTATTTGCCATACATAAATACCAGAATGTCGTTTGATCCCTCCCAAAATAATAGAGGTTCAAAACTATCTTCTTGACTCACAATACCAGACCCAATATTTGTTCATCATGCCAGCGATTTTGGTCGATATAAGCTTATAACATTTAAGGAATTAGGTACATCAGCAACACTTTGACTGTTTATATCATTGTAAGAGGAAGTGATATTGAAATTGGAGATCAATAAGCCCATTTGTCCCTTAATATCCCTTACCTAGTAAATAAATGATGAGCGAGAAATTGTGATGTCGCCCAAAGCCAACGAAAAAAGCCCCACCAAAATGTCAAAATGCCAAGGGACCACACAAGCAAAGAACTCCAGAATATCATAACATTCCAGTCGAATCTTAATTGATTAAGATTTGGATTCATGTACCTCCGACACATGCCCATGGACTCAGTCACGCCGTGAAATCCACAATCTCCATCTCTCTGTCTGTCTCACTAGTTCTAACCCAGTCCTCTCTTTCCTCTCTCTTTTTTATCTCTCTCTCTGTCTGTCTGTCTGTCTCTCTCTCTCTCTCTCTCTCTCTCTCTCTCTCTCTCTCTCTCTCTCTCTCTCTCTCGCACCGCTGCCTTCCTAACCCTGACCCGGCCACTACTTTTCCACTTCGATGGCAACCGAACTGCGTGCTGTCGTACCAACCGGCGCTCGCCAAAATAAACAGCCGTCAACATAGCCACGGAAATAGCGACGACACGGCTCATTAGCGGGGCGACAGTGATGCCACTCCCAAGTGGCCGAGCATGAGCCGGGCCGGCCTCCCCTTCCAGCCGGCCAGACAGGCCGTCACTCTGGCCGGCCGGGCCGGGCGACTGACGCGGCGGCGCGCCCGAGGCGGCCGGGCCTGCCGCGTCGGGCATCACTCAGACGCCGGCCGATGGCGCACCGCTCGCCAGTCGGTCGGCAGCGCCTCCGACACATGCCCGACGGTATCGAGCTGATGATATTTTGGGATACAAACACACACACACACCGGCCGGCCTTCTCGGCGATCGGCTGTCAGCCGTCCTTCCCTGCTGTCAGCCGTCCTTCCCTGCTGTCAGCCGTCCTTCCCTGCTGTCAGCCGTCATTCCCTGCTGTCAGCCGTCTTTCCCTGCTGTCAGCCATCCTTCCCCGCTGTCAGCCGTCCTTCCCTGCTGTCAGCCGTCCTTCCCTGCTGTCAGCCGTCCTTCCCTGCTGTCAGCCGTCCTTCCATGCTGTCAGCCGTCCTTCCCTGCTGTCAGCCGTCCTTCCCTGCTGTCAGCCGTCCTTCCCTGCTGTCAGCCGTCCTTCCCCGCTGTCAGCCGTCCTTCCCTGCTGTCAGCCGTCCTTCCCCTGTTGTCAGCCGTCATTCCCCGCTGTCAGCCGTCCTTCCTTGCTGTCAGCCGTCCTTCCCTGTTGTCAGCCGTCCTTCCCCGCTGTCAGCCGTCCTTCCCTGCTGTCAGCCGTCCTTCCCTGCTGTCAGCCGTCCTTCCCTGCTGTCAGCCGTCCTTCCCTGCTGTCAGCCGTCCTTCCCTGCTGTCAGCCGTCCTTCCCTGCTGTCAGCCGTCCTTCCTCGCTATCAGCCTCTCCTTCCATGCTGCCAGCCGTCCTTCCTCGCTGCCAGCCGTCCTTCCTCGCTGTCAGCCGTCCTTCCCCGCTATCAGCCGTCCTTCCCCGCTGTCAGCCGTCCTTCCTCGCTGTCAACCGTCCTTCCCTGCTGTCAGCCGTCCTTCCCTGTTGTCAGCCGTCCTGCCCTGCTGTCAGCCGTCCTTCCCTGCTGTCAGCCGTCCTTCCCTGCTGTCAGCCGTCCTTCCTCGCTATCAGCCGTCCTTCCATGCTGTCAGCCGTCCTTTTCTGCTGCCATCCGTCCTTTATGTTGCAAACAGCCCTTTCTTGCTTCCAATCATACTCCCGCTGCATGCAGAATTAAGTATTAGAACGAATGGATTATATTTCTTGGTGTTGGCGACCTCGACTGCTGGGGCATACGACCGCAACCACTAAGACAGACAACCGCGATCACTGAGGTGACGACCCGACTACTGAAAACAGCCGCAACCATTGGAAAGACGGCCCAGACCACTGGGACAGACAACCGTGAACACTGGGAAAACGGCCTTGACCACTGAGACAAACAACCGCAACCACTGGGACAGACGACCTCGACTACTGAGAGAAACAGCCGTGACCACTGGTGGAGATGACCTAGACCGCTGGGACAGACAACCGCAGCCACTGGGACAGACAACCGCGACCATTGGGGTAGACAACCTCGACTACTGAGACAAATAACCGCAACCACCGGGACATACGACCTCGACTACTGAGACAAACAACCGCAACCACCGAGACAGACGCGACCACTGTCACCACTCTGACAGATATTTCCGATCCTAAAAAGAGACCATCCTGGCCGACGTATCAATTTCAAAGTCATCGATGGCCCTTCTGGGGATATCTTGTGCTTGCCTTTTCGAGCCTCCTTGGTCGTGACCGGAGAAGCACGTGCCCAGTGTGCCGCCGTCTTGGCTCTGCCACTGAACATTGGTCGGCCTTGTCAGACTTTTTATTATTGTTGAGACTTATAATTACTGCACTGATCTCTGTGATCAATCTCCGTGCATTTGCACATAGTTCGTGTCGGGCGCAGCGAGTGCAGCATAACGCAGATTGGATATCCGTGCATATATCCGTCTGGTACGGATAACGGGGCGGTTTGGATGCACTTTGGCTCAGATAGATGGATGTGGATTGCATAGCTGATTGACTCTCCAAGTTCTGCCGCAGAAACGAAAATTGAACAAAGTAATGACATTTAGTTCTGTTTTCCAACCACAGCCTTCAATGATGAAGTTGGTATTAGCTGATGATGGCAGTGAAAAATAGCTTCAGGATATGCAACATGTGAGCTGTAAAAATGTTAAACTGTAAAAACATTTTTATTTGCCATGTTCGTGCTTGGAGGTACATCACGAATATGGAGGTACATCACGGGCGTGGTCATTTCACACCTCCCTAAGGTTTTTTTTTCGCGGACGGTGGTAAAATAGGCGCATGGTAGCGCACTACAATTTAACACACTTTTCACTTTGATTTTACATGTTGTGTCAACATGTCGAGGACAGGTGGTCAACGGCCAACGAGTTAGTCAAGGTCAAGTGAGGTCACCTCCAAAAAAAGTTCAACCACTCGTCACGCTTTAATGGATAAGGATATTTGAATGAAAGTTGCAGTGTTTGCTCATCTTTAGAAATGGATCAAAACGCACCAGAGGAATTTGTTAATTCTTTTCGTTTTTGATGACGTATTAGCTTTGTATATTTGCCTATTTGGGCTAAAATCGAAGATTCTGGCTAAAGTAAGCACTTTTATGAGGGGAAGCTGACATAAAAAACGTTGCTCGGACCACTCTACACATTAGAAAAGAAAAAATGCACGAAAGTTGAAAAAGTAAAATTATGAAAATTTAAATAAAAAATGAAATGATGATTTTGGATGAGCAAAAAAATGCTGGGTCTTGGTCAATTTTACCTTCTTTTCCCCATTCCAAGAATTTTTTGTTTTGTTTTTAAACTACCCCCTCCAAATGAATTCTTCATAGCCAAAACATGTCAGTTACAAACCCATAGAGCATCTAGTGATGTCACTGGGGAGGAGACCATTATGTGGGCGGTTTCGGGCCCTACTCCTAAGGCGCTTTCCGACGACTCACCACATTCGTGTTCTTGCAATGCTTGGTTTGGAAACTAGAGTGGATATAAAAATGACATCCCACCCCTACCCCGAGCTGGGGCGTGGGGATCTGACCGGGAAGGCGGCGTGGATTAGCTTACAATCCTGCAATAGATAATGTTCAGCTCACTGTGTCAACCGCCCATCTCAGCTGACCGTGTCAGCCGCCCAGCTGATTGTTTGGGCGGCTCAGCTGACTGTGTGGGACGCTCACCTGACTGTGTAGGACCCTCAGCTGACTATATGATTCGCTCAGCTGGCTGTGTGGGCTGCAGCTGCTCAGCTGACTGTGCGGGCCGCTCGCGCCACGGAGTTAGTTACCACGCAGGAAGCCAACCCCCACCCCACTCATTGTTGTCATAATACAGCGACTGAGTTTCCAATATAATCCAGCAGCTTCAACAAACACCGTGTCCAATGTTTTCAAAACAGGCTCTGACCGACCGACACGTTTCGATGGCTCAGGCTCTGTCCGGCATGCTGCCGTTTGGATTACAGTCCGGCGTGCTGCAGTTTGGATTACAGTCCGGCGTGTTGCAGTATTGATGGCAGTACGGCGTGCTGCAGTTCTGATGGCAGTCCGGCGTGCTGCAGTTCGGATGGCAGTCCGGCGTGCTGCAGTTCGGATGGCAGTCCGGCGTGCTGCAGTTCGGATGGCAGTCCGGCGTGCTGCAGTTCGGATGGCAGTCCGGCGTGTTGCAGTTTTAATGGCAGTACGGCATGATGCTGTTCGGATGGCAGTCCAGCGTATTGCAGTTTGGATGACAGTCCGGCGTGCTGCGTCGCCGCTGAGCAGCCAGCCAGCCAGGCAGCCAGCAGGACGGCCACCCAGACCAGCAGCCGAGAGGAGCCGGCGGAGGCGACTGGAGCCGAGCGTGCCGCCCCTTCTGCCGGTGACAGGGAGGTGCTGCCACCATGTCTGCGTGCTTCCGTCATGTCTGCGTGCCGTCGCCATGTCTGCATGCCGTCGTCATGTCTGCGTGCTGCCGCCATGTCTGCGTGCTGCCGCCATGTCTGCGTGCTGCCGCCATGTCTGCGTGCTGCCGCCATGTCTGCGTGCTGCCGCCATGTCTGCGTGCTGTCGCCATGTCTGCGTGCTGCCGCCATGTCTGCGTGCTGTCGCCATGTCTGCGTGCTGCCGCCATGTCTGCGTGCTGTCCCCATGTCTGCGTGCTGCCGCCATGTCTGCGTGCTGTCGACATGTCTGCGTGCTGCCGCCATGTCTGCGTGCTGCCGACATGTCTGCGTGCTGGCGCCATGTCTGCGTGCTGCCGTCATGTCTGCGTGCTGCCGCCATGTCTGCGTGCTGCCGCCATGTCGCCACACCACCAACTCCACCGAAAGTACGGTCAAACGGGGGCCGAGCTGGCGATGCACGCCGCAGAAACCATATTTGTTTTCGCTGTCTGGATGAATGGGGCATCACCGGATGAAGTGTTAGGAGCAGACAGGGATATAATTACACGGGGGAGGGGGGCTAAGCGGCCTGTGTAGCTCCCGATACTTTGGCCGAAGCACTTCCTCTGTTTACCATGAACTTTGTCTTCGACCCAGAATTTTGCATTGAATCCTTCAGGTGATGGCATGTTCTGGTGCTTACTTAATTGAGCGTTATAATTAGATAACTATCCAATTCTAAACAATTGATTATACAAATGATTAATTATAATTAATAGGTCCGCCATTCATTCAACCATTTGCTACACGACGTGGCAAATGTAATGCACCTATGTACACCGAATATGCAAATCCGTTGAGCGAGGAGAATGCACCCAAGACTCCCGGGAGGGACGCCTTTTCTCAGACAGAGGAACACCACCTTTCTACGGAAGATGCACATGCCCATTCCCTATATATGGGGCATAGCATAAACTTGGCAATTTACAATAACTACAGGAGCTCCAGAAAACCAGTCGCAGAACATAAAGCCAACTAAAACTGCACTCACTGATGACATACATGCTAGGATTTTAGTTGCGTTTGCTCAATGTTTAGCGGTTCTTCTAGGTATTACTTTTAGGCAGCCCTTTGAGTGCTGTAGGCACGGTTTTCAAGAGGAGCAATAGAAGCTGTAGGATCATAAACCTTTTCAGCTAGAAGCACCCCTAGGAGAGGAATAAGTGATACCTTGGAGGGAAGAGGCGCTCTTCTGGGTAGAAAAGGTGTGCGTGAATGCACGTTGAAGTCGAGTTTATAGATTGCATATCAAAACTGTATTGAATGAAGCGAATACCATCTACACGCTTGATATCACATGTCACATAGATTGTATGTGGAACACGCCAAGTTGCCACCATCCCCTGAAAGGCTAATTATTGGCATCAAGTTATGCATATTCGCCAACTAGCATGCCTCGAAAAATAAATATGAGTTGTACTGTCATGATGGTACTTATAAACAGCAGTAAATTATTTACAGCTACTCCATATTTTCTAAGTCAACAGTGCCCCAAAATTTATTTTTCGGACAATAGTAGGGTGGTTGATAAAAAAGTGAAAATCCGTCATGACGTCGGAGCAATTTGGTATATGACAAGGAAACTACGAAGTTCATATATGAACAGCGCATTCGTTGGGAAGCTTGCAATTACGTTGATGCTAGGAATCGGGGACGAGTAGCCTAGGGGTAAGTTGCTTGTCTCACAATCGAAAGGTTGTGAGTTCGAGTCTCACCTGTGGCTACTCTTCGCCCGCGACCAATCGGCGTGAGAGATTGGCGACACTACATGACTCAGCAGTCGATGTGTCGTAAAACCAATAACCAACCAACCAAGATGCTAAGAATCGGCATGGTGAAAAAGGTAGCAGTCGCTGCAGTTGGGTGCTGCCGAGTGCCAAGGAAATACATTCAGGAAGTCAAGACCCATTTAGCAGGTCAAACCAAGTTCGTGTTGGACCCTGGTTTCCATATAACATTCGGAATTAGAGGATATTGTAAGTGAGAAAGTTCAGTGCTAAGCACATTGAACTGTAATCTTGGGAAGCGTGAGGTGTCAGTGTCTCCTTATTTAGGTCAATCTGGACGTTAGTAGGAATTATCCACCCAAATATTGGGACGAAATATAAATCATGAAATTGAGCGTCAGAGTAAAAACAAGCGCTCAACACGACACAACGCATAGAAGATACACTGTGTAGTACAGAGAACGCACAATATACCACAAGGCACACCAGTATAAGGCCCATGCTGACGGGGTGTTGCTGGGGTATTGGATGATAGCTATAGGAGTGTTGGGTGTTGAATGAGCCCGGACACGGGCTAAAAGTGCAGTGCAGTGAAACCTTTTAGATACGGGCTGTGGTGTGTTGGGTTGTTAAATGAGCCCAGACATGGATTCAAAGTGCAGAAGAGCGAATCTTTTGGATACGGGTTGTAGTGGTGTTGGAATGTTGAATGAGCCCGGGCATGGGCTAAAAGTACGGGACAGTCGAATTTTTATTTACGTCGTTCGTGGGAACATCGCTTGAAGCGCCTTTATAGGCAAGTGCCTTGAAGCATGCATGCAAAGCTAAGTAACTTCCCAGTCGCCCAAATTGCGCTGTAAAAAGTCACAGCAAAGCGTGACACTCCGCACCCGAAACTGAACTCGGGCATCCGGTGTGCAACGGGGACGCGGACAACCGCGCCGTCCGATAATTCCGGCAGGGAGCCAGTGAGAAATGTATGGCGAGCCGCCGGCACGAGAAAACCCGCCGCAAACCTCTGTCTTTGAGCGAAGAGCAAGAATACTTCCGGAGGCACGGCAACTCGGGTAGCGTCAAATCAAAAGAGCAGATTTGACAGGGAGTGAAGAAATTAGGAGTTGACACGTTGCAAAAGCAACTTATTCAGAGCTTGCAGGCGTGACGGCTGGGCTGGTTGCTATGTGAACTCTCCTGAGTCACATTGGTACCTGGACTTTGCGCCGCTCGTAATTATCTCACTATGGACAAAATACAACAAACAAATTCTCACCCCTTGGAGTGCGATGCCTTCCTCTCGAGACGTGATATATCACAACTGTGTTGCGCCAAGAGAAACAGACATCACATTCACAGCCGCAACGTTAGTGATGATGTGGCCGACCGTCGGCGGCGATCAGCCCGCGGGAGTTACTGCCCGGTCTGGGGACCCACTACGGACAAGTAGCCGGCCAGGCGGAGTATCACCGATCAGCCCGCGGGAGTTACAGCCCGGCCCGGGGACCCACTACGGACAAGTAGCCGGCCAGGCGGAGTATCACCGAGCAGCCCGCAGGAGTTACTGCCCGGCCCGGGGACCCACTACGGACAAGTAGCCGGCCAGGCGGAGTATCACCGATCAGCCCGCAGGAGTTACAGCCCGGCCCGGGGACCCACTACGGACAAGTAGCCGGCCAGGCGGAGTATCACCGATCAGCCCGCGGGAGTTACTGCCCGGTCTGGGGACCCACCACGGACAAGTAACCCGCAGGAGTTACAGCCCGGCCCGGGGACCCACTACGGACAAGTAGCCGGCAGGAGTTACAGCCCGGCCCGGGGACCCACTACGGACAAGTAGCCCGCAGGAGTTACAGCCCGGCCCGGGGACCCACTACGGACAAGTAGCCGGCCAGGCGGAGTATCACCGATCAGCCCGCAGGAGTTACAGCCAGGCCCGGGGACCCACTACGGACAAGTAGCCGGCAGGAGTTACTGCCCGGCCCGGGGACCCACTACGGACAAGTAGCCCGCAGGAGTTACAGCCCGGTCCGGGGACCCACTACGGACAAGTAGCCGGCAGGAGTTACAGCCCGGCCCGGGGACCCACTACGGACAAGTAGCCGGCCAGGCGCAGCATCACCGATCAGCCCGCAGGAGTTATAGCCCGGCCCGGGGACCCACTACGGACAAGTAGCCGGCCAGGCGGAGTATCACCGATCAGCCCGCAGGAGTTACTGCCCGGTCCGGGGACCCACTACGGACAAGTAGCCGGCCAGGCGGAGCATCACCGATCAGCCCGCAGGAGTTACTACCAGGGCCGGGGACCCACTACGGACAAGTAGCCGGCCAGGCGGAGTATCACCGATCAGCCCGCAGGAGTTATAGCCCGGCCCGGGGACCCACTACGGACAAGTAGCCGGCCAGGCGGAGTATCACCGATCAGCCCGCAGGAGTTACTGCCAGGGCCGGGGACCCACTACGGACAAGTAGCCGGCCAGGCGCAGCATCACCGATCAGCCCGCAGGAGTTACAGCCCGGCCCGGGGACCCACTACGGACAAGTAGCCGGCAGGAATTACAGCCCGGCCCGGGGACCCACTACGGACAAGTAGCCCGCAGGAGTTACAGCCCGGCCCGGGGACCCACTACGGACAAGTAGCCGGCCAGGCGGAGTATCACCGATCAGCCCGCAGGAGTTACAGCCCGGCACGGGGACCCACTACGGACAAGTAGCTGGCCAGGCGGAGTATCACCGATCAGCCCGCAGGAGTTATAGCCCGGCCCGGGGACCCACTACGGACAAGTAGCCGGCCAGGCGGAGTAACACCGATCAGCCCGCAGGAGTTACAGCCCGGCACGGGGACCCACTACGGACAAGTAGCCGGCCAGGCGGAGTATCACCGATCAGCCCGCAGGAGTTACAGCCCGGCCAGGGGACCCACTACGGACAAGTAGCCGGCCAGGCGGAGTATCACCGATCAGCCCGCGGGAGTTACTGCCCGGCCCGGGGACCCACTACGGACAAGTAGCCGTCCAGGCGGAGTATCACCGATCAGCCCGCAGGAGTTACAGCCCGGCACGGGGACCCACTACGGACAAGTAGCCGGCCAGGCGCAGCATCACCGATCAGCCCGCAGGAGTTATAGCCCGGCCAGGGGACCCACTACGGACAAGTAGCCGCCCAGGCGGAGTATCACCGATCAGCCTGCGGGAGTTACTGCCCGGCCCGAGGACCCACTACGGACAAGTAGCCGGCCAGGCGCAGCATCACCGATCAGCCCGCAGGAGTTACTGCCCGGCCCGGGGACCCACTACGGACAAGTAGCCGGCCAGGCGGAGTATCACCGATCAGCCCGCAGGAGTTACAGCCAGGCCCGGGGACCCACTACGGACAAGTAGCCCGCAGGAGTTACAGCCCAGCCCGGGGACCCACTACGGACAAGTAGCCGGCCAGGCGGAGCATCACCGATCAGCCCGCAGGAGTTACTGCCAGGGCCGGGGACCCACTACGGACAAGTAGCCGGCCAGGCGGAGTATCACCGATCAGCCCGCAGGAGTTATAGCCCGGCCCGGGGACCCACTACGGACAAGTAGCCGGCCAGGCGGAGTATCACCGATCAGCCCGCAGGAGTTACTGCCAGGGCCGGGGACCCACTACGGACAAGTAGCCGGCCAGGCGCAGCATCACCGATCAGCCCGCAGGAGTTACAGCCCGGCCCGGGGACCCACTACGGACAAGTAGCCGGCAGGAATTACAGCCCGGCCCGGGGACCCACTACGGACAAGTAGCCCGCAGGAGTTACAGCCCGGCCCGGGGACCCACTACGGACAAGTAGCCGGCCAGGCGGAGTATCACCGATCAGCCCGCAGGAGTTACAGCCCGGCACGGGGACCCACTACGGACAAGTAGCTGGCCAGGCGGAGTATCACCGATCAGCCCGCAGGAGTTATAGCCCGGCCCGGGGACCCACTACGGACAAGTAGCCGGCCAGGCGGAGTAACACCGATCAGCCCGCAGGAGTTACAGCCCGGCACGGGGACCCACTACGGACAAGTAGCCGGCCAGGCGGAGTATCACCGATCAGCCCGCAGGAGTTACAGCCCAGCCAGGGGACCCACTACGGACAAGTAGCCGGCCAGGCGGAGTATCACCGATCAGCCCGCGGGAGTTACTGCCAGGCCCGGGGACCCACTACGGACAAGTAGCCGTCCAGGCGGAGTATCACCGATCAGCCCGCAGGAGTTACAGCCCGGCACGGGGACCCACTACGGACAAGTAGCCGGCCAGGCGCAGCATCACCGATCAGCCCGCAGGAGTTATAGCCCGGCCAGGGGACCCACTACGGACAAGTAGCCGCCCAGGCGGAGTATCACCGATCAGCCTGCGGGAGTTACTGCCCGGCCCGAGGACCCACTACGGACAAGTAGCCGGCCAGGCGCAGCATCACCGATCAGCCCGCAGGAGTTACTGCCAGGCCGGGGACCCACTACGGACAAGTAGCCGGCCAGGCGGAGTATCACCGATCAGCCCGCAGGAGTTACAGCCCGGCCCGGGGACCCACTACGGACAAGTAGCCGGCCAGGCGGAGTAACACCGATCAGCCCGCAGGAGTTACAGCCCGGCCCGGGGACCCACTACGGACAAGTAGCCGGCAGGAGTTACAGCCCGGCCCGGGGACCCACTACGGACAAGTAGCCGGTCAGGCGGAGTATCACCGATCAGCCCGCAGGAGTTACAGCCCAGCCCGGGGACCCACTACGGACAAGTAGCCGGCAGGAGTTACAGCCCGGCCCGGGGACCCACTACGGACAAGTAGTTGGCCAGGCGGAGTATCACCGATCAGCCCGCAGGAGTTACAGCCCGGCCCGGGGACCCACTACGGACAGGTAGCCCGCAGGAGTTACAGCCCGGCCCGGGGACCCACTACGGACAAGTAGCCCGCAGGAGTTACAGCCCGGCACGGGGACCCACTACGGACAAGTAGCCGGCCAGGCGCAGCATCACCGATCAGCCCGCAGGAGTTATAGCCCGGCCCGGGGACCCACTACGGACAAGTAGCCGGCCAGGCGGAGTAACACCGATCAGCCCGCAGGAGCTACAGCCCGGTCCGGGGACCCACTACGGACAAGTAGCCGGCCGGGCGGAGTATCACCGATCAGCCCGCAGGAGTTACAGCCCGGCACGGGGACCCACTACGGACAAGTAGCCGGCCAGGCGGAGTATCACCGATCAGCCCGCAGGAGTTACAGCCAGGCCCGAGGGACCACTACGGACAGGTAGCCGGCCAGGCGGAGTATCACCGATCAGCCCGCAGGAGTTACTGCCCGGCCCGGGGACCCACTACGGACAAGTAGCCGGCCAGGCGGAGTATCACCGATCAGCCCGCAGGAGTTACTGCCCGGCCCGGGGACCCACTACGGACAAGTAGCCCGCAGGAGTTACAGCCCAGCCCGAGGGACCACTACGGACGAATAGCCGATCAGAAGGTTTCTGCGCTAGGTGTTGGCGTGTTTATCAATGCTTCAGATATAACGTCAATGGTTTAGACATTCAGGTATTCAATCTATGCTTCAGACGTATGGATAATTAAGCTGGGATATTTACTAAGAGTTCGCAATTTTGGTGAATGCCCATCTGATACGGTCTGACACGGCCTGACGGTCTGAAGGTCTGACACGGTGAGACGACCTCATGGTGTCACAGAAGAGTGACCTCACATGACATCCTGACACACTGCACACCGGGAGGTTGGCAAAGGATCCCCTATCAGCTATTTCATCAATGCCAGTCCTTAGGCCTGAGCATCCACTTCCCTCCCCCCCCTTCCCGTTAAACAATGACGACACACGTCGGTGTCTTCTCTTGAGGCCACACACCTACAATTGATGTCCATTTCCTAAACACAACAACCCAACAACATTACTTAAACCCCACCCAGCCACCACCGAGTTGATAAAGTGTATGCCACACCTTTGATCCGTACGACTTCAAATGATATATTTCCACGACTTTGTCGATTTGCACGGAGCGGGCGACATCTCAGCAGCCCAAGGCCAGGACGGCCCGACTGCCAGGCGCTTCCATCTCACGTGCATTCATATGTTTATGGAATGCACAGATGTCGCCAAACACGTTACAAAGCTGACACTCATATGTGCAAACTGCAACAGTCTCAGTGCACTCGAAATCGCCTCTATCGTCACTGTGTGGTCGTTGTGCAATGTTCCACCAACAGTCATCTTGTTTCCTACACAGACCCTGGTCTACCCGACTGCTTAGTGAAAGAGGTATATTCTCTAGGTTAGCATCCTCAAAGCGTAGTATTACTTTAGATCCACCGTGTCAGGAAGGCACCAGACTGAACTTTGAACGGCACGTGCACCTGATATTTTCGGCGACTGTATTTGACAATATTCCATTTTGTCTTGCGATTACGTTATATATATATATATATATATATATATATATATATATATATATATATATATATATACTTTGTGTTCCCTAATCTGTTCCTTTAGAAAACACACAATGGCTTAGGTAGGAGAGACCAGGGCTATATGATACACAGCATGGTTGGTACAACATAATTTTGTCCAAAAGTATGAAGCTGGCTGTCATAGCTACCACACATGCTGCTGTTGGCACCACCTTCTCGCGGTAATAACAAGCTCAAGCTAAGCTCAAGAAGAAGGTAAGAACAAGCTCAAGTCCTTTCGACCCGCGGCTGCGGAATGGTGTCGATGTGGCACATTTCTCTGCCGAAAGTAAAAGTTCAATGTCTGTTCCTCCCACTTAATTTCCAGTTGTACGCTCATTTCCTAGCTTTTTAGGTGTCCGGCATCATTACCATGTTCTCTCAGCTTTGCAATGGTGAAATGATTTTATCGTTTGCCGCTACACTGTGCTCGCAATGTTGCATGACACGTTGCAGGCTGCACCAGAAAGCCTGCGGAGTTAATTTATACAGCTTGCATGTACTTAATTAGCCTGTGTCAACATAACCTCGTTTGAAAGTTTTGCGGACTGATAATGGACTAAAATAACCACAGAATTGCCTATTCGTATGAAGGTGTTTGCGTAAGCTGCTTAAAGATAATCGCATTCAATATTTCTACGGCAATTTATCACCCGACGGAAAAACTGAACGAACGAAAATGTGCAGCTACGGAATGAACGTTTGCGCATACCATAAATGGCATAAACCATGAGATATGGCTAGCCATTATTTAAACCAGTATTTGTACTGCAAAGGTGAAACACGAACCTTTCAGATGGCCAAAAATAATATCACCTTTAGATAATATATTGCATTCAAATTGCATGTCAGCAACCTACTCCATCACCAGGAACAACTTACCAGTATATCAGGGTAAGTCGATGAATCGGTAGTTGCACGATGTTTGACTCTCTAGTGGAAAACCCAGAGGACGCTAAAAAAAATGATTAGGAATGATACTGGAAGTTTTAGGCTTGACATAGGTGTCTATCTCTATCCTTCCAAAGTGATGAGCTATTCTTAGTTTCCACACATTTGTATCAACTAGACCCGGTCTCCCCTACTTACCTATCACCCGACCGTTACGCAACGGATGATGCATCTTAGTCAGGGTCACATAAAATGGTGCAACCATGATTTTCCTTAGGGGACCCCGATCCAAAAAAATGACACGAAATAGAGAATGTTTTCGGCGTGCGAAGCGAGCGGGACATTTTTGGTTTTGCGTGGTGAAAATCTCAAAATTTGCCTGCTTAGAGCTGCCAATAGAGCATACTTGTTGCTGAAGGTAATGGCCAAAATGAGTGCTGTGTGTGGAATAGCACCATCGACAATGCTGGGCATTGTCAGGGCTGGGAATTACTCTGTGTGTTGCCGTCGGGCAGCTTTAAAAACACATGCTTACCACCGACGCAAATTTTAGAAAATTCGTCGCGATCGTAGTCGTTTTCAATTGTCGCATCTAGTTGTGCATCACAAGTGGATCGATCTCGTAAGATCAACTCTGACTCGGAGATATTGTTTTGCTAGCTGTCTGGCGAGTCAAATCAGTATGTGTGCTTTTTGCCACAAAGAACCTCTCTACAAATCCGGCAATTGAATGTAAAACCAGGTCACCGCCACAAATTAAAAGTAGCTCCCCAATGCTGTCTTGAGTGTTTCTGTCGATATGTGCTATGAGTAAGGGTGACCAAAACAAATGAAAAGAAAAAGAAGGGCAACAAAATTGATAATGTCCGACGAGGTTACGCCAGCAGCAGTTCTGCGCAGAATACTAGATTCCTGGAACAGGCTATCTCTCCAATTGTCATAAAATAGTTCACTTGCATCGTTGAAAAATAATTTGGATCTATATTTATATGTTCGTTAATTTATGGTATGCAAGTTTATAGTGATAATAGTGAATGTGAATAGTGTGAAAATGTGAAGTCCACCGCCGTCCTGCTGTTGCTCTGCGCCATGTCTTTGTAAACACTACCGTCGGCCTTGTTCATCGATAGCCAAATGCCAAGCCGACGAGCCCTTTCGAACGGAGATGTGCCGTTTTGTTTTGTTCTCTTCAACCTGAATGATGAGCCCTAGGCTAGCCTAGGCTAGTCCAGGACCCACCATTCAGGTTCACGACTCATTCATTCTTCATTCCTTCATGACTGGACCCGATATAGCAGATCCAGTCGAAGCAATATATTCTGATTCTGATTTTGAGAATGAATATTCGGAAAAGCGTGAACATAGACTGAGCGAACAACGGGGGAAATAGATTATGTTGCAAGTGAAAGTGTGCTTCACTTGCACCCGGGGGAAGATCGAGGAATTTTGTATCGTGGAGGGGGCACTTTTCTTGAGGGCCGTCCATACTAGCCCCACCTTAGTCTTCGGTAAAAAAATAATTGAGTGTGGGTGTGGAGGGGGAGCACTCGAAACATCTCGTTTCGACGCCTATTCCTCCCAGAGCCTCTCGCTGAAAAATCCCTTGATCGTGGGAGGGCCCTTGAGCTTTCCTTAGGTGCGCCTATTCCTAGCCAGAGGAACGCCACCATTCAATGGCGTCCCTCTGAATATATATATATATATATATATATATATATATATATATATATATATATATATATATACACTTATTTATATATATAATCTTTTCATAGTTTCCATAACGTCATCTCCACATATACCCAGTACCCCAAATGGCACCTTATCCTGACATAGGCATCGAGCACTAGCTTTTATAGTTCATGGGGAACGGGCCCCTGAAACAAAACGAGAAGTTCCACCTCTGCTGACCCGGCTCGACATCACAGCCGTTCCCGGTGCAATAAATGTCGTCTCAGCCAGCCGGAGGTACCCAACTGCGGCCACTGCACCAGGGCGCCGGCGAGCCGTCCACCTAGCCGGAGGGAAACCCATCCGCCCGGCGGCCGGCTGCCACTGTCCATTGTTCACTGCCGAGCGCCATGTGGCTGTCAGATGACGCCCGTGGCTCCTCCAGCCCGGGCCCTGAGGTGGCCACATGGCGCCCCAGACTCCTCCAGCCGGGCCCTGAGCTGGCCACATGGCGCCCCAGACTCCTCCAGCCCGGGGCCTGAGCTGGCCACATGGCGCCCCAGACTCCTCCAGCCCGGGCCCTGAGCTGGCCACATGGCGCCCCAGACTCCTCCAGCCGGGCCCTGAGCTGGCCACATGGCGCCCCAGACTCCTCCAGCCCGGGCCCTGAGCTGGCCACATGGCGCCCCAGACTCCTCCAGCCCGGGCCCTGAGCCGGCCACATGGCGCCCCAGACTCCTCCAGCCCGGGCCCTGAGCTGACCACATGACGTCCCAGACTCCTCCAGCCCGGGCCCTGAGCTGGCCACATGACGCTCCAGACTCCTCCAGCCGGACCCTGAGCTGACCACATGCCGCCCCAGACTCCTCCAGCCCGGGCCCTGAGCTGGCCACATGGCACCCCAGACTCCTCCAGCCCGGGCCTGAGCTGGCAACATGACGTCCCTGACCTTCCAACCCGGGCCCTGAGGTGGCCACATGGCGCCCCAGACTCCTCCAGCCGGGCCCTGAGCTGGCCACATGACGTCCCCCGCTCCTCCAGCCCGGGTCCCGAGCCGGCCACAAGAGGCACCCACCCCCCCTCCCCCCCCCCACCCGGGTCGCCCCGTCTCGCTAATCCTCTCCAGATTAAATGTTACACTGGAGCGGGACTCCCAGCGTCGGACATTCATGGCAACACCCGTCATCACTTAGCTAACACAACATCGCCATTTCGTGGGGCCGTCTGGGTAGCGTCACATGGCTCAGTCGCAGACGCGCCGACCAGACTCCGGCGACGGTGCTGCCATCTGGACGCTACTGGACGAACATGGAAACTCCTCCTTATTGCAAAATAGTGCCGCACTTTTAAAAAAGCAATTCACGAGTAACCCATGCTAACCCATGGCGTCGCTACAGTGGGGAACGGGAAATGTGCTCCCTCAAACTATTTAAATTTAGCACTACGTCTGCGGTGTTACCATTGCATTGTCTCGTAGGCGTAGAAACAGGGGGTCTTCACTTTTCATTCATGTGGTCGCACATGAAGATCACATGCCTGCCTCTCTTTTAAGAATATGAATGGGACTGCGTCTGCGTATTATGAGTGCGACAGCGCGCGCACAGGCGGGTCACATATACCGCCGAAGACTGCCTGCTGTGTCTCACCACACCGAAGGAACGAGTGCACGTCGTGCCTGCCAGACGTCTCGACACACAGACAAACAGAACGGCGCCATGTCGAGCCGGGCACCAAACTGCGCGTGTCGGCTCACTCTCTGCAGCGCGTCGCCGCTTACCTTTCAGCATTTTATGTAGATGCTAAGGACGGGTGGAAGTGACTAAACCAGGAGCTGTTTGCTGACGTTGCAGCAGACAGTGCCGCAGCTGGCCGCCGTCTCAGCCTGGGGAGTCATGCACGGGGTGCAGCTCCCCTGTTGTAGGGCTGCACCAGTAGTTTCCCAGTCTTCCGAAAATGTCAGGTGGTGCTTTTGCATGGCCTCGTGATCTTTAGGTAGTCTTTCCATGGACCCCATATGTGTGGTCTTTTCACGCATCCAGGCAGCAATGTTAGATCTCTTTAAGAAAAGCAGTGTCCAGTCACTTTTACGTGTTGCTCAAGCACCACCCGTTCGCGCTAAACTACACTCACACTTTGGGAGGGTCTATACCTCTTCATATCTCTGTCTCTCCAAGATTGCCAAGGATTTCCCTAATGCACAATCGGGCTCTTCAAGCAGCTGCGTAAGTTAGCAAAATTGGCAGGCTACTAACATGTGCTTTGAGCCAATCAGCTTCAACATTGCTGGCCCTCGCAATTATGTTTCAACTCAGCGTGTGATATCACACCTACTGAGTGCGGGTAAGGCGAACAGTACCCAGCCTAACACTATCTATGTTGTGCCGCTGTGGTTGGTTGGTTGGTTATTGAGATTTAAGGGCGCATCGACTGCAGAGGTCATGCAGCGCCCATAACATAGTCACTCATATCAGGTTGTAGAACGGAAGCTGGTACTCAAGGTGACATTGTAAAATCCACTGTCGTGATATACATCATAACCATACCAGTTCTACCACATACCTGTCGTCGTATTAATGGGGCGTATACACCACCGCAAAACTGACTTCTGCAAGGAAGTGGAATAGCTGTCCCGATTGTATGAAGGGGGATTCATCCCCCAATACTTCCCGTAACGAGACTGAACTGCGCCCGAAGTGACATCTTCGCACAGGGGCAAGTATTGGGCACGCAACCAATATGTGTTGTGCTCAGGGATGCGGAGCGGGAAAAAATTTGGACGGCTTCGGCTCCGACACCGGCTCCGGCTCCGTACATCCCAAACGTGAACAATCCATTAAGTAAGAGCTAGAGAGGGCATGTACAAAAGAAGTTACCCGTGACCACTCAGAGGCGCAAACTTCAGACAATTATAGACAACTTTCCCTTATAAACCCTGTATCTATCTTTAAATAAACACCCGCCCCCGCCCAAATCACTTTTCGGTGTTATGCCCTCGTAAACTGACGCTCGCTTCGTGTCGTATTGTGGAAATCAGAAGAGGGGAGACTCGAATCAACAACACTCCTCATTCCGTGAACGGTCCAAGGAACACCAATATTGAAATTGTAATATTTGACCTCATCTCTAATAAGGTACAACAACCCGGAGATGATGCAATGAACGTAACTAAACTAAACATGGAACTATTGCATTGACTAGAATATGGTTATTGGTTAATTTACCATCATTTGATGATATTTTTACATGTTACATATACATGTATATGTAACATATATGTAGCATGTAACATGTATTTACATGTTACATGTTACATATATATATTTAAACAGTTTGGCTTTTAAAAATGCGTTTTCATACCATACCGTACCATACCATACTAGGTATAATGTGTTCATTTCACGTTTGCTAATTTTGTTTAATTTACACCTCTTTCGGAGTCGGAGCCGCCCTGCTTTTGACGGCTCCGGCTCCGGCTCTGGCGGCTCCGCATCCCTGGTTGTACTGATAGGAGAGCGCGGCACCTTTGACACAACGGCTTTTCGTCACCGCTCAGAAGGTACCGATGGGTGCCGTATGTATGGCCTATTCGCAAGCGGCACAATACCACCTCCCTGCGTCTAATGCTATAATACCACTTCAGCATAGCGCCCTTGCTCCTGCACCATGTGCAAATCGCACACCGAAGCTCCTACACCACACACAGAGGCAGTGCACGGCATGAATAATTAGTTTGTCATACCTTAGGGTGTGTCCACCTTGACATAATCACACTGCACCAATAACAAGGTTACTTACAACCTGTGCTGCAACATAATCCTCAGCAATGAGGGTATCGGAAGCATTTCTCTACCAGCCAGGTGCATATATCATCGGCATCTCCTGACGCAAGTCAAACAACGCCTCGTTATCAACAGAGCGTGAATCTTTATCCAGTGCATCAATTAATGTACGAATATTTACATTGCGTTGAAAATGTCGCCTCCGCTCCACCGCAAACTACTGGATATGAAGAGAAACATGGTTCTGGATTAGGAGCATTCCGGCCACGGGTGTCGGATGATTGTGTCGGGTGTTCCGCATAGACAGAGAAGCGCGGAGATGCACTTCTTTGGTGTCATTGGAACTGTGCTCGCAAGATGGCATTCGATTGCTCGTCCCAGGATAGGATTCGATCTCCAGCAGGCTGTTTTTCAGGACACGGATGCGCAGTGGTTACACGGGGATGGATGGGATAAGGCGTCTGTAGATACCGCCATTGGACATACGCTGCACGCTTAATGCTTCAACAACGTCGATGCGTCGTTACGCTGGTTGGTTTGCTGGAAACAAGTACAGTCACGGGTGGGGTAAACTGATTGAGCGTACGTCACACGGGATGCTTCAGCACCCCCCCCCACACCCAATTCGTGACCGCACGCCCACCTCCTTCTCCACCCGCTCGATGACCAGCTCGGCGTTGGGCTGCGAGTCGACCGTCTGCAGGCTCTGTTCGGCCGCCACCAGCCAGTCGGTGAGCTGGTTGTGCGCCTGGTCGACCCGCCTGCGTGTCGAGGGTGTAGCATGCGGCGACAGCGGAGGTGTAATCGCTGGGTGCCGGCCCCCGGACTCCGGGCCCGAAGGGACGCACATACGTCCTGCTGTGCGCCCTGGAGCCCCAAAGTCCGGAGCTCCGGCGCGCACTTCAACTCCCCGGGCGCCTGGCACAGCCGCCAGGGGCTGCTTAGAAGCCCGGGGAAGAGAGCGTGTAGCGGAATGGCACGGTGAAGTTGGTCAGGACGTCGATGTAGCGGTCGGGATGGAGTGTGTGTAGGTATGTGGTAAGCACTTGGGTACACTGGATGGCGCTGTGGATGACATTGATGTCGGGTCTGAGGGGGACGTGATAATGGGGCGGTTTGAGGTAGGTTGGGTATTGGTGGAAGGGGTTGAGGATGCTGAAGCGAGGACTTCGTGGGGCGCTTCCCTCGCTGTGCCTCTTGCCACCTTTCACCATCCCGTTCGACGGGCAGGGTGGCGTGCGATGGGACGTTCAGAGGCCCCGAAGTCTCCTCCGGAGTGGTGGAAACGTGCTCTTTCTGTGGTGGTCCGAGTACTTCGGACGTCGGCCATTAGACGTCACGTGTCCCAAGCGGGTGAGATGTTGGCGTTCGTTTTATTGGCGAAGGGACAGGTACACCGAAGTTTCGAGGAAGAATGCTTAGTTGCTCTATGAGATCACTTGCGTTTTTAATATTCGCATTCTGTGGAGCCAGTGCAGAGCTTTTTACTTTTGCAGCGTACGAGATTACGGGGTGAGACATTTTGTAAATTTCCCTAGCCTCTCTGAAAGTGATATTCTGGGTGTGCTTTATCGATATGATCTCTTTTTCCCTCATGCAACTTGGACAGGTTCGATCAAATGAAGCGTGGGGAGTTTGTCCCTTGCCACAGTTCGTGCAGGATGTCATCTCGGAGTTGCAGGATTCACTGGTGTGGTCGTAAGCACACCTACCACACACAGGACGATTCCGGCAATACTGATTGGTATGTCCGAACCTCCGACATTTGAAACATCTCATTGGATTCGGAAGAAAAGTGCGTACCTTGACGCGAATGTAGCCAACGTGGATTTCAGTGGGGTGATCTGTAGTATTGAATACTAGGATGACATTGTTGGTTGGGATCATGTCTGGCCCTCTCATCACCTTCATATTCCTTGCCCCAGGTCACACCAAATTCGGACAGTCCATCTACGATTTCTTCTTCGGCACATCTCTCAAGTCGAAGCAATTTATCACACCTCGGGAGGTATTTTTTGTTTTGTGAGGCTCTATGCTGTTTGGTATGGTCTCGTCGATTTTCCCGCCATCCTTCCGAACACTATATATAAACTCAGACACCAGCAATCCACTCCTCCTGCATGTGCGAATTCTACCTCCCAGGAGCCGTCTCTCAACTTTTCGCAGCGCAAAACCTTCCCAAATCGGTCGCATCCGTCGCGTCGCTGGAAGGGCGACAACGAGGCGAGTGACTGTCTGTCCTCTGAAAATAAGAATGCGTGGGACAGTAGAACGACTGGTCTGGCCCCTACGGGAGGGACCAGGATTTTTGTTGTTGTTGGTAGATGCCATACATTATGTTGTTGTTTCGGCTCCTCGAGCGCCCCACCGCATAGGACCCTACTGAGGGGACGCCTGGGTCCCGCGTACGGGAGGTCGCCAGGCGCCCAAGGAGCTATACGGGGCAGGCGGCGCCTTCGCCCGGCCGGGAGAGAGAGACTCACCACCCCGACCGGGATGCAGCACTGCCCACCCCTTGACCCCGGCCGGCCGGGCCGACGGGCACTGGGAAGAGTCCCAGACCCCCAGCCCGAGGCGACCAGCCACTTGGCCCGTGTGAGGCCCCACGGGCCCGCCCGCCCCTCCGGGATATCAGGACCATAGAGGTGTGTTGGTCCCCCGTCACAACTAGCACCGTGCGACGGGGGAACTCAACCTCCAGGCCTCCGTCAACCCCGGGGGACGGGCCGAGGGGGCGCGGCTACCCCGATAAAACTGAGCGGACGGGTAGACCAGGGGAAGCTGGCCTACCTGCTCGTGACAGGAGGGCTAGTTGCTTGGTTGGATGAAGGACACCCAAAGGGACGTAGCCACGGGATGGATACTGGGAAGGGGAGAGGGGGACAGGTGGTGGGGACCACGTGAGTCCCCGGAAACACCTCCGTACTTCCAAGCCCCTTATCGGGGCGGCTGTGGTAACCCGAGGGAGCACCATTTCCCTAGCCAGCCGTGTGACGAGGCTGACCCCACTGCGGGGCTTGCCGCTGTGGTCGGAGCTAATCATGCCATGTTGCGCAAGCTAATCAACTGTCTAAGCCCCTCACAATACAGTTGTTTAAGCCGGCCGCAATTATCCCAAACGGAACGTTAGCACCAGGAACAAACAAACCTCATAGCCATGTATTTACATAGGAAATTAACGGCATACATCATTGGAACGCTCGGTTGATCGGTAACGTGAGCATCGCTTACAGTGTCCGAGCCGGACGATTTGTAGACGCGATTTTCCGTACCAATGTGCCAATCGATCACGAAGACCACGAAGAACGCAGCCCACCTGTATAAGATGCGACCAAATGCAACAAAATGAGGAATTTTGATGACGGCCACGGCCAGTTCGGTGAGCTTTCCGGTGACGCAAAAATACGAAACAACCCAGATAAAATAAGGAAAACAGCCGATCTCAGCGACCAGCAGCGTACCGGCGAGTACTCAGCGTTCCGATCAGCACACACCTCGGTCGCATCGGCCGCCGTCCAGGGCCAGTCGGCGACCCGACCCTAATTTGGCCCCCCACCCGAAAACGGCCGGCGCGCGGCGTGCGTCGGCCACACACACACGCGCGCACGCACACACTCACAGTGGGCGGGCACCGGCGCCTGGGCTCAGTACCAGCGGACGGGAGCCGTGCCGCCGCCGCAGACAGTAACAACAGGCGGTATAGAACTGTGTGTCTCTCTCACACTCACACAGACACTCTGTCTCTCTGACACGCACGCACGCACTCGGTCGAGAGGCGGGCGGCACAGGCAGGAATGACGGCCGCGCGCCGCACCAGTCTCCCGCTCCCCGGCTCGCCGCCTCTCAGTCCTCCAACAAGTCCTCGTCCAGATTAATGTCCTGTCGGCAAAAGGGCGTCCGTTGGATCAGGGGGAGCGCTGGTGGAAAAGCTGGCGTGCTGCTGTGTATGATGTTTACACAACGCGAACGTATTTCAGCGTGGAAGGCCATGGGGCTTCTCCGAATGTGTACGAGCTGCACAGAAAATGAACGCATCCTCGCCCAGCTGCATACAACTGCAAATGGTATCGTGACGTTTGGTGTTGGTCAACCACGATGGAGTGCATATGCATAAGTTGATTAGCTTTCTGAGTGCTAGGGCGCATTGATCAGGTTTGATCGCTTAGTGCCGATAACCCGCAATATGCCTGGGCCTGTTCTCAATTTCTTGGGATTCCTAACTGCATATACTCGAGGCACACACACACAACAAAATATATGTTACGCCGCACCAACGGGCAGCGCGTGACAGGAACATGTCTATTCCGCCGCGTAGGCAGACGCATGTGTGGGCAGTGTAAACGTCCCAGGAGTGGAACCACTCACGACAGCACAGACCACATCGCCACCAGATCAATACAGTTGGCGTTGCACCGACATTCCCGCGGTACATCTCCAGCCGTGATTGGCAGTCAGGGGTGGAGCTTTGCCAACGCAGTTAGCGGTGCTCATAACATCCGACCAACGCAACCCACTCCCCACGGAAATGTCTGATTCTCGTCACTTCACATTAAAGCTCTGATAAATTTCATTTTACCTGTATTTTCTCAAAAACTACTCAAACTCATACCCAAGGCAAACATCGGATCCTTTCACGATTTTTGTCCTCTTCCAATTTGAATGAGGTGAATGTCGTAAATTTATAAAAGACAGACACCAGATAAAGTTGCAAGACCAGTAATGATGGATTCAGCTAAATACGTGTTTTAAATAAGACCTTACCTTTTATGGTCTACATTTTATCACCTATTCCACTAACATGGACCTCCATTCGATGCAGAGCTGTCAACCGCAAGGTCTGTATTTGCAGGTGAAAAAATAGATGCCCAAATTGCATATTAACTACTATATGGACTATCCAGATTACTTCTCCGATACAAACATAATTTTTTTTTAAATGGCAAATTACCATTATTCCTAGGTTCAAGATCAGAATTTTCTCCAAAAACCCTTCAGATTCTGTCGCGGTCGGTTAGGTACAGAAATCCCAACTGACAAGCCACTAACTTTGCCGTCAAAATCTCCCAAAGAAAGAGTCCAAATCCCGCAGGCTGAACATTTTAGTTCTACTAAAGAGGGAGAAAACAGTGGCTAAGGAAGACAACAACCAAGATACCCTTATCGGATGCAAACTTACACGGTGAAAATAGCGCAACCCCCTTGACGTTATGTTTCTGGTGGCACGTCAACCTACTTTTCGAAATCGAACTGACGAACTCTGTGGTAATTATATCATCGGGTAGAAGTGTCGCTTCGTGTACCGCTCGGGAGACCACTCCTCAATACTAATTCACCCTCCCTCATTACGACTCCAAAGCCGGTCAAGGTAGTTCAGTAGTTACAAATTTATCACTTAGCCCAACGTGAAAGCAGACGAGTATTGAGCTTCCCCATGCTTCATAATCGCAACTAAAACCATATATTCTGTTACTTCCCTCGCTAACCAATTTCGTAAGAAATTGCCCGGGATACCGAGATTGTTAGTTTTGTTCTCAATATGCTTTGATAACGCAGCTTTGCTGTGGGAAAATCCTGTCGGCAACCATAATATTATTGTTAGTTTGGTTTATTATTTGGGCATTTGAGCGCATCGACCAGAGCCGTAATATTCTAGCCCAAATTAAGTCTTCAACGGATTGTAGTGGTGAATTTAAGTCCTAGAAAATCAGATCATGGAGGAAATAATGCACCACAATACAGTCACGGAGCGTAATCTCCCACCACCGTGCCACACTATTCACTAGTGACACGTGGGAGTTCTCTGCTGACACCACTTGGCTGGAGTGGTTGGGGTTGGAGTTGGGGGGGCAGCGGCCTGATGTGAGACGCGGTGACTGGGGCCGTGCCGACCTAACCATGCCGTCAACAATGAACACACTGCTGACTCGACAGCCCACCTCACACGTAAGCAGCAGCGCGCCCCCTCCCCCGCCGGCCGGACCGGGTCATGTGCTGACCACACCGCTGGCCAGCACCGGGAGCAGGCGAGCGAGACGGCCTCTACTGTGTTGGCGCTGCACCGTCACCTCGGCTACACCGTCACACCACAAACACCGCCTCTACACCGTCCACACAGACCGGACAGCACCTCGGCTACAGCCACACCGCCACCGCACCGCCCACACAGACCGGACAGTACCTCGGCTACAGCCACACCGCCACCGCACCGCCCACACAGACCGGACAGTACCTCGGCTACAGCCACACCGCCACCGCACCGCCCACACAGACCGGACAGTACCTCGGCTACAGCCACACCGCCACCGCACCGCCCACGCAGGCCGGACAGCACCTCGGCTACACCACCACACCACCAACACTGCCACTGTACCGCCCACACAGGCCGGACAGCACCTCGGCTACATCACCACACCGCCACTGTACCGCCCACACAGACCGGACAGCACCTCGGCTACAGCCACACCGCCACTGTACCGCCCACACAGACCGGACAGCACCTCTGCTACACCACCACACCACCAACACTGCCACTGTACCGCCCACACAGACCGGACAGCACCTCGGCTACACCACCACACCACCAACACTGCCACTGTACCGCCCACACAGACCAGACAGCACCTCGGCTACAGCCACACCGCCACCGCACCGCCCACACAGACCGGACAGCACCTCGGCTACAGCCACACCGCCACCGCACCGCCCACACAGACCGGACAGCACCTCTGCTATATCACCACACCACCAACACTGCCACTGTGCCGTACACACAGACCGGGCAACGTGTGGATCACCCGGCTACATCAAACAAACACCTATACAGACAACAAGCAAACAAACAACAATCAACAATAGCTAAGACACCAATCACACAGGGTGTTGCTCTAATCACAATATATTCAAACGGTACACAACACACGTAAAGGGAAATAATACAGGAGACAGGATGCATGTGCCATATAGTATGGTACCGGAGATCGGACGTGTGGAGCGCGGAATGCAGGGCGTACCGAAACGAGATGGCAGAAAGCATAAATACACTGGCTGCCCCCGTTGCCCACATGTACTGGATGCTACGGGGTGCAGGAGCTATGGTACGGGAGACACTAAGCAGGCAGCAGCGTGCGCGGGAGTTGGTTGGTTATTGGAGTTTAGGGGCGCATCGACTACATCGGTCATGCAGCGCCCTAACGCGGGAGTGACGGAATACGCCCGTACGGACTGTAAATAATTCGTTTATCAAAGGGCGAACGTCAATTTTTATTACAGACGGTATGCTCACGGCAAAGGGTGTTGTAATATAATTTTAACTATTTTCTAATGTCAAGCGGACGTTAACGTCTGCAGTCTTATACATCAGTGCGGGTCTAGTGCGATACAGAACAAGTTCATTTTAACATTACACAAGGTGCCATCAGTAGCGTTTTATTAATATCATTATTAACATACAACTTTTACTGTCTGGCGCGGTTGCGTGTGTGGGGGGTGGTGGCGCACGGTAGAAGTGGATATATATTCAGCTTATAGAATAATTTATTGGGGGGATTGTAGTTGCGTAGATTAATGCGGTTGTTTTCATTATTTTGTTCTCTATTTTTTTTTTTTTTTTTTTTTTTTTTAATTTTTTTTTTTTTTTTTTTTTTTTTTTTATTAATAAAATTTTTTAAATCCAAGACTGATCAGATTGGTCAGGGCGGGACTGGGTAGGGTAGGACAGCGACACAGGCCACCCGGCAGTGGACGACGAGGTCAGCTAACAGATCTGCCACTGTGACAGACCAGATCTGCCACTGGCCAGATCAGATCTGCTGCCGCCAGCCGCCCAGAGTACCGGAGTACACCGTTCATCTCATACAGTCAGCACACCAGCTAATGGTAGGCATACGCTCGGTACGTCCGCCGCCCGTGCACGTGCAGCTCACTAGCTATCGGCAGACCATCGCTGTTACTCCTGCACTACGGAAATGCGAACTGGCCAGCTAGCGTGGGGACCGTTCCTGGGTTTTGGAGCGATATCTTGGTCATATCGCACCTAGCGAGGCCGGCTGTCCCACCATTTCCCTCTGGCTGAGCAGTGTGAGCTGTGTGTGTGAGCTGTGTGTGTGAGGGGAGGGAGGGAGGGTAGCGGCAGTGGCTGTGCAGGTGCAGCGCCGATGTAGCGCCGGCCGGGTCGCGCGGGTCACGTCGACCCACTGGCGGCCGGCTGACGACGCATCGGCCGCCACCGGATCCGGCGGCACCTGGCCGCCGGCGGGCCGCTGCCGCCGCCGACAACAATGGCCGCACTGTGCTGCACTGCTGACCAGAGGCCGCCGCCGGCACCTGCAGCCTTCCGGCCGGCGGCGGCCGCCAGATGCGCCGCCGATCGGGCCGAAACCCGAGCCGAGCCGGGCAGAGCCGGGCCGGACTGGCGCCGCGACACTGGACGGCCACACAGTGGAGACGGATGGGCAGCCCGGCGCCGGCCACGGCTCGCCTGGGTCTGCCGCGGCGCCACACGCACACACACAGTCGCCTCGTCTGGATCAGCCGCCGCCCGACTGCACGGCGTCACTCACCAGAGCCACGCCACCAGTGAAGCGCCGCATCCGGCGGTAGGAGTACCACACAGAGGACGGTACCGGCACCACACAGCTGACGACAGCGGCACCACCCGGCGGCACTACTCGCCATCCCGGTCTGACCTGGCCAGGGTCGGCCGGACAGACACGAACCGCCCCAATCAACCAACCTATCCTGAAATATGACGCCACTTAAAGACAAGAGTCACAAGCTGGCCGGGATGCTCGGCAGCCGACAGGCCGTCACGTCAGCCGGTCGGCAGCGCGGGCCGGTAACGTATCGGTGTGCTCGCCTCATCTGCTGCCAGACGAGGCGTGAAGCCGGCGGGCGGCGGGCGGCGCCGTCGGCCGCCGCCGGCGCGCCGTGTTCGTGCGACCCACGACGGCAGGACGGGCGGGCGGTAATTGGCCGGCGATTTACGGCCGGCAAATGGTGGCGGCCGGCGCGCGAGGCGGCCGCCACCATGATGAATGTGCCGCGCCGCTGTGTCAACAGCGGGCGCTGACGAGAGAGAGAGGGGGCGCCGGCTGCCGGGCCGCTCTTCATCCCACCGGCTCACCGTACCGGTCAACGATCACGTCAGGTCAGCGGCACTTGTCATAGTCAGACCACAGGACCGGGTCACATGCTCGGAGCAGGTCAGCCGACGGGTCAGATGATCCAGACAAGTCACGAGGATTGGCTCGGTGGCGAGTATTCGAATGGGCGATCAGCTAAGTGTACTTAGAAATGTAAAGCGCAATTACTTTAATGATCGTAAGCTTGGACAAATTGGATGCGGGCGTTTGCACGCGTACCGGTTCCTCTTGCGGACATCTGAGGTGGATCCGAGTCAATCGCCATGTTGGAACATACGAGTACTTCAGTAGAGGGACGTGTGAATAGCCTCACCCCAGGGAGGGGTAAGCAGTGTGCCTGTAATATTAACATACACCTTAACCGGAATTGCCTGGGAATTTCCTAGACCATTGTTGGCCGCGTACAGCTGTTGCATACTGGTACAAATATACTCGTCCAGGTACTCTAAATGCCAATGAACAACACACGTAGCTGACGTTATGCCATATAAAATATCACGATAGATCAAGTACTCTGGCAAACCACCAGCACAGGCCATGCTATATTAAATATTTTGGTCGATCAAGTTCTCTGGCAAGCTTCCAGTCTCCGCTGTGGGTATGTTTTTGAGATCCGCAGTGCCGCATAATTTCTCACCCTTCGCAGTGCAGGGGGACAATTTGGCCCTTCACTAACTTATGCTCTGAGCTAAATGTACTGCTCATCCGCAAGCAAACTGTTCAGGAATGCGAATATTGCAGCCAATATTGCGAGCTACTTTATTCTGCTCATGATGCACTGAGATCTATGAGAGCCGGCATGGTTTCCGCAGCGTATAGATCCCAGTCAATTAGAAGGCACGATCTTCTCCCATCAACACCGGGACATCACCGGACACGATGGTTTCCCATCAACACCGGGACATCACCGGGCACGATGGTCTCCCATCACCACCGGAACATCACCGGACACGGTGGTGTCCCATCAACACCGGGACATCACCGGACACGATGGTGTCCCATCACCACCGGAACATCACCGGACACGGTGGTGTCCCATCACCACCGGAACACCACCGGACACGGTGGTGTCCAACCGCTATACCAGCGCAACATATAGATAGAACGCCTCAAATTATATGAACAGTGGACTTGCTGCACATTCATGAGCAGATGCTGGCGGTAACGATACAACCTCCTGCGGCCGCCCAGGTCGTGGTCAACACGGTTATCGATGGGTTCCCGGTCTACAGCTCACCTCCAGGCTGCAGGTGAAAATCACGGCCCACTATTGACCGACAAATGCGCAACACTCAAGGCAGCGACATTGCTACAATTGAGACTAAAGAGAGAGGGAGGGAAGAGCGACAGGTAATTGTCAATGTAAACATTACGTCCACGGACGTCACGTAGAATCATGGGCCTAATATCCGAATATCAACACCAACCGAGGATAATTTTGCTGACGGGACCACGATTGAGGGCGTCAATGTTTCCTGACCACACATCACCGGCCAAGTAGAACCTGAAGAAAAAGCAAGTAGGAAAAACAAGCGTTCCGGAGATGGAGCACAGCCATCCGTGAGCCGGTAGGAAGTTGATGTGAGGCGTGTTCTTCGTGTAATAACGTGGCGACATGCGTTCAGCTCAACCAACACAGCGCCCGGAGCCGCAGGAGTCGCTAGCGTCGGCCATTACGGCGGCTTATTTTCAAACAGACCTAATTGATGCGGCTATTTACCGGCACATCCAAACAAAACAGGACCAGCCCCACCTGGCCACATAAATCGCGCCCCGCCGCCGGAAAACAGCCTAATGGAGGCGGTACCTCACCGGCGGACAAACGTGCCGAGAGAAGACGACTGGGGTGTCATGGTGGGCTGCCGAGCGGCCCTGCCCGCTACCGTCAGTACATCTGCCCGCACATCTACCGCACATACATACCGGTATGTCGGTACACCGGCACATCCACACCATCTGAACACCGGCACATCTATATCGTCCGTACGCCGGCGCATCTATATCGTCCGTTCATCGGCACATCTACATAGTCAGCGCTCCGGGATCTCCATGCTGCTCGCACACGGGGATGCCTATGCCGTCCGTCAGTGCACGGGCTCTGGCCACCTGACTAAAGTGGCGCCTGGGACGAAACCGGTCGTAACTAAGCTGTGACCGAACGGCAAAAAGTGTCGGTTAATAGTACGTTGTACTTTGTGCCCTTACTTGTAATTAGGTGTGACCATACCAAGTTACGCCGTGATCAGGCCGTGACCCAGCGTCTTGGGTCTCGGGCGAGGTGCCACTGTGCCGCCTACGCATTGGTCACACGTACGCAACGCACGGGTATATTATTTGTGATGATGATACGCCCATGTTCACCAGATGCCAAGGGCGTCTTTCAGTGCGTCACATCTTAACCTCATGCCCTCAGCTTTCTGATGTTTGCATGCACTACTTTGGAAGACCGTAGCCGCCCTCAGTTCGTGGCGTTCTGGGGGATGAATCGGTCGCGGTCAATTCTGGCTAATTGTTCCACTTTATTTTGAAGGTAAACTTCAGTGTTATATATTCCTTTGTCTAATACATTGTACGAGAGGAAGCCTGAACACCAGGATTTCTAGAATTGACACAGTTTAAATAGAAATAGGTTCGTTATGGGCGCTGTATAACCAACGGAGTTGATGCGGCCACAAACCCTAATAACTAACTAGCTAACCGGTGTCCTGGGGTTCACTTTTCGTAGTGAAAGATAGCAGGCGAAAACGTGGGAAAAAACCCTGATAACGTCGAAACAATACGGCAATTTGATAGGAAACGTGCGGGCAAAGAATGACATTCACAGATGAACACATCTGCTGGCAAGATTGTGATGGTACAGATGATAGGGATCGAGTACGAGTATCGAGGATCTCGCGTAGTGAAAACGTAGCAGCTACTAAAGCTAAGTGCTGTGAGGTCCACGGAAATCAATGCAGGAAGTCAAAGCACCGTTCGCAGGAGGTCAAAACAAGCTGATGGCAGGTGTCGTTTTCCACGTACATTTCTACATTCTAGAACATTGCCGTGGCCAGACAAAAAAAAACAGTCTCAGGCCGTGAACAACGTTTCATAGAACATTGCAACACTGATAACAACCATGGGGACCATGCGTACTCAGTTCAAATTACATGTGTGTGGTATTTATCACCGGAGAACGTGCCCAGTTGCCACGAGCGCCGAACAGTGATAGGTGTATGGAGGCACTAGTGAACGTGAGCATCGGGGAACGTGACCAGTTTTCAACTGGCGTCGAGCATTGAGAGGTGCGTGGACACTGGTGACGTGCTTCTACAAAACACATGGCACGTTTTGTAGAATTTGAAGGGGAAGGGGGGTGGAAAAATTGGTAGGTTCTGAAGTCATCAGGAGATCCACAAATAAATCGACGGAAATTGAAAAACCAAGCATGACAGATGGTGCTCAGACACCAAGCACAAGCAGTATGAGGCAGGCAGCTTATGCGAACGCCATCTTGCTCGAGCATCATTTCCAAAAACAAAATACAAATGATTCATAGTTTTTATCGCCTGCGCTGACGACGAACGCAGAGCCTTAAAGCCCAGCTTAGTAACTAAATAACTAACTGGCAAGACGTAAAGCCAGGATGTGCTCCAAAGGCAGCATCCCACTCCGGCTCCTTTGTACCTAGACATCTGCGAATGTTGATTGCGGGCAAATGGTACACAACTCAGCCCAATCATCAGGACACGATTGGAGAACGAGTCACGGGGCACTGTGCAAGGGTGCAAATGAAAGTGAAGTAAAATATACCGGGCGATATCGCCGGTGGAAAGATGCTTAGTCTCACGCCGGACGAGTATACTGCTTTGAGAAACAAACACTACACGAGTGGCGAGGTTGTCGAAGATGGGTGTCCTTCAGTGTGGGAACGAAGCTTCGCTCCCGCGCAAAGGACGATGCATTTGATGTGTATTGAAATTATACTATCATATGTCCCAATAATGAAAACTCTGTGCAGAACCTGTAGTCCCTGAGCGAGTAGTCCCTGAGCGACAGAGTATACAATTGCACGGTAAGGGTAAGGATAACGAATGCACTATACAGATAATATAGCTACTAGACATTTCTATTTTCGCTTTGCCAAATCACAGAAAAATACAAAAAAAGGTTCATAATAGTTGCACATCCGCCTTTAACACTCGCACGTCCGGTGGTCCGCTCCAACTTCGCATGTCCGGGGGGCAGATGTCTGCCCCCCTAAGATATCTAGAACTATGCTAGCTAGCGACAAACGGAAAGCGGTGTTGGATAGCTGGTGACGAACTCCATCGAAAGTGTTTCGATCATTTTTTGCCTCAAGTCAACATTCAGGTCACTGGGTCATCATAGATCAAATTCGACCAGATCAGGTAGGAGTCCGATATTGACACATATCTCAGGACCTGTAACAGATAGAAACAAACGCCGAACGCTATTCTACAGTCCTTGAAATGCACTGTCGACAATAGTCGGTGTAATTTAAGGTCAGGTCAACCGAAACTCAGGTCAAGGCCATGAATTCATGGCCTCAGGTCCAGGTCATGAAGTCGCCTAGGGAGGTCGTGTAATGTATCAATCGACACGTCTTGGCGATACAAGCACGATGACGGTAATTTCAGCCTTCTAGCTCAATGCAGTGCGATATAATGCGCAGAAATGTGTAGTGATCTTAGGTGACCTCAGAGACCTTGGTGAGGTCACTGAGCAAAAATGTCAGCGGTAACATTGAGCATAGCTTCCATCTACATGCCACAACCATTGTGAGATCATTCCGAGCGCAAATATGTAACCAGGAAACATTTGTATATTTAACCATAACCCTATAATCCTCAGACAGACTTTATTGACGTCATCCACAATTGACTTGTGGCTATTACGACATCGCGTCAAATAGATAAAACAACACAGCACAAAAGGTAAAAAGGAGGGTCAAAATCACAGACTACAAGTTAAACTATAAAAAAAATATATATATATAAAATAACAGCAAGTCGAGCAGTCTATCAGTCCGGCGCGGGCGGCACGTCACGTAGATATTCCCGTAGGTGGCGACCAAAGATCGACACGGGAAGTCGCGTCAGCTCAGGTGGCAGTGAGTTGTACATGTGTGGCGCTCTGGAACTAAAGCGTCTCTTCCCCATCTCGGTGCGGGACCGGGGGACATACAAGTTGTGGTCTTGACGGGTGGTCCGGTCACGTATCTCCGCCATGGTGGTGAGATCGTGAGCCAGTGACTCTGGCTCACCATGGAGACGCACCTTGTGTATGAGGCGAAGGGTGTGATAACTCGCCAGGTTCTCCGCGCTGAGCCAGCCCAGCCTCCTCAGCAGATCCGAAACGTGGTCAAACTTTTTGCGGCCGAAAATTACCTTAGCCGAGTAGTTGATAATTTTTTGAATGCGAGATAGGTTCTTTTGGCTCCGTTACCATACACAGAAATACAGTAGCGGATCTGCGAGAAGATCAGAGCATTGACCAGCGCGGAGATGACGGCAGGTGGAAGGTGCCCCCTCAGATGCGACAGACCACCCAGAACTCCGAAACAACGCCGAGTCAATTCTGAGACGTGCGAGTCCCAGCTGAGAGAGCGATCGAAAATAATACCGAGATTTTTGCATTCCGAAATGGTGGGTAGATGATGATCGCGAAATTTCACTGTGACATCCGGTAAGGCACGCAGATTTTGTGGGCTGCCCAACATCATCAGCTGTGTCTTTGCTACGTTAATTTTCAGTCCATTTGCTCGAAACCAGATATCGAGGGAGGCCAGAACTGTTTCCATATGAGTGACAACATTTTGAATTTGAGATTTCTTACCACTGACCAAAATTTGGGTGTCGTCAGCGTATTGAACAACTACTGCACCTTCGGCGAACAGGCTGAGGTCGTTGGCGAAGACGCAGTAGAGGAGAGGTCCGAGAGATGATCCTTGAAAAACGCCGATGCTGTTGGGCAACGGGGCAGATTTATGGACGACACCCAGACTGTCAGCGAGGCTGACACTCTGGGTGTGGTTCTGAAGATAAGCCGAAGACCAGGATGTATCGATGCTATGGAGACTCAATTTTGACAGGAGTTTCGAGTGATCTATCACATCAAAGCACTTGCTCAAATCCAGCAGGCAGAGAAGGGACACCTCTCCATGGTCACATGCGGATAGGATCTGGTCAGATATGGAGGTCAGTGCGGTTTCCGTCGAGTGACGAGGACGGAAGCCGTGCTGAGTTTGGGAGAGGAGGTGGTTATCGGACAGGTAATTGTAGAGTTGCTGGTGGACGGCACGCTCTACAATTTTCGCAATGACTGGGACGATGGAGATAGGACGGAAATTGGAAGGGTTACAGGGATCGCCGGACTTAAAGATGGGATGGACGAGGGAGTGCTTCCAAGAATCAGGAACATCGGATTGGGTAATGCTGGAATTGACCAAATGCAGGAGCACCCCACCTAACGAGTCGAAGCACACCCTGAACATGTGGATGCTGATGCCGTCTTCGCCACAGGCCGACGACCCGCTCATCCCGAAGACGATAGCTCGCAGCTGAGATAGCGACAACGACTCCAGGGTGAACGCACAGGCACCGACACGCGGCAAACGGCAGGAGATACTCGGCGTCGCTCCCATACTCCTAACCTCGTCAGCCACGCACGGGCCCACGCGGACAAAAAATCGGTTAAGCTCATCAACTGTCGCGTCGGGCATCTTACGAATGGCCTGCTTGCCGCCGACAAATGACCTGATATGTCGCCACATTGACCTCTGCCCATCCTCACGGATTCGCCGCTCAACGTCGTTCCGGCTATCACGTCTAATCGCCGATCGTACAGCTCGGTTGGCTTCCCTGTACTCCGTGGACTGGTGCCCATAAACGGTCAGCGCACCACGGCGGCGACACATCAAAGCCTTAGTTCCATCTGATACGACCGGGGCGCTAGGGTTCCTGATTCTAACAGTCCTGATGGGAGCATGGATGTCAATGGTGGGTAAAAATATGTTCAGAAAACAGTCCCACTTGAGCGTGACGGAGGGAGAATTAAAAAACAGAACTCCAGTCAGCCAAACAAAGATCGTAAAGCAAAGCATTCGGATCGGTACGGCGAAAGCAACGCGTGCGAACGGTGGCGCCGCTCGGTCTGGATCTGGGCACATCGACTGAAAAACGAACGAATCTATGCGGACTAAAATGACAAAATTGTGTACGGCAGTGCTGCACAATGTCACGACAGTTGGTGATAACTACGTCAAGGAGAGAGCCAGTTGAATAGGTGGGCGAGGTCACACACTGAAATAACGAGTAATCAAAAATAAAATTAGACAGCACACGCCTACCTTGGTCCGAGTCTGGTTTCCGTAAGTCACAATTTAAATCTCCGCAAATAAAAAGTTTGGACTTCGGATAGTCAACAATCACACGCTGGAATTGTGCTTCCAGGTCTGCAAAGTCCGCTTTCAAGTCGGTCAGATTCCGTCTCGGTGGACGATATGCGGTGCAGATGATGAATTGGCGCTTGCTGTCTGGTTTAACCAACATCCACAACGTCTCCAGCTTGCTGTTGGGATGGTTGGCAGCCGTTGTGATTTTCAGCGGAGACGCGTTGGTACCTTCCCTGGCGGCCAGTGCCACTCCTCCGTACCCTCGCCCGTCGGGGCGATCGGCCCGGTACAGCTGGTACCCAGGCAGCAGCAGCAATCTGTTGGGCGTCTCAGGCTTCAGCCAGGTTTCGGCCAGGCATATGATGTCATACTTGTTGCGATGTAGTACTTCAGACATTTCCAGTAGTTTTGGCTTAATGCTTTGGATGTTCAGCAAGCAAATCTTGAGTCTTGAACTGGGAGCTGGCCATATATTCCTCTGTCGGCGTTGGGCGCCTTTGCTCCCTCGCTTCCTCGCGCCAGGCGCGCGCCTGCCGCGCCTGCGCCGGCGAGGGTGGCGGCCGGAGTTCGCCGATAGGCCGCCTGACATCGCTGACCCAATGCCGGCGGGCACGCGGTCACCCAGCGATGTGCCGCCGCCTCCAAGGTCACCGGCGGGAATGCGCCGGACACCAGCCAGGGGCAGGCGAACAGCAGGGGCCGCGACCAGCACGATGACACGGACCACAGCCAGCAGCACAACAAGCCGCAGTATGTCTCGATGGCTGAGAAAACATATCAGTCCCATGATAGTACCAAAGACGATGATGCGTCGTCGTCCGCCAGCTGGTAGATCGCCTCCAGCGGAGCCGGGCCGAACGCCACTCGAACTCGCTCACGTTCGCACGTCACACCCCAAACACACAAGGACGGCACTAGAGGCACGGGTCGGGCGAGGAGCGCCGGCGCCGCGACCCGACCCCGGGAGCGGCGCGCGAGCGACTGGTAATGGGGAAGCCATGACCGCGACCTGACCTAAGGTCAATGCTACGAAAAAAACCGATATACATATTATGGTCCTTGATGAGATCATGGCGTGTTATAAGTTTGAAATCAATCGCCCAATTATTGTGGAAGGTATGCCACCTAGAACTCCGAGTGTAGTTGGGTCACTCCGCCTGACCTGGTGACCTGACCTGAGATGACTCAGGATTAAAAATGTATGAGAATATGCGGAAAAGATCAATGAACAGCTATGCGAGGTTTGCCCTTGCTAACCCGATTAGTTTGGCGGCAAATAAGGAAAAACCGGAGGGGGCAGATATCTGGCCCCCAGACGTGCGCGGGTTAACACTAAGAAATATGTGACTTGGAACGTTGCTTTAATCTAACCACATAACACGCAATTATAAATGCGACGTGATGCCAATACACCATAATCCCGACTTAACCCGGAATTGTATATTTCAATATTCCAGGATACAGGAATCGACATCCCTAACCAGCATGAACCGCACGGTCCGGTCCGAATTAGCCCGTCTGGAGCCGACCTGAGTCAGCCTAGTCTAATTTGTCACAGTATGGACTGTTGCGTCCAATTGCATTACACCCTACCCTATTCGTCCTTTATCATCCTATTCCTATTCTATCCTAGTCATATATTGGGTTCGGCTGGTCTGGTTTGACTTGAGTTGACTTGGGCTGGCCTAAATTGGGTAGGGTTGGCTTGGTTTGGCTTGGTTTGGCTTGGTTTGGCTTGTTTTGGCTTGGCTTGACTTGGCTTGGTTTGACTTGGTTTGGCTCGGTTTCGTCCAGTCCAATTCTATTCGGCTTGGTCCGGTCCGATTTAGCCCAGTCGGTCCAGACTCGGTGCGGTCCGGTCTGACCGGGCGCGGGGCGCGGTGCTGGGGACGGGGCTGTTGCCGGAGCTGGGGCCGGGGCCGGGGCTGGGACCGGAGCTGGGACCGGGGCTGTGGCCGAGGCCGGGGTGCGGGGCGCAGGGCCGGGACTGGGGCTGGGGCCGGGGCCGGGGCTGGGGCCGGGGCTGGGGCCGGGGCCGGGGCCGGGGCTGGGGCTGGGGCCGGGGCTGGGGCTGGGGCCGGGGCTGGGGCCGGGGCTGGGGCCGGGGCTGGGGCCGGGGCTGGGGCCGGGGCTGGGGCCGGGGCTGGGGCCGGGGCTGGGGCCGGGGCCGGGGCTGGGGCCGGGGCCGGGGCCGGGGCCGGGGCCGGAGCTGGGGCCGGGGCCGGGACGCCGCAGCCAGGCTGGCAGCGGCAGCGCGCGCTGTCCGAGCTGACGCCTCACCTGCCGCCGCCGCCGCGTCCAGCGCGCATGGCCGACAGGTCAACATGACACGACACGACACACTGCTGGCAGCGCGCCGCGCGCCCACTGCTCGGCACGCGTCAGCACACACCGATCGGCCCGCTCGGCCGGCTGGTGGTGGGCATTGGCTTCACGACGCGAGAACTGTTCCGGGTCACATAGCGGTGCTAACCTCTCACTTTGGACATGTCGCGGACGAAGGGTAGCGAAAGATGGGACTCGAACCCACAACATTTCGGCTGGGAGATAGACACCTTGTACTGGACTATTCGTCCGGGTCGGCCGGCTACCTACGGCCACGCTGGCAACAGCCTGCCCACGGCGCCGCTGTCATGACACCAGCCAACTCAACCCCGCTCAATATCGACATGGCTGGCACTGACCACCACTCGACTACATATCTAGCAGGCACTCCTGACAGTCATGTGAAGTTTCAGAACGTCAGTCACTTCATTTTCCTGGCTTAACTAATTTAAAGCTCACAAGAGAACTGGCTCATTCAGAGAATCGGACTTGTTTCCTTTGCATGCTGATCGCAACAAAAATGTTTTCCCACGAGAGATTTACGACCGATCACCTGCCGGTTCGAAAGATGCTATTAACGCTCCTGGTGACCACAGCTCACGCTGAAGACCTAGCAGCCATCCACTCGTGTCGCTTGAAAACAATGTGGTCGTTATTCGAGTGCTCGTAGTTCTAGAAAGCGAACGAATTGGGGCAAGCAAACACAAACAGTTATACATGCAAACAGCCATTATACCATCGAAGACATCATAGCAGGTTTGATGGACTCGGATGTCTGCGTTCGTGAGCATTCCGAAATTCTCTCCACCAGCTCCACAGCCTTCGACCACACCGCTATTTTCCTACTCACTCTTGCTCTGACGCACACACTACCAGCCTGTAGAGTTGTCTGCCGTTTGGTTTTGGACGGCGCTTCACACTGGTTGGTGGATGGTATGGTAGGTATATAGCCCACGGCACGTACCGTGAGCGTTTGTCAGGGTTGGTGGGTAACACACGTCCATAGGAGGCATCGGAAACGTTTGGCGCGCGTTGAAAATAAAGAAACGATTTTAGATGCGTGTAGCAGACGTTTCCGCACTCGTGTATTAATACAGATCGCGCGCTACAACCGACGTACCCCACAGCTGACACCCTACGAGTGTTTCACGGGAGCGAAGCTCAGACCAGTCCTGTCAGTGATTACCTGCCGGGAGCGGCTGTCTGCTGGGAGCAGTGATAAATTATTAGTGAAATGGGGTGGAATATACCACTTTCTGAACACCCAATCGACATCTTTGTCCACGAAGTATCGACATCCTGATCCTTTATGCGCGCTTATGAAGTCCTCGTGTTTCCTTTCGAACAGTAGGGGCCGTTTGGTTGATTTTGGTTGATAAATTTGATTTTGGTTGATAAGTATCATGTTCATGCCCTCGATAAGGAATGGTGATACACGAACATTTTGCAACGCAATTTCAGGTTAAGGGATTATCTGTGATGCGATATGGCATGCAATACCCGTTTGTAGCATAGGTACTATTATCTCTGTCCAGAATATAGCTCTTCCTAAATTATGAATCTGAAAACAAATCATAAAGGTACGGTCATAAATGCTTAAACCATTGGTTCAAATTTGAGTCTGAAAGACATCAAAAGCACTTTAAATGTCACCAATTCCATGTCAAATTTCGACATCCTACTGTGCTTGTTTCGACATCTCACACCTAACGAAACCCTGTTTGTTTGTTTGTTTATTGGTTGGTTCACGACACACTTTATGCACATTCACGGCTAATGGCGCCGCCCACACTGTTTCGCCGGTGGGCCGCGGGATTGGGAAATGTCCTGAGTGGCGCTAGAGTCGAACTCGGGACCTTTGGTACCCAATTAGCCCGACACCTTAACCACTCGGCCATCCCCGCCCCTAACGAAACCCTGGCTGGGCGCGATTGTCTGCTGGGAGCGACCATCTGCTAGGAGCGACTATCTGCTAGGAACGACTATCTGCTATGAGTGACTGCTGGGAGCGACTGTCCGCTGGAAGTGACTATCCGTTGGGGGTGACTACCTGCTGGGAACGACTATCTGCTGGGAACAGCTGTCTGCTGGGAGTAGCTGTCTGCTGGGAGTGGCTGTCTGTCGGGAGTGGCTGTCTGTCGGGAGTAGCTGTCTGCTGGGAGTGGCTGTCTGTCGGGAGTGGCTGTCTGTCGGGAATGCCCATCACGGCCGCCGTCCGTGAGCACTGTCAGTAGCCAGCCAGACCATTCAGTGCTGCCGCTGGACACGCCGGCACGGCCCAACACACACGGCTCGCTCCTCCGGCACTCACCCCTACATCCAGGTCGTCGTCGTCGCCCAGGTTCATGTCGTCCAGGTCGAGATCCAGCTCCAGCTCGCGCTCCATCTTGGCCGCGTCGACGGTCAGCGGCGGGGTCTCCGCCGGCGGCGCACGGCTCGCTGCAGGGACGGCGGCCGGTGCGGCCGCTACCGGTGCGGCCGCTGCCGGTGCGGCCGCTGCTGGTGTGGCCGCTGCGATGGGCGCCGGCGCCGCTGGCGGTGCGGGAGCCGGTGCCACCCGCGCCGCCGCCTCAGACGACGGGTGGTCCGTGTCGGTGACGAGGGGTCGCGCCGACGATGTCGCCTCTGTCGTAGACGGCACCGAGCCGGCCGCTGCAGACACAGTGCACGCCAGGTCAGGTTACGGGAGGCTAGGCCACATGTCAGGTCACATGCTAGGTCACAGGATGCCAGGCTGTGGGGATGAGGTCACGGCGAGTACGGTCACGGCAGAACTCCATATTCCCAGCCTTGGCACTAGTGTTTTAATGCTGTTGATTTCTTGGATGACGAGAGAAGGATCGTCAAACGATAAAAAGCCATAGTCTGAATATTTGCTGGGGTGGGATTATGGAATACTAATGCTAAACAGTGCTTTATGGGGTGTCCAATGCTAAACAGTGCTTGCTGTGTGAACCCTGAGAAGACCATCCGGCCTGCGAATTGCAATCCAGCAGGAAAATTTTGACTACCAACCCGACCGACCCGTTGCCTCGTCCCCATCCTGCCGGGTCAGTGGCCAACTGACCTTCTGGTCGGGGGCTACGCGAGCGCGTAGCGACTCGAACCTAGTCTCACCAGAACAGGGGGGACCAATGCAGGCCAATCTTTTCACCAACTGTTCCATCGAGTCAGCAAAACCTGGTCTGGTGAAAGTCATACCTACACTAGTGCTATTCGGTCTTGATAAATCTTCTAATACAATCATACAACGGAAGACATTGCAGCGTATAACAGGATGAATGTCTTCCAAATCAATTGCAAGGAGCAAGTAGTACTGCAGTAAACCGTACTATAGCCATGGCCATGACACAGTACTGTGGTGAACTGCAATACAGTGCTGGTGGGCTAACTAATGCAAACAATAATCTCATTCATAAAGTAAGCCTCCACACCTAGTCAACTGTAACAAATGATTTAGCATGCAAAGTTCGAATTTAGGAAGCCATCCCCCATCCAGATCGTAGGAAGCATCTAGCAAGGAAGCACTACGAAGTTTCCTCATTTAGCATGAGTCAACAGAAACGAAGCGAAATGTCAGTTACCCATCTAAACCACGCACGAACAGCCAGAGAGCAGCACTAACCGCAGTCGGGGTCCGACAACTCTCCAATTCCATTCTCCTGTGGCTCCTCTGGTGGCCGATACATGAACTTGCCGGCCTCTGTGGCGGCCGCCGTCTCAGCCAACATGTCGCGCTCCCAGTTTGGCTGAAACACCAGCACTGTCATCAGAGATATACAGCGGGGTGAGGGCAACTGGTCCCGTGACCAGTCCACACCACTCGAGACATAAATATCCCCGGTTGGAGCCTCGGGCACCTCGACCGGCTCCAAATTTGCCGCCCTGGTAGCTCAGTTGGTTAGAGCCTGGCCTGCACCGGTCTCCCCTGTATTGGCAACACAGGGTTTGAGTCGCTTCGCGCGCTCGCATTTAGCCCCCGGCTGGGAGTGTCAGTTGGCAGCTGGCCCGATAAGGCCGGGGACGAGCTACCGGGCGGCCGTGTCGGTGCATTGGCGGCACGTTAAACTTTCGGTCTAAATTCTGCCGTTGAACTGGAGCTCATGAATCGGGTGGTGGGGCCAGGGTTCACGCAACAAGCTCTGCTTAGCAATAGAACCCTGGCTCCTCAAGCCACCCCAGCAACAACTCGGATCAAATTTATTAAAAAAAAAAAAAAAAAAAATTGCGACACCCAAGTCGACCCAAAGCATGCGTCCAAGGAGCAATGTGTAAATACACTATTGGGAAGACACCTGAGTTAATGATAGTAAGACTAGATTGACATTTTATGTTCTTTGAATTATGTGACTATATATAGATACAGATTGAACTATACATAGATAATAACATATTTGGACATGGATCACAAGCCATGGAAGAAATTACTTTTGCAATGTTCACTTGCCGATGGCTCAAACTGAACTATGAGCGGTAACGGAAAATTAACTTATATTTTAAGAACACCTATTTTACAGTTGCAATCAATAGCATAACACCCATATTCACAAGCAGTGCGACATAATAGAACCATGTCCACTACATGTGGAAGCTGGTTTTGTCTATGGCAAGCACACACGAGAAATTGTATCATGTTTTGCTATCTTCTGTCAGAATTTCGTATTCACGTCAGGATAAGTTGAAGGTGAAAATTTCGCCTAGCTGCGAAACGCAACAGCAAAACCATGTGAAATAAACATGGGTGCTGAGAACACCTACACCGCGTCGGTGTGTTCGACGTGAACATTCTCGCATGTGCAGCTTAGCTGGCGTGCTGCCTACCAAACACAGTGTGTCGAGTAAACTTACATGTCAACTGAGCCGCGGAGCCGCAAGGTGCAGCGTATCTCAGCCCATGTGTGTTCGGTTAAATATTACACAAAGGCCGACAGCCGTCAGCAATCGACCCGTGTACGCTTCGATACGCTGATTGAAGACCAATGGTGCAGGATACTATATGCTTAAAGTGGACGGGAAGTGCCCGTCGGGCTGGTACCGCGAACGATGCCCTCTCCCCCACACACACGTGTGTTGATCTCTTTAGGGCCTTGCCCGATCTGTGTCGCGTGCCCGGCCTACGTGCCGTGGGTCGGGCACGTGAAGCCTGCGGGCTGTAGGCCGTCTCACCGGCAGCTGTGTGGCAGCTGCTGCGGGCAGCGGCCGTCTGCGCTGCTGTCTCGCCCACTGTTCAGCGCGCAGCGTGGCCTCCCGCTCGGGGAACAGGTTCTCGTACTCCGTGGGGTCAGCCAGCGCGCGCGCCGCCTTCTCGCTGGTAGCCGACACGGTTTTCTTCCAGAGTGAGACCAGAGTTGGCACCTCCGAAGGCAGGTACGTCCTGAGCCGTCCACAGCGCCACAAGGTCAGTGCCACTTACACAGCGGGCAAACAACACCTGTGCATGTGCCTGGCCGGTAACTCGGTGCTCGCTGGGCTCTGACCGCAGCCGTGCACAAGTCCGTCGTCACACGAGAGTCATTCGTGTGGCCGTCGTTACACGAGGACAATTCTAGCTCAATAGGTACATAGTCACAGCGCCAGCACTCTCACAGCCCCAGGTATATATAATCTACCTAGACATGCCAGGAACCAAACGAAAGCGGAGTGGATCATCCATCTCGCTCCCCACGTGTTCGCGGATTCAAAATGATGGTGATGAACGCGACGGGATGCTTAAAATGGCACAGGAAAAACACCGCACCTATGGGTACTTAATGCTGGCGTCGTTTGCGCTTGCTTGCTTAATTTATAATTTGATACTGTACGATATTTGGCACCATCTGCTCGTGTCACTCGTGATGAGATGAGGAAGTTGAGATCAGGGCCAAGGAGGCAGCGATGATGACGTCACAAATTGAGAAATAATGCATGAATTTAAATACGTGGCGGAGGTACTTCCACACCGTGACACGATTGCAAACTTGCAAATAAAATGCAAGCACTAAATGTATGAGCAGAAAAGGGTGAAACATAACACTTGCTGGGGTGTTCAAAGCTTTTGTGGACTGCGAGTCAGCCTATTGCTAAAAGGCTCGGTACGCCAGCGACAGGCAGCTGCAGAAGGCCGCTCGCTGACCTGGCAAACAGCGCCGCCTCGGGCAGCCGCCCGCTCTGCACCAGCACGAGCAGACACTGCTCCAGCTGGCCGGTGATGAAGAACGACAGGAACGCCACGTTCTTCTTGCCACTTGCCGACGCCGAGACGCCCAGCTTCGAGACCATGCCGGCGTTTCCTGGAGGACAGCGTGAACGTCACGCTCAGACCCCGCCAGGCGCCTGCAGTACCATCAGAGGCACACGGCGGACCCTCCCAGGTACCTGGCGAACCTGCACAGGCACCAGCACACGCCAAAAGGTTCCAACACCTCTACACCACCAATTCAAAAACGTGTCCGTTTTTTTAAATCCAAGAACGACTTGATTTGTTTCAGTGTGACATTCGATTGGTAGCACGACGTACTCGCATGGGAAGTAGACCAAATATGCAGTACAACCATTGTTGCCGACTCAATACGATTAAGATAGCATTGAGTTAAGTTCATCTACCTGAACTGGAGTAACTGGTACCCCTCGTGAATAATAAACAAAGCCAGTATATCGCTGCTACCGGGTGTTTTTTTCCCGAGACAGCAACATTAACCAAGGGTGGAAATAAATCGAGACGGTGGGGCGGGGACAGGCCGTGAGACAGCGTGTTCATGGCCTCACCAGCCGTGAACACACTGTCTCACGCAACGCAGAGATACCCACCACCACGTACAGGGGATGGACTCTTTCATGAGGGAGAGGCAAATGTTTACTTTCATGTTAGGCGGACTTCTAACTTCCAGGTTGTAAGAGCTGCGGGGATGAACTGCTTGCAGCAGATGAACTCTTACCTACACAAGATGGACCCCTTCTTGTGAGGATGGGCTCCAACCTACGGGGAGGAATTCCTATCGGTGGGGATGTACCTGTGGGGATATGATAGGCTCCACCCTGCAAAAATGAACCCCTACCTGGAGGGACGAACTTCTGCTTATGGGGATGGACTCCTAGATACGGCGAATGAACTTTCCGCGGACTGGAAGGCGCGGCAGATCGGGGCCTCCTCACATGTTAAAGGGAGGTGGAGGACGGGGAGGCGTTGTGCTAGGAAGGCTGAAATTTGGCGCCATTGGAGCCTATGGTCACGGCTTCCCAGTCAAATCTGTGAGGCCCTGGCGCAGATTGCCTGTTACCTGTGGGAATGGACTCCATTCCACTTGAAGCAATTGCATTTCAAGATACCGTAAATTGACCACTGGCGGTGTCAGATGGATGCCTATATGCAGGTACGGACTTGTACCTGCGGCGGTGGCCAGCATCAGCAGACCGCCGAAGTCGTTTGCCTTGTGCAGACACTCCTGTGCCATTCCCAACTGACCCTTGCTTGTGGCCAGGTCAGCTAGCTGCTTCCATTTGCCCTCACTCTGCAAAAGTCAAGTTACAAACTAACAACAGGCTCTGTCACAACCAGCGCTGCAGGCAGCTCAGATGAGGTTGATCTTTTTTAAACATCACAAGAGAACAAACTGTACGAAATTGCACTGCTTCTTGTGCCATGAGGAAGACTAAACATCTGTTTGTTTGGTGAATAGCGTATCAAAACGATCAGGCTTGTTCATTGTGCTTATTGAAGTGATTAATACCCGCAGAATATCCAATTAATGCATAATATGTGTGCAACCAAGTGTATTTTGTTTTTATTTCGTTTCATCTTTTTGACTGTGGATCCAGAATTGGAATTCAATAGTCTAACCTTCACCACAGATTGAAGCTTAAATTGCAGATAAAAGCAACTGTCGGGTGAAAGAGCATATCAGAGGTCGAATTTCTACACAGAAAAATCGGGGCTTGAGCTATAACTAAATCAGACTGCAAGAGGCACACAACAGCAAAACAACAGTTGTGGCGAGAGGATATTCACGAGCAACGCATATAATCAACAATATACTATGTGCTCCCACGGACGCACGTGGAATTTGTCTGGGTAGACGTCTTAGCAGTTCCACCTCGGAAAAAGGACACCCAAGTAATGTCGGAGCACACGTGATCAGTGGATAGATGCCAACACCGGCGGACGGTTACGTGGGGGATAGCCGAGGCCTTCTTGGTTGGTTATTGGTTTTACGATACGTCGACCGTTGAGTCATGCAGCGTCGCCAATCTCTCACGCCGATTGGTCGCGGACGAAGAGTAGGACAGGTGAGACTCGAACTTACAACCTTTCGATTGTGAGACGAGCAGCTTACCCATAGACTACTCGTCCCCAGCCGAGGCCTTCTGACCTTCTGCTCCCGACAGCTGAGGGTCACTGACCTGCTGCTCCACAGCCAGCTGGTAGGCGGTCTTGAGCTCACCCAGCTGTAGCGCCAGCTCAAACCGGTGCTCGGGGTCGGTGGATACGGCGAGCGCCTGCTGTCTGAAGCCCTGCAGCAACACAAACGCACGCACCTTCAGACGTCACCAACCACAGACGCACATTCAAGTCACCACTACATACTCTGTGGCGACTGATACACGGGAAAACCCGCAGAGGTCATCACCTCCTACTCCCGGGAGTCACCAACACTCATACCTTCAGATGTCACAGACACACGGACTAACCTTCAGGGATCACCACCACAAAAGCACACTCAGAGACGCCGCCGACAGATGGAAACACCTCGAGTCGTCTGACCGTGAGCCACTTCAGCTGTCTCTCGCGGTCCAGGTGCAGTGCCCGGACAACCCACCTGCTTTTCAAGGAAGTGTGCGACCCTGGCGCGCTGCTCCTTGGGGATGGTGGGCAGGACGCGGTCGGCCGTGTCGAAGTCCTGTCTCATCACGGCCGTCTGGTATTCGAGCACGGACAGCAGCAGCGAAAACCCGACCACGTTCAGCTCTTTGTCACCCAGGTACAGCGAGTTGTCCTTGGGCAGGTATCCGAGAAGGTACATGGTCCTGGCGGCGGTATAGGACCAGGTGTCAGGAGGTACCTCAGCCGGTACCTCCTGATACAGTACTCACCCAGTGTATTCGTGTGCGGCATCCACCGTACAGCAGTGATCCGGTACAGTAAACATTCTGGCTAGTAGTGCCAATGTCCCGTACAACGGGACATTGGCAGTCTCCCCGGTGCTACAGGGGAGACTCTCGGCGGATCTACAAACACATCAGCAGCTAGCAATACCAACAACCCGACAGCCCAATTGAATGCTTCACCAATCCAACCAAGGAAACAACGTTGTCGCGTTGATGCAAGTTCAACTACGTTCAAGTGACGTTTTAAATATGGTATGGGTTCTACACACACCAAAAACTCTCATTATGTAACTGTTCCGGTGGAGAAAATGAAGAATTAAAGTTCAGCCGACATCGTTCAAACAACTGAACTAAAGTCATCCCAAAATGCATGGAGTAAAATAGCACGATCTGTCATCGTTAGGCCATTCTGAAGCTGAAACCTCATGTTAGCCTAAGGCCAAAGACGAACTGGAACATTGTTACATGGATGAACAAAAAAAAAATTGCATTAATAAACTAAAACATCACTACACAATCTCAACAAGATCATCTGGGACATCCTTACCTCTTGGGTTCAATGTGAAGAAATGCAATGCTAGGCGTTTTACTGCGATTACTATTTATATTTCACATGCATTTCAGTTGGAGTAACAGGTTCTAAACCAAACATTTTCTTCGGCTTCAAAAATGGAAGAGGGCACATCAAAAGACAAAGGTGTTCGTTCGTGGATACTATGATAGAGCCATAACAACACACTGTGTACAATATACACAAACAAGAACAATTATCCGTAGCACTGAAGTATTCCCTCACAACATGGAAAACTGTAGAAGTGACCAAGAGATAGAGAATACAATACGGCAGGAACAGACACGTTAGAGGACCCTTAAGACCCATCGGAGCTTCTGCTCTCGGGCGATCCCAGCGATTTCATATTCATAATCGGCGGGTGCATACAAATTCAAGTAATCTCTGAAAATGATGAGGAAAAATACTACTAGAAGTTTGGATCGCTAAGAGAAACATTAGAACTGGTTGTCATCACGTTTGTCCTGGCGTACCGGTCAAGATGAGCCACCGTCACGATCTCTCCGCCCACGTAATAGTTGAGTCGGTTGACACCGTTGGTGTATATGAAGCAGTCGCCTACCCAGAGGCCAGTCTTCACTATCTCCTGCACCTCGCCCAGAACCTGCGGAGGTGTGATGCCCCATCAACACCTCAGACACCAGTCACTAATCACATCAACACCTCAGTCATCAACCAACAATCACGTCAACACATCAAGCATATAACCACCACAATTCCACCTGCTCATATACTCATCGCCAACCCAGTTACATCAAACATATATCAACACTTGAATTCACATCACCACCTCATTCACCAGCCATTGATTGATAATATGGAGTCAAGGGTGCGCCGACTATAAGGTCATTTAGCGTCCACCATTCACCAGGCATACCACCAGCCTTCCAACCATCAGTCACAGCAACGCTCCAGCAACACCAAAACCTCGACCACACCGCTACCGTCGTCGCCAGTCGTACCAAATGTTGGATAAGGAGTCGCCTTCAATGAGCAGACTGGATTGGGATTTGCAGACCCAACCAAACGACTGGGACCTACATCAGGGACGGACTGGACAGGTGTGGTGATAGAGCCGCGACCAGGCCTGGGACGTCAGGGGCACGTGGTGACAGAGCTGCGACCAGACCTAGGACATCACGGACAGGCTGAGACCTAGGACATCAGGGGCGAGCTGATATTTAGGATGTCAGGGGCGAGCTGGACGAAAAGCAACGGGGCTGCGGAAAGACCAGGACGTCAAGGGCGGGCTGGACCAAAGGCGACATAGCTGCAGACAGACCTAGAACCCAAGAGAGACAGAGCCGCAAAAAGACCCAGGACGCCAATGGTTGGCTGGATGAGTGGTGGTGGAGCCGTGACCGGGCCCAGCACAGACATAACCATGCATGCCAGTGCCGCGCCCTGGCAGCGCCACTCACGTCAAAGGCGTCGTCGATGCCGTCCTCGCTGACGCCCTCCTTGTTCTCCTGCGCTTGCGCCACCACTTCGGCAGACAGCTTCAAGATAAAGTAGCTCTCCTCGGTTGCGATACACACCTGCGAACGGGAATCACACCATTAGTGGTCATCGAAGGTCACCACCAAGCAAGGCAGTTGGCAGAGGATGTACTTCACGAGAGCAAGGGCAAGAGAACACACGCAAAGGTGGCATTCACAACTAGCTGAACACGTCAGGTAAGGCAACACAACCCTTCCTTGAGTCACTGGCCTAGCGGCCGTCTGTGGGTGTGGGTCGGCGGCCACATGGCGCCCTTACCAGCTGCCCGGCCTCGGACCAGTAGACGTGCTTGGGCTGGATCTCAATACGCCGCACCAACTGCAGACTCTCCCAGTCGTAGAAGGCCAGTCCGGACACGGATCGCACGCCGAGCATCTGGCCGCCGAATATCGCTGCCGACACACAGCGCCAGATGTCAGCACTGATCAGAACCACTGTCAGCACTGATTGGAACCGCGACCGGCACTGATCAGACCGCGACCAGCACTGATCAGAACCCCTGTCAGCACTGATCAGAACCGCGATCAGCACTGATCAAAACCCCCGTCAGCACTGAACAGACCGCGACCAGCACTGATCAGACCGCGACCAACACTGATCAGACCGCGACCATCGCTAATCAGAACCGTGACCAGCACTGATCATGTCACAGTCAGCACTGATCAGACCGCGACCAGCACTGGTCAGAACCCCTGTCAGCACTGATCAGAACAGCGATCAGCACTGATCAAAACCCTTGTCAGCACTGACGATACCGCGACCAGCACTGATCAGATCACGGTCAGCACTAATTAGACCGGGACCAGCACTGATCAGAACCCCTGTCAGCACTGATCAAACCGCGACCAGCACTGATCAGATCAGTTAGCATTGATCAGATCACCATCGACACTGATCATAACACAGCACTAATCAGGTCACAGTCAGCAGTGACCAGACAGTAGTCAGCACGGATCAGGGAGCCAAATATCCTACCATGAGCGCAGCATCCAACACACATTGCCTGGGAACGGCCACACAGCGGAGTCGAGACAGCCATCGCGGTGTATGACACATATTGTCGGGGCAAAGCGGCCGCTCGACCACACAACAGAGTCGACACAGCCACCACAGACGGGAGCGCGGTATCCCACACGTATTGTCAGGTCACGGTCACACAACAGAGCCGACACAGCCACCACAGACAGGAGCGCGGCATCCCACACGTATTGTCAGGTCACGGTCACACAACAGAGCCGACACAGCCACTACAGACAGGAGCGCGGTATCCCACACGTATTGTCGGGTCACGGTCACACAACAGAGCCGACACAGCCACTAAACAGGAGCGCGGTATCCCACACGTATTGTCGGGTCACGGTCACACAACAGAGCCGACAGGACCACTACAGACAGGAGCGCGGTATCCCACACGTATTGTCGGGTCACGGTCACACAACAGAGCCGACACAGCCACTACAGACAGGAGCGCGGTATCCCACACGTATTGTCGGGTCACGGTCACACAACAGAGCCGACACAGCCACTACAGACAGGAGCGCGGTATCCCACACGTATTGTCGGGTCACGGTCACACAACAGAATATTGTCGGTCACGTAAACAGAGCCGACACAGCCACTACAGACAGGAGCGCGGTATCCCACACGTATTGTCGGTGAGGGGGCCCACCACAGAGCCGACACAGCCACTAAACAGGAGCGCGGTATCCCACACGTATTGTCGGGTCACGGTTACACAACAGAGCCGACAGGGCCAGTGCGGGCAGGCCGGCGGCCGGTGGGCGCCCTACGAGCAACACATCGCCTCACCATCACAGCCGAAGTCGGGCTTGAACACCTTCTTCTCCTTGAAGTTCTTGAAGAGTCGGATGGTGGTGGAGTTCTCGCGCACCGCATACTCGGAGGAGTCGAGCGCCCACACGAACTCCTGCGCCGAGCCGAACGCCTTGTTGCGCAGCGCCATCGCCGTGTAGATGATGTACTCGCCGTCGCCGCACACCACCACAAATCTGGCAACGCGACCGACACACGTACACGGTGAACCCACGCGCCATAGCTGGTCCAACCACAGAACAGCCAAATTCCAAGGACTTCTGTGGCGACCAGAAGTCCCGAACAAGCCAACTGATTTCTGCAGTCCTGTTATCTTGAATTGTAATGAAAAGTTTGCAAAAGGGTATCTTCTGCAAAGTTAAATACAACTGTAAAAGCTTGATGTTGTGGTTAAAGTTACTGAAGATAAGGAAGAAAAATAATGAGCTATCTGTTGATGTTGTTTGCACCACGCAAATAAAAGATCCCCAGTAAACTACCGGCGTACAACTATACGTCCACGTCTTTCAAAGTCACAGCAAGCTTGAGGAGTGCAACACTCACATGACAGCTACACTTGTGGAAACCATTGACAATGATGAGCAGAAGCACACCTCAAGCAGCGGACCAATCATATTCGATCTAGGTTAATGAGATACTGACCTCCCGTTGGGATTGTGTGCTATGGTCTGCGGGTATATTTCACAGCTGCCCATGTCCTTCACGGCCAGCGGTAGCCGCTCGCCATCGGGCAGCTCCGAGTCGGCGATCGCCTTCAGGTTCGCCTGCTGGATCTCGGAATGTTTGGCCCAGATGATCTTGCCGCTGGAGTCCATCGACATGGCCGGCTCCTCCCTGCCCACCTGGCGGCCGAACACGTGGTCAGGACGGCGGCCACTCCGCCGCATAGCTGGCGAACAGCCCGTCGGTGTACCGTACTCCCCGCAAGGGTGATGCGGCGCGCGACACGGCGGCCCACCACGGCTCCGAGGGCGGAGCCAATCCTCGTCACAGTGACGTCAGTCCTGTCAGACCTGTCGGCTGGCCACCTGGAGGATGGCGCCCCGATCCGCCCACCTGGACGATGCTGCTGCCCTTGTTACGCACACTTGACTATGATGCTGGTCCCATCCCGCCCACCTGACTATGATGCCGTCCCCGTCCCGCCCACCTGACTATGATGCTGGTCTCGTCCCGCCCACGTGATTATGACGCTGGTCTCGTCCCGCCCACCTGACTATGATACTGGTCCCATCCCGCCCACCTGACGATGTCGGCCCCGTCTCGCCCACCTGACTATAATACTGGTCCCATCCCGCCCACCTGACTATGATGCCGTCCCCGTCCCGCCCACCTTGCCCACGGCGTTACTCCGACCCGCCCACCTTGATCATGATGCTGCCCTCGTCGTAGCCGATGGCCACGTTGTTGGTGGCGCGCGTGGCGTTGATCGTCCAGACGCGCTCCAGGCCGTAGTTGAGGGTCGACTCGAGCCGGTAGGTGTTAGCGTGCCAGATGCGGACCGTGCCGTCCTCAGAGCCGGTTAGGATCACCGGCAACTCCGGGTGGAAACACACTGAAACACGTTGATGGTCCAGATGATGGTCCACCCGTCACAACAACACCCACACAACGGACACATGCCCCAGCCTCCAGAGAGGATGTTCACTACAGTTCCTCATAACGTCCGCATCGAGGGTGACAAGACATGTCCAGGGTATCAAAAGTCATCTTGAGCCCGACGTTGGGCGTGTAAAATCCTGAAAAATTTGTGCTAGCTCAGACATTTTCAACCGAATCAGACACAACCTACGAATTTCTGAAGGCAGTGTAATATCGTGACTGAAATACATGAAATAAGAGAAATCGTCGCTTAAACCTAGTGATTTTGCTTTCTGGTGCAATGTTCTTTCATTTTGCACGTTACTTATTTGCTGCTTCAAATGTGGAGGCAGAATGATATAGTAGGAGGAACGATAAGTTCGCCATAGTAGGAGTTGAATAATTATATATTGGATGGGTGTCGCCTTCCATGTGTCAATTATCCGGGGTTGTGGACTTGTCAAGTCTCTATCCAAGGCGCGCATCGTCTTGCACTGCGCCAGCGAATGTCAATACGAAGCATCATTACATCACTGAAGCAGACCATTCGCCACCAACGGCGCTCACCGGCAGAGATGTTCTGGGCGTGGCCCTCGAGCGTCTGCACGCACGTCTTGTTCTGGTAGTCCCAGATCTTGACCATGCGGTCGTCGGCGCCCGAGATGAGGTACGGTTTGTCACCGCCATGGTAGTAGTCGATGCAGTTGACGCCCTTGTCGTGGCCCTCCAGCGTGAAGTTGGGCGTCGCAGATCCCAGCTGCCATACCTGGTGAGCAAATGCACAGAAAATACACAACACGACATAACTCCCATGTTAAAAAACTACACATATGCGGTTCCGTTATCATACATCGGATAATATCTTAAAACATGACCTCGTTCTGCAGTGACGATAAAAACGCTCATTTTTCTAACTTAACATATTGTTTTCGCTTTAAAACGTACAGCTTGCAAGAGGGCTGCGATTTGCGATGGGCGATGGGCGCGGCGGGCACCATCCACCCTTAAATATCGAAGCTGAGGGCTAGCAACATGCAACTCGGAAATGAGATGCAAACTAGGGTCGGATCTGAAAAATAACCTGCCGCGAAGGGAAGCTAGGATGATGGTAAATCAACATGATAACCGACCACCACAAGATAATCCAGCATACGAGGTGCATATAGTAAGCATCTATTTCGCAAATGGGATGTCTATTTTGACCTTCACTCAGGCAGCTAACTTGAGCATCACTACTTGTTTAAATACCCTGCACCCCTTCCCACCCCGCCCCACTATGATCATACATCTATGATCAGAAGTCTGGAAATGATCTGCATGCATCATGACCTTGAGTCTAGAAACAAATAGGCACAAATATAAATTTGCAGCACGAATCATTTCCACTGTTCTAATCCATCGGACTGATCGGAGTAATAGACGGCGACTGCCCCCACCCCAGGACTACCCTCGGCCGATCGCTACCTTCACAGTCCGGTCGAGAGAGGCGCTGGCGAAGGTGTTGTTGTCCTTGGGGTTGATGACGATCTGCATGACGTAGTGCGTGTGGCCGTCAAACACCTGCTGACACGTCCACAGCTTCTCCCAGTTCCACAGCTTGATCATCATGTCATCTGGCGAGGAAGCGCCCACCGTCACATCAGCACGTATGCCACAGAGGGTGGCGGGGTTTCGCCCACCGTCACATCAGCACGCATGCCACAGAGGGTGGCGGGGTTTCGCCCACCGTCACATCAGCACGTATGCCACAGAGGGTGGCGGGGTTTCGCCCACCGTCACATCAGCACGTATGCCACAGAGGGTGGCGGGGTTTCTCCACCGTCACACCACATCGCATCGTCACATCAGCACGTTTGCACATGACATCAGCACGCATACCCGTCACATCGACACGTATGCCCGTCACATTGGCACGTTTGCACGGGACATCAGCGCACACGCCCGTCACATCGGCACGTACACCCGTTACATCGGCACGTACGCCGTTACATCAGTACGTATACCCGTTACATCGACAAGCATGCCGACCGAGCGCACGTGGTCGTGGTGCCAGCTGCCAGCGTGTGCCGCACACCGACACATGACCCGACGCCGTGATATACCAGCAGAGCTATAGATCAGTGGTTGTGAAAGGTATCGTGCTCTGGTAGGTCGCCGCTCCGCTCACGAGGAAGTCCGGCGGGACCTGGCACAACACTCTCTGAATCCAGTAGTACAACTCCCATAGTTCAACAGGACCTGGAACAACACCCATCAGCTCCGAGGCACCTGTCGGTGAGGATGAGGTCATTACCCACCGTTGCTGGTGAGGGTGAAGCTAGTGCCCATAAATGTTGGTGGGGACAAAGTTAACGCCCATCGCTGTTGGTGACGACGAAGCCAGTACCCAACGATTTTTGTGTGGATAGCACAGTACCCACCGCTGCTGGTGAGGATAGGACAGTACCCACCGCTGTCCGTGAGGATGAGGCCAGTGCCCACCGCTGCTGGTGAAGATAGCACAGTACCCACCGCTGCTGGTGAGGATAAAGACAGTACCCACCGCTGTCCGTGAGGATGAGGACAGTACTCACCGCTGTTGGTGAAGATGAGGACAGCACCCACTGCTGTCGATGAGGATGAGGACAGTGTCCACCGCTGTCGGTGAGGGTGAAGCCAATACCCCCGCTACTGGTGAGGATGAGGACAGTGCCAACCGCTGAGGGTGTGGGTGAAGCCAGTACTCACCGTTGTCGGTGAGGACGAAGCCGATATCCCCGTTGCTGGTAAGGATGAGGACAGTACCCGTCACTGTTCGTGAGGATGAAGCCAGTACTCACCGCTGCTGGTGAGGATGAAGGGCTGCGTTGGATGGATGGCGATGCAGCGGATGTAGTCAGAGTGAGCGTCGAACATGTGATTGCGCTCCAGCGTGTTGTAGTTAAACACACGCACTTGCATGTCATCCGAACCAGTGATGATCCAGTTCTTCCGCGGCACAAACTTCGCCGCTCGCACCGGAAGATCGCATACCTACCGCCCGACCAGGTCAGCTCAGCTCATGCAAGGGCAGGGTGGCATAGGCATACACATGTTTATAGTACAGCTTCCCGAAATGTTGGTATATCCACAGCCAAGGGGAAACGTGGCTGTCAGCTTCACATAACTTAATTAATAGTTGCCGAGTTAATAATTCCGCTATATATATATATATATATATATATATATATATATATATATATATATATATATATATATATATATATATATAAAGGATACGTCGTCGATAACCAGCACATGTCACACAACGGCATAGTGCACAGCTGAAACATGGAATGACAACGGGAACAATCGCCTGGATCAACGACTGTACGACCAAATAGAAACACTGCTACCGGTGGAGCTGCCATCGAGCTCGTCGACGTCATTAACTTTAAACACGGACCAAAGCCAGCATTGAAGGAAAAACGCGGGGTTTCCGTACTTTTCAGCACAAAACAATTATCCGCTCCGGATAATTATTTTATATGGCTGCTGATGGCACCAGATATGCAACTGTATTTGTCAGTACTGAGCCCTAGAGGAAACACATCCACTCATGTTATACATACACTTGGTGCTTAAAATAAAGCAACACCAAAATTATATTTCTTATGCCATTTCCTACAATCACAAGCTCCAAACCCAGAAGTACAAACAGAAAATACGATCCTGGTCACATCTGCCCGAACGGCATGAACTGCCAATAACTTCGTGTGAGGTGCGGGTGGGCAACCTTGCCGCTAACTCCTCTCACTGGTCCCCTGTAGCCAGCCTCATTACTTCAGCAACACTTGTCTGACTAACCCAAACACAGTTACCTGAGGGTGACGACGGCGGGCTGCCCTAGTATTAAGATATTCGTGACCGGATACCCGTCTCAGGTCGGAAGGGCACCCACCTCGAACGACTTGATAAGCTGGGACGTCTCGTGGTTCCACACGTGCACGTTGCCGTTGTACAGCGAGGCCAGCATCCATGGCTCGCTGGGGTGGATGTCGACACATTTGACGCGGTCTGAGCGAGCCGTCAGTCTCCTCTTGATATCGAGCCGCAACGGCTGCAGATCACAAGCATAGCCGTTAACACAACACAACACAACACACGCAGTGGCTGCAGAGCACATACATCGCTGTTAACACAACACAACACACGTAGCAGCTGTCCAGCACGCACAGGAAGTGTGTCCCAAACATCGCCGTTAACACGCACTCTGAAGAGCCAAGGAAAAGTACGTAGTAGTTTTCAGGATGTGTAGGGAGTAACATGCAAAGTGACATCAATCGCATGCCAGCCATTTGCATCTATGAAAACATTCCAATTGACCAAGTTTGGTTCCATTAACCTGGCATGAACTTGACATGACTTGACCTCAGTGACCTAACATGACCATGAAGCTATATAGCATAACAATATACATCAAACAAGTGCCAAGTGTTGACAAGAACACGTCCCTTTTGCCAAGCAAAAACGTTCGGCCGATTTCCGTTTCACATTGCTTTAAACAACGCGCCGGTAATTTCCAAGCAGATGGGCAAAAATGGTGCATATCGGCGGTAAAATATGTTGTGTACGAGTTATGTACGAAAAACCAAAGGGATTTCGTACCCCCCCCCCCTTCAGAACGCGTGTTAACACAACACGACACACGGCAGCAGTTGGCCAGCACGCACAGGCAATGTGACACACACATAGGTGGCTATGTGTGTGTCACACACATAGCCACCAACACGACACATTACAGCGACAGCTGTAACGTGTTGAACACACCAGCAGTGTCCCACACATCGCCAAAGAAAAGGCTGCTTGTTTTTCGGGATTGCCCCTCAAGGACCACCAAAAATGAATGCACTTGCATTGCTCCCGGTAGAAACAAGTCAGGACGGGGTAAGTCAGGCCGAGTCAGAAACAGACTTGGAAACCAGTTTCAGAACTGTGCACGCCGGTTATGGAAACGTCATCGGCAAGCTAATGCAACATATAACTCATACCACAGCTTATTTGTAAATGTGTCTTGCCATTCTTAGAGTCATCCAAATTCAATTATCATCCATCAGCTAAAGAAAATCAGAAAATTATCTAACCTCAGGCTACTAACCATGACATAATCTCACATTTTCAAACAGCCGAGTTCTTGGTGAAAGAAGAATATGCTCTGAGCTTGGTGTTGATGTGATGGAAGCACTCAGAATGGCTGTTTGAAATTTTTTGAAGCATTGACCTCATGTCCCAGGTAAATAACCTTTGATGACCTTGATCAAAATTTGCACGTGTGCAAAACGACACATAGTAATGTACTTTAAGCTTTATGTCTGCGTCTACTGATTAAACCGCTATTCCGGAAAAACCTGCTTGTCGCTCTTGAGAGCCCCGCCCCAGGCCCGACGAGGGGTAATAGCTTGCATACGTCATGCTCCTTTGAAAACGTCAGCCTTCCGAAAAAAACACCATTTTTCATATAAGAAAGAAATGATTCTCCTCGCCTACCAAGACCACATATGCCGGGGAAAAGGTTTTTGGTCAAGAAGTAGAAAAATAGCCGATTAGGCTCAGCAGCAGGCTCAGGATGGAGAGAAGTAATAATGAATGCATGTAAACGGGGGACCGTGTTAATTTTTCGTGTTACTTGAAGGATCCTGTGATATCGGAGCACGTTTTTCGGATCTTGGCATGTACCAACAATGTTAGATTACGGTAACGAGAAAACAGTGCTCTCAGAACGTATTGCTATGCAGTGTACAATTTACCTGTGAAATGGGCAAATTACAGCACGTAGCTCTAAAGTATGTCGATAGCACCTCAACTATTCACTTAATATTTCAACAATCCGAGGAATACGTCACGTGCTGTGGAACAGTAAAAAATCAGAGTACTTAGCCTTCAAGCTATACTCGACAGAACACCATGGAAGAGGTAGAAACGTCCCAATTAATGACCAATCTAACGGAGTCTGACTCATGCGACTCGTTACCGTACTGGGTGCGCCGTCCCGCACCCGAACCGTTGGCCAGCATGACCAAATCCGAGTCGATGCTGTTTCTGCCCGTGCACGAGCTGGGTAACGTGCAGCCACACCTGCTGCTGGGCAAACCAGACGAACTGTACGCCGAGGCGACGCGGCGCGAGCTGCACCAGTTCCCGGGCCTGGCGCCGCCACAGCCGACACCGCCACAAGACGTGCTGTTGCGTCACGTGCCTGCCGCAGAGCTCCGGCGTGTCCAGTGTGATGACCAGCCGTACGTGGCCGACCGGGCGCTGACCAACTGGAAGCGGCTGCTGAGGCAACGCTGTCGACAGAGCCGGTTGCTGGCCGACCGCACCGAACGTCCGCCGGGCGCACTGTGCATGCACAGCGGAGGCGACTTCCAGCTGCGAGCGTCACGCGTGCTGCGCACCACAGTGGCGTACGGCCCAGCGGCGGCACGGCCCACTGGCGACGGCTTCTGGCGACTGGCCAGCCGGTTCGGCGGCGAGCTGCACGGCCTGCAGGAGACCCTGACCGACGAGCTGCGCCACCAGCGGCGTCGGGTGGAGCAGCGTGTGCAGGTGCCGTCGATGATCAGGGTGGAGCGAGGCACGACACCGCTGGCGGACGGCGGGACGGGCGCTCGCGCCGGCCCCTACCACCGAGCCTGTCGTGCGGCATCGCCGTCGGCCGAGGAAGACCTGATGGTGGTGGGCCGCGCCGTGTGCCGCAGTGCAGCGTCACCGCCGCCGCCGGCAGCCGACCGTCGACCCAGGTCGCCGCCGGTCGACTCCGACAGCGACACCATTCTGTCAGAAGTGTTAGATCACTGGCCGCGCCTGCTGCTGGCCGGCCAGGAGGCCGTGTTTCGGCCGGGAAATTCGCATCGCACCGAGCCGGCCGTGAGAGCCGCCGTCAGTCTGTGCTGCTCGGCCGGCCAGCTGTGCCGCCGGTACGTGCCGCTGGCGGCCGTCGGCACCGTGGCCATCCACTACCGGTGGCGGGCAGTGCCGGGGACGCGCCACTTCGCCAGCCGGCCGCCGCCACCCGTCTTCTTCTTCGACAGCGGGCCGGGCGTGCTGCTGCCGGGCGCCGTGCTGAGACTGTCGGTGGTGTTCTACGCGGCCGGCGCCGGCCTGTACTCGGAGGCGTGGGACCTGGTGACCGAGCCGCGCCTCGAGGCCGGCGTGCCGATCCGGCTGCACCTGCACGGCCTGGCCGGCCTGCAGGACCCATACGGTCCCGACCGCGCGCGACTACAGGCCGAGCTGGAGCGGGGAGTGGCACACGCGGCCGCCACTGCCATCCTCCACCTGCTGGTGCGCAACGCCACGCTCAGCGAGGAAGTACCGCCGGCGCCGCAGCCGGCCAACACACTGGCCGACCGCTTCAACTCGTCCAACCGGGGCCTGCACTACCGCGCCGCCGAGGTGCAGCAGCTGATGCAGCTCCACGCCGATGTGGCGGAGGCGAGGCAGCCAACCGACCGGCGTCGCGTCGGCAGGCGGGGCCGACGGTACGGCCGCCCCGTCCAGCCACCCATCCCGCCGCAGCCGTGGGATCTCAGCTGCGCACAGCTGAAGACGGACATTCTGGCGCTGGACAGCGGAGCGACGCGGAGCCAGCTGCTGACGCGGCTGCACAGCCTGGCGGAGCGGCTGTGGCGGCCCTCCGACTGGCCGCCGCCCGCGTCGGCCGCCGCCGTCGTCCGCTCCGGCCTCGTGATCGTGATCCAGCGTTTCTCGGCGCAGGCGGCCGAGCTGGAGGTGCGGCTGGGAGTGACGCGCGGCGATTCCGCACCGGAGACGGCCGAGCCGCCCAGCTCGGCCGCGCCGCAGCAGCCGCCCAGGCGGTCGCGCGGCGCCAGCGGTGGCCGCTCCGGCAAGAAGCGCTCGGCCAAGAAGGCGTCGTCCGGCGACAGTCGGGGACGCAGTCACACGCCCAGCGTGCAGCCCTCAAAGTCCAGTCACAATGTGGTCGACGGAGAACCGGCTGTGACGGTGGCGGCGACCACTGTGCCGGCCGTGGCGCCGGCTGTGCGGGCGCGCCTGCGACGCAGCCTCTACGCCATAATGCGCTCACTGTTGTCAGACTTTCTGGAGGACATCACCGAACCGCTCGAGGCTGTGGCCAAGCCGGCTGATGAGTTCATCATCACCGACAGCATGTGTGGTTCTCTACACTGGTAGTGATTAGACGGTGCAGTACCCCCTCCCCCAAGCCCACTGGAATCAACAATATGCGAGTGCCCGAGGTATCCGAATCCAAGCTGTCTTCACTCCGCATGACATTGGCTGATATTTTGTAAGGTAACGCTGGAGGGTCCCGAACAACCATACAACTACACTTACAAATTTAGCACCTTGACGCCAGGATCCAATATGAAGCAGATATTGCTAACGAGGCCACTTAGGTGAGGAAATGAGGCCGGAAGTGGCTATTGAGGACGAACATTGCTTAGCATCCCATTGGCAATGCCAATATAATTGCACTCAAAGTGCATTTACTCACAATCCGATCAGGTCTTCGTACATTGACCCAAACTCTGCATGAAATCTAAAAGCCTTACAAGATGTGATCATGGCATTACGTGCAAGCCACACATCAGAGTACTTTCCAGCGAAGGAGCAGGGCAACCAACTCGTCAAATGGAGTGTCATCACATTAAATAAGTTGGCCAACAGCTGCCGAACAGTGTTCGAAACTCATTAGATTATCCATCAGACTGTGCTTTCACAGACTGGCCACTAGTCAGATACTTACTCTAGTATAAACATGGAGAGGAATGGCGACCTGTGGAGGCCAATTTCCACTAGTGTTGACCGGCATAAGCAAAGTCAGTCTCCCCGCACACCTGCCGTCGAAAAACAAACTGCATACCATGCACTTGTTCGTATGGGATGCCAAATAAACAGCAGCGTGGATCACCGACTAATGCAATGTTGGGAGTGTAGAACGCAATCAAGTACCGACAACTGCTATGCAGACAGGACCAGCAGTAGTTCTAGAACTTCAACTATGGTGCTTTGCTTCCAGCTACCAGCTCCAAGCTTCGTGGGTTAATCATTATATTTACATGCTTGAGATTGTAGCAGCAATCTTTGTTTAATACAATGAAGAATGGCTCTTAAATGCTCCTGGGCTCCAGCAATCTTTGTCATACTGAGCCCACTAGCACCAAGTTGAATCCCTTGAAGCCACAAATACCCAGCCATAGTGTGGAGGTTATCACTATCAAATATATATTGTTACTTTATCGAATACTTTTCCACGGTGGTTACGTTACATAAGTACTGAATTACCGTCACAGTCACCAACATCATATGCATTATTATCAAGCATTTTAAGCGCTAAACATGTGTTGAGTCATGACCGCATGGAGTGTGGCGGACAGCAACCTTAGGTCAACAGGTCAACAACGACTTATTCAACCGCTAGGTCATATAGCGTCGCCAACCGCTTACCCCGATTGGTCGCGGGAGGACTCGGTAAATGCCGTCGGTTGCGAGATTCAAACCCACAATCTTGGGATCAAGAGCCCGACGTTCTACCAACTGAACTGCAGCGGCCTCCATGAAGTATGGATGAGTGAGCAACCTTAGAAATTCAAAATGTCATAATCTTGGTTTCATCGAACTGATTTCAATGCATGCAATCACAAAAATGGATCAAAATATAGCTCGGTCTTAGATATGTGGGCTTTTGGGTACTTCGACCAGAGTTGATCATTAGCGATATAACTCAGTCTAATATTCATTGTACAAGTCTCTGCATACCAATGAGACATGTTTATTTATGCAGACTATCATATAAAAATTTCAGTTTGGTGGTATCATTACTGGTTCTCAGCATAGTAGGACTTATATTGTGTGGACATTAGGAGAGTAACTTGCGGGGTAAAATTAGTAATGTCAATGTGGTTTACATGCTCTCAGACATTACCTGACCGCCACTACACTGGGGGACTTTCACGCAACTCGTCAACAGTGCTTCCTCACATACATCTTCATAATCAGTGAAGCGATCACTCCATTTAAAAGAAATTGATAGCTCAGTAATTTTACTAAGAAAAGCTGATGTTGGCCTGTAGCGCGGTTAGCCGTATATTGTGTAATCCTGTGTAAAGAGAGGCTAAGCACTTGAGACAAGCTGAAAAATAAATGAGAGATAATGTATGGCAATGAAACTTGACGAAATTGCTGTTTGTTTCTAACATTGGATGCCTCTTTTTCCACTTTCTCACTCAGCGATAGCTCATCTTGGTTTAAAATTTAGAAATGTCTGTAAAGCCCCTGAAATCGCCTCCATCACAGTGGAGGTGGCATACTTCAGGTCATGCCAAGGCACTATGGTCATTACCAGTACCCAGTAAAAGAGACCAGCATCAAGAAACATTGTCTACAGTCCACACCAGATGGTTCTGGTGTGAAAAGAATTCATGTAAAACTAGCTTCCATAAAGTTTGCTTCATGTTTACCAAAGTAGATAAAGCAGAATAAAATGACTATTTGGATTGTGGCTTTTAAAATTTGTGGTAAGCAATATTTACTTGTGCTAAAATCATCCATGAAATTACTGGTGTAATTGAAAAGTGGATAAATATGGGTGATAAAAACAGATACTTTCTTAATTCAAAAACAGAGAAGGGATACAGAAGGAACATACAAGGCCTACTACATTTTCATGCCATTTGAAACACTATTTAAATTCACTTCATTTGATGCAGGCAACAGTATTTGTTTCATGCACCCCACATGGTGTGGCCACATTTTTTGTAAGGGGTTAGCACCTTTGGGTTTCTCCTGTTGAAGGGGGCCTACTCCATTTCATGTTGGGCGATGCAGTCAGGGTGTGTCCAGGCACCTTCTCTGATTTTACTTGGGGTGTCTCTGAGCACATTTCTTGAATTATCTCGTAGGATATCAAAATGGTGATGCTGGTTATCAATGTAACAATGTGGTTATCAATGTCATACCACCAGTACTGAAGTGCAGTTTTGGCATATTTAGTTGAGTTGAACATCAAAACACAGGTTGTTAGTGTGGGTGTGCAGTATGTGGGTTGAATTATGGGATTAATGCGAAATTGGATACTCTTGTTGTAGGCATGAGCATTGAGCAACTTGTTGATGACAGAGATGAGGAGGTATGGATGTCTGCAAAAACTGGCAAATTAATGCTTTGATGTGTTTTATGAATCCTTGGAGTGTATTCTTCAACTACTTTTTGATCATGACTAAAGCAATGGGACCAGTCATTTCTGGTACAGATGCCTACTTTTCAGTTGGCAAGCAAAACACAAAAACAAAAAACAAAACACAAAAACTACAAAAGGAGGCTTTGAGCTCATCTATATTGCATGAAAAGTAATGCTTAAAATGAAATATTACATGTACCTCCTTTGGAGAACAATAAAATTATCCTCATGATAAAAATAATCCAAGTCTTTCAGCTGAACAGAACCACAACCCTAACATAGGATGACCTACTTTTGAAGAAAATGAAGCCTAATTTATTTAATTTTAAAAATTATGACTAAAAATACCCAATACAACCCCTTTATTTGCTTCATGGGGTAAAATGTGTACAAAACTTGTTTTGCAAACAATTTAAAGCATAAACAATGGGACACAACAATCACACAACTACATGAAATACACCCAAAACATGAACTCTGGCACACCATCAACCAAAACACTAGACAAAAGGAACACATACTAACATGATTACGGCTAGGACACACTGCACTCACACACTCCTATCTCTTACAACTCCCACGACCACAATGCACAACATGTCAACGAACCCTCACAATTAAACACATACTCATACACTGCACCAAATACAACACAGAAAGACAACCCATCACAAATTACTGCAACATGAACAACATCCCACTAAACATCATGACACTTCTCAACGATGAACATCCAACACTATACCAGCACCTCTTCCACTTTCTCTCTATCACACGCCTGATCCACAAACTATGATTAAAAAAAGAAGAAAAAAATCCAAAAGATATGTTAAGAAAGAAAAAGAAAAATGAACAAAATGGGGAAGAAAGAAAAAAGAAATGAAAAGATAAAAAGAAAAGAAAACATAAATGTTAAAAAAGAAAAACAGAAAATGGACAAAAAAGGAAAAGAAACAAAAAACTAACCCCACATGACATTTACTAACACTAACTGTTCTTACAATGTTATTTTAATACTGGTGATGACCTGACCCCAACCCCCCAACTACACCCCACCCCATGGCACTGACCAAACTGGCAAACTCTACACTTCTGCACCAGCTCAGCTTCGACTCCTACTTCATTTGCCTGAAAGACGTCTCAACTTCTACTACCTCTACACACCATTCTCCAAGTCGTTTCAACTGTCTCACAACTCGCCTCTACACAGGGTTAAAATATTGGTTTTTCGTTAGGTGTGAGATGTCGAAACGGGCACCGAAGGATGTCGAAATTTGCCATGGAATTACTGTCAATTAAAGTGCTTTTGATGTTTTTCCGACTCACGTTTGAGCAATGGTGTACGTACTTATGACTGCATTTTTATTTGCTCTGAAATTCATAATTTAGGAAGGGCTGTATCCAGGACAGGCAGAAAATTACCTATACTATAATTTGATATCGTACGCCATATGACGTAGTTAACCCCTTTACCCAAAATTACATTGCGATATGTCCGTGTGTCACTATTCCTTATTAGGAGCATTGACACAATACGTATAAGCGACATACTGCTAGAAAGGAGACAAAGACTTCAAAAGCACGCATCACGGAGCAGGATGTCGACACTTCTTGGAGAAGGATGTCGATTCAGTGTCCAGAGAGTGGTATTTTCCACCCTATTTGACGAATAATTTATCACTGCCTCTACAAGACAACTATAATCTTCTTCACTTTCTCTCATCCACACCACATTACTCCTCATACCCTTTCACCCTTAACAAACAGCACCAAAATACTGAAAACACAAACGCCCTCCAGAAACAGCCGACATCACCACATGGTGGCAGGCTGGCCAAACACAACGAAACACACACACAACGATAAAAAACAGTAAATTGCTTTCAGGAAATTTCTGAAGGCTTGGAATTTCTTTTTCCAATGCAATGTTTACCAATGTTGTTAGTGTGATGAAACCATGCACTTCATCTGCAAATGCTTGCCTTTCATTTGGCATGCAAAATAAAACAAAAAGGGGCTTTGAGTTGGGTAGCATAGCATAAAACCGCATAACCTAACTTAGCCAAACCACTCATATAATAAAATAAATCCTTCAAGAATAATTCGAAATATTTCAGGTTGACCTCAACATATTGAAACTTAAACAAGATCTATCATAACCCAACCAAGCTCAACCTGTCTTTTTAAGGAGCAAATTCAAGTCTTTCTTGAAAAAATATAAAAAATACCAAGTTAAGGTGAACCTGAACTAGCCTAACAAAACACAAGCTCTGTGCTTACTTCAGGGAGGTAAAATGTGTACAAACCAGTCTTGTGAATATATTCAAGTGCAACAATATTAAAAAGTGGTAAATTTGCAACTGAAGCTAATTTCTGACTCCTAAGAGTTGGGCATAGTTGGATAATATAGCACAAAAATCAAGGCACAAAATGTTAAAAATTGGGCAACACCCAACCTAAACTTGCAAAAGAAAAAATATGACCTGGCATAACCTAGTCTGACCTGTTTTTGAAGACAAAAAATCATTCTATTTCCATAAAATTAAAAACAGAATCTTTAAAATGTTATAACTTAAAATAAAAGCATAACATAACATAACGTAACAAAGCTTCTTGTTTGCTTCATGGAGGGTGGTTGGTTATTTGTGCTTAGTGGAGCATCAGCTGCTTCAGTCATACAGTGCCCATGCTTCATGGAGGTCAAACATGTGTAAAACTTGCATCATCACACAAAATAACTAGGTAGGTTTATCTAGCATCAATGAGCATGAGAAAAGTTACTGACTGAAATGTATACACTTCTTGGAGAACTATATTGTCCAATCATCTTAAAAATGTGCTTCTATACCATGTTCTTACAAAGAAATATATTGGGTGGAAAGTAAAAGTAACCAAATATAAGTGAGTTTTTAATCAGCCCTCCCTGGAACACTGAAAAGCAAGCCCTCTATTCTTATAATGATTGCCTATGCTGTTTTTAAAGATGTTCAATGTGCTGCTACTGATGATGGTTTCTGACAGCTGGTTCCAGTGTTCTACTACCTATTGGTGAAGAGACTCTTAACCTTGACCTGCTGTGATTAACTTTAAATTTGAAGATGGCCTCTAATTGCATCATTTCTGTTAAATTCAAACATTTACCTGAGCAATCCCTTCTCCTTACCATGAAAAAATTTAAATACCTTGATGAGATCTCTCAGCTTTCTAAATCTAAGTGAAAATATATTTAATTTGCTCAATCTTTCCTCATATGATGGGTTGCTTATGCTATTAACCATTTTTGTAGCCCTCCTTTGTACTCTCTCTAAAAGCCAACAATCTTTTCCATAACTAGGAGACCAAGCTTGGATGCAGTATTCTAAATGTGGCCTGACATATGCACATTAAAAAATTCCTGGTGACTTCCTCACTTCTGTATGATACATTTATATTTGTTGCCCCAAGCATTCTCAGTGCTTTCTTCCTAGCTTCCTTGGCATGTTCTGATGCCCTCAATTGTGTTGAGAATATCACAGAAGTCATTCTACTGCTGAGTCACTGATAGTACTTGGCCACTCATTACCCCCCTAGAACAAGCAATTGCTAGGGTTGGTTAGGTTATTTAGGCTGGATCTTTTTAAATCTTGGAAAATAATATACTTCTCCTTAAAAAAATGTTTTGCAAGGTTATAGCAAGTTATATTGTTTAAGCTAACAAGTTTGTATTATTGCACTTAGACATCCATAAGAGATGTTTTACAGCCTACTTCCATGAAGCAAACAAAGGGTTTTGGCTTGGTTGGGTTATGCCTTCCATTTAAATATGTTGGAAGTTATTTTTTGTTTTCTTTTGTTTATGGAATGGTGTTCTTTTTTAAACAGATTATGCTAGGCTGCATTAGATTGGGCTAGCTGTATACTTGAAACATTTAAAGATTGGTTGAAAATGCTCCCTTTGCTTTCATTCTTAAAAGAGAGTTGTTCACGTAATGTTAATCACATTCATAAGCATTGCATTGGAATAATAAATTACCAAAGTATTACCAGAAAATACCTGAAAATGTAAATCTACCCTAGTTTACTGGCCAGTCCACAGTAGGTTCGGTTATTATATATTTACTTTCATGTAAATATTATTTGCATGACATATTGGGGCCATGGTAGCTCAGTCAGCACAGCATCAGACTCTTCATCTCAAGATTGTGGGTTTGAATCTCATAACCAACTGCATTTACCAAATCCACCATCATCCGATCAGCATGAGAGGTTGTCCACACTGTAAGACCTAGTGGTTGAATGCATAGTAAAATAACCCAAGGTTCATGGCAGATTACCAGTGTTATTTTGCTGACCAACTGAAAATTAAGCATTTGCATAGGAAATAAATTACACCATCATCATAGTCGCTTTCATAAATATTGGATTGGAAGGATAAATAGGTAGACTTCCTGAAGCACCTTCAGCACAAATTCAACAGGAAAATATTTTCATGTCTTCAACAAAAAATGAGACATTAACAACATGCTGACAACTGGAATAGGTACCTACCTAGGTACGCCGACAAACAGGTCGGTATCAGCGCATATAGCCAACACTGGTTCTCACCATTTTGATTCCAATCCAGGTGACGACCAGCAACACTCGAACCGTCAAGGAAGTACGTACGCCTCCTGGAACAGATTACCAGATGTGGACACTCCTGGCCAATCCTTCAGCACACAGAGCGATCAAAAGATCTAGGACACCCAGCACCAAATGGGCGGACAACTACCAATTCATACACCCGGTACACCTCAATGTACACAACCCACAAAGCACGTATTCATTAGCGCAGAGTTACATATGTGGCGCGCCAGCCAACTTGTCAGGTTTATAGAGAAGAAAATAGAGATTGAAATGGAGTTAGCTCTCTTTGGTGAAATCTGCGAAATGTATTAGGAATTGTTCAAGGTTAATAGTGGTGTTAGAAAACATCCTCTTACTTCTATTATACTTTATTAAAAATAGACAATTCCAAGGAATTCACTGAGTACTTTTAGTAACTTGTCTTCGGTGAGCATTATTCTGTGGAACCAAATACATAAATGCACCTACCAGCACTTCATCTTTACGTGGCTCAAAATTTCCCTACTGAGAGCTTCCAAACACCAAAAAATTACCACCCTGTTTCAATCCAGCTTATGAATGTGCGGTTATACGGACTATGGCGGACCATGTGAGAACAGCGGACTTTAGCTTCGCAGGCTTAGTAACGCGAGAACTGTCCCAAAGATGAGGGGGACCCAATGGGCTGCAGAGCTGCACCCCTGCGGACAGCTGTTGCGAGTTCACAGTGGCGCTTACAGCAGCAAGTGCGATCAAGTCAATCGGAGCTGATCATTCATCACAGGAAACCTTCTGGTCCTCGGAATCTCTTGTGCGGCGGTCGTCTAATATAAGCAGTGGCTTCTCTACTGCAAACAATGGGTTGAGATACACCCCAAGATGCGGTAGGGGTGGGGCAGCAGGATGCGGAAGGAAAACATTCTTTTCCTGATCTGCAGTGCCCACCATCGGTATCATGGGATCGCTCAGCGCTCGTTCAGAGCTCTACTTGTGTACTGGGGGGGGCGGTGGCTTTAGGTCGCATCGACCACCCTGCAAAAAAAAACATTAGAAAACCTAATGGTATTTCTAATTGGTTATTTTCTCATGGTCCTGATGATGTTTTGCCCCTAATGGTTCTGGTGGTGTAATGGTCAAATGGTTTCCTGATGGTCCTGATGGTCTAATGATGTTTTAATGGTTCCGATGGTCTCATAATGGTCCTGGTGGTTTCCTAATGATCCTAATAGTGCCATAATGGCCCTAATGGTGTCCTAATGGTTCTGGTGGTGTTCTAATGGTCCTGATGGTGTGTAACTGTTCTCATGGGCTAATGATTGTCTGATGGTTTTTATGGTTTCTCATTGATTTTATTGGGGTATCACAGTGGTAGATCCAGAAGCCTGGCTTAGGGTGTGTAATTGCAAGATCAAATTCTGAAAAGAAAATAATCCATTAGATTTGAACAGTCATTCGGTATGGTTATGGCAATGCTTAGGTCATGAAATAGTATCAGAATTTGAGAAGATACCACCTTCGTGGAAAAATATACGCAACATTCGTTCGTTTTGTGTGGACATGTGAATGGGGCATGGCTCTTTCCCCTAGGATTGCCCCTGATGTTGCCTGCTATTTTGATTTGTATCACTTCATGTAGCACTACTGTAGGCCATGTCTGTATTGTTGCACACACTCGATATTATCATGAAGTACAGACAAAGCAGTGTAATAGCACAATAAGAGGTATTGTAAGTAAGAAGTAGTTGCATGGCAACAAAATTAAGCGTGCCACCAGTTGTCAGGATATGCAGATTTACCCGCGCCGTCTCGGGAGGGTGGTCGTTGACGACCCTCCTAAGGTTTTCCGCGGATAGTGAAAGAACGGCGCCAGGCAGCGCGCCAAAATTTGGCATACCTTTTCCCACATCAATTTGGCATATTCTGTCAAAATTTTGAAGCCAGGTCATCTAGGGCCAACGAGTTAGTCAAGGCCAAGTGAGGTCACCTCCAAAAAGTGCAACCAGTCGTCACGCTTTAACGGGTGAAGATATTTCAATGAACTTTCAGCGTTTCCTTGTCTGTAGGGATGCAACAAAAGGCACCAGAATCATTTCTCATTTTCTTCCGTTTTTGATAGCATGCTAGTTTTGCATATTTGCCCATTAGTTAGAATAGAAGATTCTGGCTGAAGTTAGCATTTGCATGGGAGCGAGTTGACTTCGAAGAACATTTTTCGGTCCACTCTATTCATGAGAAAATAAAAATTAAAGAAAACTCGAAAACTCGAAGTTCTGAAATTCAAAAACAAAGTAAAAAATGAGTTTTGGGTGGTCAAAAATCGTATTGTCATGATTAATTTCGCTTTCCTTTTCTAATTCCAAATAAGTTTGGATTTGTTTTCAAATTTCCCTCAAAATGAACCCCCAGAGGCCACACACATAATGTAAGTCGTGAAACTCTAGCGCCCATAGTTACGTCACTTTGGGGAGGGGGAGTTGGGGTGTGGTGTCTAACCCTACTCGTTGAGCGCTTTCCGATGACACCTATTTCGTTTTCGTGCGACACTTAGTTTGGAGATTAGAAGGGGTGTCTGTCGACCCCCCCCACCCCCCGAGACGGGATGTGAGGATCTGACAGGAGAGATGGGGCGGGATAATACCCTCATCAGATGTGAATTTTCTTAACTACAAATCGTATAGTGGTTCATGTGGTGATGGTTATGGTGACGCTTTAATTTGTGTCCCAGTGGTTTGCAAATCAGATAGTTTTTTCCAATTTCCAAAGATCAAACATGATTTATCACACTAATACATGTATATTAAATATGGTCAGCATCATCATTGTAGGAATATTATATAAAATTGCACACATTCGATCCAAGCGCTAAAAATGTAGTTAGTTATTTGAGTTTAAGGGCGCTTCGACGCTAAAGAATGTAATTCCATGAATCATCCTGCAATAGTTGACTGTCGAGCAGGATATATTATCAGTGTGGTGAGACCACCAACGATACCTGAACCGACGGCCGCCGATCTACGGTAGCTTTGCATCCGGCGAAGTCCCTTTAGCTCTAAGGTCTAGCAGGTGGGTCTTACACACTGTTGGAGCTCATCCACCCTTGCAGCCATGATGGAGGTGTCAAGGATGTCGGCCGTTAAGCCAATAGCGAGGAGACGTGCTGTTGCCGTGCAGTGCGCCGGCCAATCACGCCTGCCGCGAGGTGTCGCCTGCGGCTGGATGTGTGGGTCCGTCGATGGCCGACGGTAGTTAGTTGGAAAGTTAGGAAAGACAGTCGGTCGCGGGCGTACGTAGATACGGTGGAAAGACGGTAGTCGGCCGAACTTGTTGCTCGCAGTGCTGGCAGTGACGCTTCTAAATTGCTGTCAGCATTCATCATCTATTGGCCATACTGTTCTCTTGCTCTCGCACGGTGTCTGAGTCGTCACTGAATATCCATTGTCGCCTTCGCAAAATATAGCGCAAATTAACGCTGAACTTTAGACTGAGGGAATCGCAACGCGGTGGTCCTATAGACTATTCACTGGCCAATAGGAACTTCCCCACATCTGGTGCCGTGGCTGCGGATGTGCCGTTCGTAACTCGGGCTTCAATTTGACGATCAGCGTGGATGGACAAGGCAACCGAGACAACGGAGCAAAACCGTGAACGCGGGAAAATAAATAAAGCCTTCCAATAATACCTGTTCCGATTATGACCACTGTTAGAACGGTCATAAAATTGTATACTAGCGCCAAATGGTCACTGTGTACTGAGTATTGTACGTGAGAATTATTGTGTGAATATTGAGCCAAACTAGACCCATATATTTATCCACAAAAAAACAAGCGAAAAAGTAACAAACTTAAAGCATGACTGAGATTACTTTCGAGAGACTTTCCGACAGCTTTAATGAGATCAAGATGAACATCCGCGCTCAGGACATGGGCCGCAATATCAAACCCTTTACCGGTGAAAGTCATCATAAATTGTGTGATTGGGTCAAACAATTAGATCGCATCAGCTTCAGCATGGATGATGAGCAATTAAGAACACTTTGATTGAAAACCCTCAATGGACCTGCAGCCGATATTCTGCAACGCTTACCATTGCATTAACCGAACATGACCTGGGCAGAGATCAAGCACTTAATGGAAGATAGATATTCAGACCTTTGGAACAAAAGTGTTCTCAGGAGGCCCTTCATAAACTAAAACAGCATCGAGCTGAATTAGTTCAGAATTTCGGGGAGCGACTATTAACTCTAGCAAGGGAGGCTTACACTGACTTGGACAGCCCCACCACACAAGAAATTACAATACATGTCTTCAACACAGGAGTACAGAGCACCCGCCTGGCTAATACATTATACAGGCATCAATTTATGAATCTGAAAGAAGCCATTCAATTCGCGGTGACGGATAAAAATTATATCGTACGGTGGAACTGTGTCGCAGCATTAAAAAAAGAGAATCAAGCCATAGAAATTGACACTGTCCGCCCTGAACCATGGAAGACCGAACTGACAAACTAGAGAAGCGTGAGGTTTCACAAGGCGAGAGAGAGAGTATCGAAACTAACAGCGCAAGAAGTAGAAACGTCTGAACAAGAGAGTCAACCCCAGCGTGGACCACAAGTATTCTACTCCTGCCAGCAGTGTCTGCGCCCACCACGGCCTTATGTACCAAGACCAAACCATGGACTCCCTCCGTCGCGCCCTCCTACCGGTCCTAGATAATGGAAGCCAAAACCGAAAAATCCACCCTTCCAGTGGACTACCAGTGGACCAATCTGTGTAAGGTGCGCCAAAATTGGCTACATGGGTCGTCAGTGCCGTTCCTGCCCAAATCCCATAGATAGACGGAAAACTAAAAAGCTACATTGTGGACGTTGTATGACCAACGCAGTCCATGCACCCGTAAGCCCAAATAGCCAACCAAAAAGCTCCATTGTGAATGACCACCACAATGGAGCAAGGAGAAATCAGAAAGAACGACAGAGGAAGAAAGAAACGGGGAGAGAACAGACGAAAGAGTGAATGAACGTAAGGAAAAGTAAAAACCAGAGAATCATAAACGAAATCAGAAGCGCGTTCAACAAGTTTGCATTAAACCTAATGCCCCATGTGCTTGCTTAAAATTGGTAACCGAAGAACATACACACGTATGGATAGGGGAGTGGGCATATCATTGATGTCAAAAGAGTTCTTTGACAAAATTGCAGTGGATCAGATCTTCAGATTTTCAGAAGACCAAAAAGACCGCATTTCCCTCATTTCGGTCAGCGGACATCGTTAAAAAAAATATCGGTGTAGGAACATTCAGAATCGAGATGAGTAAGTTTAGACAACCATCCACATTCCATATCGTAGAAGACCTGCCGCAACAGCGCATGTTGGACAATTATTTCTTGACCGAGTTTGGAGCAAAATTGGATTTAGAAGAAAAGGCCCTGTGCATTGAAGGCAACATGGTACCGTTAACCTAACCTAACCTAATCTAACCACTAAGACCACAGCGACAAAGCAGTGAGAAGGCAAGCTCACCAGTTAGAGTCAAAGGCGCATATATATATATATATATATATATATATATATATATATATATATATATATATATATACATTCCGGCCAACACGGTCGTAATGTCCGGCAGCTGTGAACAGAGTACAATTAGTGGAACAAACTTACTGTGTACGGTCACTGAACAGCATGTCACTAATTTCTGAGAAGCCCGATTTGTTCATAGCCGAAGTGGTGGTCAAACCAGATCGACATGATGTCTACCGATACGAATTGTAAATACAACCACAAGATATTTCACGTTGCACCCTGAACAAGTAATGTCATTCGCTGAGACAATAGGCGACTCTGACCTAGAGAACCTGATCGACATGGAGTAAAACATCGACATGACCCCGTTACCCATTCCTTCTGACCCGATTGACCAAGCTCAGCTGGCTCACCTGACTGGCGCTGACAAAGCTAAACTAGAACAGCTGTTACGTGTCAACCCTCACCCATTTGCCGCACCTGATCCCATCCTTGGCACGACTGACGTAATAACTATGGACATAGAGACTGCTGACCACCCACCCATCCCTGAAGCTCCTTGGAAAACTCTATTCTCTTAGCGAAAAGTCGCATAAGATCAAATTAAAGTAATGTTAGAAGCAGGAATTATCAAAGAATCCGATAGTCCGTGGGCTGCGCCCATATTCATCGTACGAAAAAAAAAACGATAGTAATCGTTTTGCAGTCGATTGCCGAAATCTAAATAAGATACATAAGAAAAACAGCTATCGCTTCTCTCTAAATGAGGACAGTCTTGCTTTTATTGGTGGAGCGAACTTCTTTTCGTCTCTAGATTTGAAAGAGGGACACTGGCAAATGCGGATGTCAGAAGAAAAGATAGAACTGTGTTTACGTGCTTCCTTGGCCTGTATCTAAATTTGTAACGCGCCATCGAAATTCATGGAGTTGGTGAAGTGTTATCTGGAATTTAAAATGAATTTGCAACTGCCTACATCGATGACATAGTAGTGTACTCGAAAACGTTTGACGAGCATTTGGTTCATTTGGAAGAAGTCTTTCGCCAGTTGCACAAAGCCATGTTGAAATTTAAACTTTCAATGTGTGATTTTCTGAGAAAGGAGGTCCAATACATAGGACACGTAGTGTCGGCTGCTGGCATGAGCCAAACCTCGAGAAGGCGTAGCCAATTTAACACATGGCAGCACCAACCACGGTGAATGGAGTGCGCTCATTTGTCGGAATGTCTTCCTATTATAGACGATTTATCCCAGGATTTAGCAAGATTTCAGCGCCACGTGACAACGAAATATGCTGCCTTTGTTTGGACCGATGACTGCAACAATGCACACGTGACGTTAAAACAAAAAAGTAGCTCCTATGCCTGTACTGGCACATCCCGATATCACGAAAGGATATAAATTGTACACCAATGCCTCACAAAATGCGATAGGAGCGACGCCAGTGCAAAATTATAGAAAGAACGAAGTAAAGTACAATTTCTGTCAAAACGACTAAACGAAACACAAAGAAAATGGTCTGTGGTTCAGAAGGAGGCATATGTGTATGTATGTGGAGTGTCACGAAATTATGCCAATATTTGTTAGGATCAAAATTCACTATTCTGGCCTTACATTGGATCACCGCCCACTTACATTTATGAACTTGTCCGAAATGAAAAATCGCATGCTGCAAAGATTGGTAATCATGCTTTCGGAACACGACTGCGAATTAGTTATAAAAGGTAGCGAATTGCGAATAAAAGGTAGCAAAAATATTGTAGCAGATCATCTTAGTCGGGTGTACGAAACAGAACAAAAAGTAAACGAAATTGATTCAGATCATGTTCCCACGGGCGAATTCCGGAAGACCGAAAGCAGAAAACTAGAGGATGAGCTGACCAGAGGGGAACATTCATAAATGTGTTTTTTAAATGGGAAAATATTGAACGACGTCAAACGGTAGACTAAGAAATGACAGAAATCCGAGAAATCATGAATGATAAGAATTATTCAGATTACAAAGAAGTTGTTCTGCATTATATGGAATTAGATGTACTCATTTATAAAGTCAGTGAAGGGCCACGCTGCGGACCATTTCCTGAATTACATGGCACCCGGGGGTGGGGTGATTCCATGTTCTCCCCTACCAACTGACCATATGGAATGACCTATAATATGGGCGCCAAATGATCACAATCCCTAGTCCAAGACTCCTAAAACTCAAATGAGTAGAAAGAGTCAGAGGAAGAGCTGGCGGTGGAATGGTGCTTACTGGCGCGTCGACTGCAAAGGCCATTTTGTACCCATTCCAGTATAGTGCAATGTCTTCGGGACCAAGCACTGATTGATACCTTGAGATCTGCTTCTATTTGTGGGAAGTGAATTTAGCTGACAGTGTGCTGGAGTGCTGTCACTGCCAGCGCTGCTCGTACCATCAAAAGTGATGTGTCAGATCGTCCTCGTGCACACATCAGCAGCAATGGATAGTGTCATGGGTACTTTCAGAGATAGGTTGAGGTGGTTTCTGCTGGCGTACACTTACCGCCAAACTTTACAATAGGAAACACCTATGCCCACGTGACACTGTTGAAATTAAATTGCAGAATTAGCAGAGGTCGACTACAGTGGCCACCTTCACCATGCACGCACGAAGATCGGTACACAGCAAGCAGCACCGTGCGGGGCTAATGGAAGCCCCGTCTGAGCTAGACTACGGCTCCCATGCTTTCAGACTGCATCGGGGCCGCTCCTCTACTCATTATCGAAATATTTACCGGATGATTAGTGAGCATGCGAGCTGCCCGCATTGAGCCCGGAGAAAGAAGAAGCTAGTCCGCCGGTGGGATCCCTACCCGTGACCAGTTGATGACTTCTGATCTGATGATCTCGTCAGATGTCCGTATGCCCTGGCCACTGCCAGTGATGTGAAACAAAACGTCCGCAATATTTTGGGTGTCATTGTGCGTAGTCGAAGCTTCGACACCAACGTTGCATAAATTCTTTTGAGTATGTGTTGGGCTGGCAAGTAGAAGGCCCTGAGATGGGTCGGTCTACTCTGTTGCCCTGCGTTGTTCTTGTGCCCATGCTCAGAAACTAACCAACCCAATTTCATCATACCTTCACAAATCCATGCATTGGGGCCGATTTACTTGGGATTTTTAGTATAGTGACTTTCACCTTTATGTAAAGCAATTAAATTACCCGGTAAATTGAGAGCTACCATTTTGAAAATATTGCATTGCCCATGCTCGTAAACGGGCCAACTTAATTTAATTAAATCTCCACCAATCAATGCTGCATAGTCGATTTACTTGGAACTTTACAACACGGTGACCTTGACCTTGACCTAAGTTCGTAAAATAAGTGCATCTTTATTTTCAATTGGTGCGGTGTCCATGCTCCTACACTACTGAACTGAATTTCATGAAACCTTCACCATAAATCGTCACGTGGTCGATATGCATCGGCCTTTTGAACGTGTAGACCTTGGCTTTAGGTTATGAGCACCAAAAATGAAGAAAAAACATTTTACACTTTGTACCACGGCCATACTCCAAAACTACCGAAAACAATTTCATGAAACCTTCGCCAATCGACGTAACGTTGTCGATATCCGTGGGGCTTTGATTATGGTTACCTTGGTTTCAAGTCAAGGTCACCAAAATACGCAAAATCGCATTTGAGGTTATTTGCCACGCCTATACTCCGAAAATATCCAACATAATTTGATGACACATTGATCAATCGACGTAGGAGGATGGTAAATGTACTCGGGAAGTTTAAATATAACGACATTTGCTTTAGGTCAAGGTCATCAAGCTCTTTTTATGGATAGTTGCGTAGCCCATGCTCTGAAAGCACAAATCCGAATTTGACGAAAGATTCACCAAACGACATGACGTGGCATATGTACCTGGGACCTTTCAAAATAGTGACTTTGATTGCAAGTCAAGATGATGAAAAAATTTAAAAACGAATCTTTTTGGGGACTTTTTGCACCATCCATGCTCCGAAAGTACTGACCGGAATTTCATGGAACATTCACTAATCGACGTGACATGGTCGATATATTTGGAACTTTTCAATATGGTGACCTTGGCCCAAAGTCAATGTCATCAGAAATGATCGAAAATCTTTTTAATTGTTGTCACGACGCCCATGTTCAGAAAGTACTGAGCCAAATTTCAAGGAACCTTCACCAATCGACGTGACGTGGTCGATATACTTAGGGATTTTGAAAATGGTGACCTTTGATCCGAAATTCTGCTGAGTACTTTCTGAGTATCTGCGGAGCGGAAGCATTTCTAAAGGGTTTTATGCATTTTTGAAGACCTTGACCTGAAGTCAAGGCCATCATATTGAAAATTCCGAAGTACATCGATGACGTCACGTTGATTGGTGAAGGTTTCATGAAATTCCGTTCAGTACTTTCGGAGCATGGGTGGCGCAACAATCCCTAAAAAGAGCTTTATGCATTTTTTGAGCACCTTGTCCCGAGGCAAAGGTCACCATTGATCCGAGATTCAGTTGAGCACTTTCTGAGCATGGACGGCGCAAAAACCCTTCCAAACAACTTTATGCATTTTTGATAACCTTGATCAGAGGCCAAAGTCACTATATTGAAAAGTCCGAAATATTTGGACCTCGTCACGTCGATTGGTTAAGGTTTCACGAACTTCGGTTTGTCACTTTCGGAGCACGGCTGCCGCAACAAACCTTAAAATGAGTTTCAAACATGTTTTTGACGACCTTAACCTAAGGCGAAGGTCACCATATTGAAAAGCTGCAGTATATCGACCACAACACGTTGATTGATGAGGGTTTTATGAAATTCGGTTTCGTACTTTCGGAGGAAGGGCGGCAAAACAACCACTAACAATAGTTTTCTGCATTTTTAATAACTTTGACCTGAAGCGAATGTCACCGTATTCAGACACCCCGGGTACATCGGGCATTACACATCGATTGGTGAATGCTTCATCAAATTCGGTTCAGTACTTTCAGAGTATGGTCGTGGCAAATAGCCTCAATGACGATTTTGTATATTTTGGTGACCTTGACCTAAAGCCAAGCCCACCATATTCAAGGACAACGTATATCGACCCCGTGTTGTTCATTGGCATAAGTACTATGGAATTGGATTTCATGGTTTCGGAGTATGGACGCGGTAAACAGTTTTAAAATGGTTTTGTACTTCTTCGGTAACATTAGACTAAAGTCAAGGTCACCACATTAAAAAGTCCCAAGTGCATTGTCATGTCGCGTCCATTGGTGAAGGTTAAACATGAACATGCAATTTGGTTCAGTGGTTTAGGAGAATGGACATGGAAACAATTGAAAATAAAGATTTACTTCTTTTACGACCTTAGATAAAGGTCAAGGTCACCGTATTGTACAATCTCAAGTAAATCGACCATGCTGCAGCGATTGGTGCAGGTTTCATGAACTTCAGTGAAGCCGTTTTGGAGAATGGGTACCGCAACAATATCAAAATTGTTGCTCCAAATTTATGTGGTATTTAAATAACCTTACATAAGGGTGCGAGATACAATATGCAAAAGTGCCAAATAAATCGAATACAATGCATCGATTGGTGCATATTTGATACAATTCGGTTCCGTAGTTTCGGAGCATAAGTACGGCAACAACCCAGGGCAGCAGAGCAAACTCACATCCTGAGAGCGCTGTTTTTGAATTCCTGAGGGAAGCATTCATTAAATCGGGAACTGCAAGGCGCTTTGAGATAGAGTGCTGGGCGTTCTAGTGGTATGTACGGGTCGTGTTTGTTTCCAATTGTATAGAATTAAACATTTTTTAGGGATTTGAACACGATGCTGGGTGGCTCTCCATCCGCCCGATGTTTTCCTCATTAAATGTGTGCCCCAACCCCAATGGTGGCTTTACCCCCAATAATTCACCTTTGAACCTCTAGGATGGGACCCTTTTGGAGCGTGCCCGAATCGATTTCATCCTGCCCATTTACTTTACGTATATACCCCCACAATAGTTTTAAGAATTCAACACATGTGGGACTATAGATATATCTAGGTGTGTAAGTATTTCATAATTTTTGGGAACAAGCAACAGTAGCTATCATTGCAGTTTATGGTTTTGTGGGACAAGTTTTATGCATATTTTACTTCCATGAAGCAAACAAAGGTCTTTGGTTTTGTCAGAATAGGCTAGGTTGGGCTATTCTAAGTTGAACCAATTCTAATTTTCATTAATTTTGCAGCTGGAAGTATTTTTTGAATTCTTCAAATTTGTTTTTCAAATGCAATGCTCATGGATGTAATTAATCCTTGCAAATGCATACTTTTCAATTGGAAGGCAAGTTAACATCCAAAAATGGTGTTGTAGTTTGGTAATATAGCACACAACTTAGTGCTCAAAATGAAGAAAAATGTCCCATAACAATATAACATAGCCTAATGTTCCACAAAGAAAACATTTTTTAATGAAGCATTTGCAAACCTTTGTAAGCTAAAAAATAAATAAAAAGCAGCCTAACCTAGTACTTGTGCGATGCTACTGCACTCAAAGCAAATTTTGGGGCTTATTTTGCTTGTGAAGTAGGCATTATTAGTAGTTCCATCAAATTCAACACATTCATAAACATTTGTATTGGAAATACTACACAAATTCATAAAATACCTAAGGTCATAAATTTTGCATTCTTTTGTTGTAGTTTGCAATCGTATAGGCTGGATAAGTGCACAGAGATAATTGAAATACAAGTTGGGTCATTATTTATCCAAAACCAACATTGACTTGCAAGCATCTGTCTTGTTCATTTTTTGTACCTTAGTAATCATGAATTGGCACTGTATGACAAATGACATCAAAGCCCAGACATCTAACTAACTGACTCAGTCATTTCATTCAGGAGATATATGCCCAGTGTCAAAATAATGTTGTTTTTTGCTACATCTGGGATATTGAAATGAGTACAGGTAGATTGGCAATTCACCAGGAGAAAATAGCCATTCTTAATGCTTTTAAGTCCTTCAGCTTAGTTTTGAGCCAACATCATACTTTTGACTACCCTTTCCATTTGCTGTGAGAGATACCCTTGTAATTTAGGGATGCCTAAATAAATAATAGCAATCATTTAGTTAGTTAGTTCGTTATTTGGGGTTTAGGGCACATCAACTGCAGTAGTTATACAGTGCCAATTAGTATACAGCACCCATTATTATACAGTGCCATTAATAGCAATCAAATACCTATGCTGTAGGCAATAATTGTATTAACAGAACTAATGATAGGCAATCCTTCACCTGGACTTGCATTACAGAATGCTTGTGTATCACAGTCCATTATAGTGAGCATAAGCATGATGCTTATATTCAGGGTGCTGTGTATGAAGGGTGAGGTAAAAACTATCTTGAGAAGGATGCTTATCTTGTGTTCAGAAGATGATTATCCACCATACTTCATGATTCATTTATGACAATAATATTTGTTGAGTACAAAGCATCCTGAGCTAGCATAAATGGTAATACACACACACATTAGTACCTAAATATTCCCAAGAACAGAAATATCCTGACACATGCACATGCTTGGTGATGCTAAAATGTTAGCCAGAACAGTAAGCCAATTGGTCAACTGATGACATACACTAAGCCACACAATCAATGTTGAGGAATCATTGAGATCCTGGAAACACTGAAATATCTGCAAAGATAACTGCAATTCCCAAGGCACTGATGAAATTAACCCACAGGCTATGCCAGACATTGGGTTATGCTGGAACAGCATTGGATCTGCACTTTGTAATCCGGTATATGAAGCAGACTATTTTGATGTAATTGAATATCGATTTTTACCTCTTCAAACCAGTGACATAAAAATCTCAGTTTGCATCTTTCCACATAAAGATAATATAAGACATAAAGACATAATTTTTCCTTTTAACCCCTAGGGGTTTTTTTTTTTTTTTTTTTTATTTTTTTTCCTTTTCCCCCATTATTTTCAAATTTCCCCCTTTTTTAAAATTAAAACCTTTTTTTTTTTTAATTTTTTTTTTTTTTTTTTTTTATTTTTTTTTTTTTTTTTTTTTTTGTTGTTTTTTTGGGGGGTGGTTCTTGTGTTCCACTACCCTGTTGGTGAAGAAAGTTTGCCTTAACCTTGTTCTGCTGTGGTTAATTTTAATTTTGAATTTATGACCTCTAATTCATCATTTCTGTTAAATTCAAACATTTCCCCAAGGTATCCCCTCTCCAGACCATTGACAAATTTAAAGACCTCGATGAGATCTCCTCTCAGCCTTCTATATCTAAGTGAAAACATATTCAATTTCATCAATCTTTCCTCATATGCCAGGTTGCTTATGCCATTAACCATTTTGTAGCCCTCTTTTGTACTCTCTCTAAAAGCCTACAATCTTTTCATAGCTAGGAGACCAAGCTTGGATGCAGTATTCCAAATGTGGCCTGACGTATGCACAGTAAAGCTTCCTGATCACTTCCTCACTTCTGTATGATACATTCCTATTTATTGCCCCGAGCATTCTCAGTGCCTTCTTCCTGGCTTCCTTGGTCTGTTCTGATGCCCCCAATTTTGTGTTTAGAATAACACCCAAATCCTTCTCCTGTTGAGTCACTGATAGCACTTGGCCACCCATGAAGTATGGAGCCTTCATATGCTGCTTACCTACATGCATGATTTTGCACTTATCAAAGTTAAATTTCATTTGCCATTCTTCGGACCACTTCACAAGTTCGTCTAAGTCTTTTTGCAGCGAGATATGCTCATCCTGACCTGTTATTGCCCTAAAGACCTTCAAATCATCTGCAAATTTCAAAACTTTACTGCTTAGGCCACTTTCAATGTTATTTACAAATATAATGAACAGTAATGGCCCTAGTACTGACCCCTGGGGACTCCACTAAGAACATTTTGCCATGATGACTTTGTACCATTTAGCATCACTCTTTGCTGTCTATCTGAAAGCCACAACTCTATCCATTTTAAGATGCTACCTGCAATACCATGGGACTGAAGCTGTATCATTAACCGTTTATGGGGTACCTTGTCAAAGGCCTTACTAAAGTCAAGATATGCTACATCAACCTGATTTCCCTGATCAAATTGTTCTGTGGCGAAGTTCAAAAGTCTAAGAGGTTTGTGAGACACGATCGTCCTTTTCTAAATCCATGTTGAGTATCTTGAATCAATCTGCTACCTTCCAGATAACTAACTATTCTATCCTTGATAATTGATTCGAGTACCTTGCAGACTAGGGATGTGAGACTTATTGGCCTATAGTTTTCAACTTTCCCTCTTTCTCCTTTCTTGAAAATAGGAACTACATTTGCCCTTTTCCAATCGGTTGGAATTTCATTATGTGAAACTGATCTACAAAATATTATACTAATGGAAATGCCAGTTCCTTTTCAGTTTCCCGCAACACCCTAGCATAAATATCATCAGGTCCTGCTGCCTTATTTGGCTTTATTTTCCTGATATGATTGTAAACAACATCACTACCAATGAAATCAACATCATTTGTCAGATCCCATGTCACTGAACTATGGTGTACGGTCGGCAGATTGGTCATATCTTCCAATGTAAACACTGATTTGAACTGCTTGCTCAGCTCCTCAACCATCTCACTATCCTCACCCAATGTTGTCCCGTTTACTTCCAGTGGACCAATTGTGTTAGAAACTTTACTCAGCTTGTAGAAACTAAAGAACTTTTTACTGTCCCCATTACAGTTTCTAGCTAAATCCAGTTCCTTTGCTCGCTTTGCTGCTCTGGTTTTTTGCTTCACAGTGTCTCTAGCTTTTCGATACGCCTTTAGATTAATGACATTTGAGGCTTCTTTAAAGACTCTAAATGCAGTTTTCTTAGCCCTAATTGCTTTTATCACGTCTGGTGTAAGCCATGCTGGCTTTCCTACCCTTCTTTTGCGTCTGCCTAGATAAGACAACGTAATCTAACATAGCCTATCCCATCTATCTTACCTCCATCCTTAATACGAACAGTAGCCAAGCTCAAACATTTTGCTTGTTTATTGCCACTATGAATTATTTGTGGAAATAATTATCGTATTAATTCTTAGCTTCCTGTCAACTTGCCGTTGGAATGAAGAGCTTTCAGTCAACGGCATGTGGTAGAAATAGCTGGATTCTCTATCGTATGAATGTCCACACCTCATCTTGATCTCCAGTAGCTGTCAATTATCAATGTACTTTAATTTTCTTGTAGTTAATTATGTAACCTTAAACGCACCAGGAGTTCACTTGCCATTACGCATGTGCCAAGGTGAACAGGGCAAAGTTCATGATGTACCCAGAAACACCATGCGGTTTGCATGGTGTGCCACCTTGGCGGAGAAACCCGGAGAAACCCATTGGCCGCATCTAGTCGGTCTCGTAAAGCGAGGCGCAAGCGTGAGGGGATGCGTGACCTGTCGCCGACCTTTGACGTCAATAACGAGCCCTTGATAGATGCGGTATGGGCATACCTCCAGTGCATCGTGTGCTATTCAGGTGGGATTTCCTCCGGTTTGTCATGCGGTCCTCAGCCGAGCTGAGCAGTCCGGATGTATCTCCGGTTGGTTGCGTGGTGCTCAGCTGAGCTGAGCAGAAAAAGACCGTTTTTTTCCAGCCGTGTCTGCAGCTGTGTGGTGTCGGACGGTCTGGTGCCGCGCGCCAAACGCCGGCTCCTCCCGGCTGGACCGGCACCGTGACGTGATGCCGTGACCGTGACGCCACGCCCCTGGCGGCTGGACGTGATACCGTGACCGTGACGTCACGCCCCTGGCGGCTGGACGTGATACCGTGACCATGACGTCACGTCCCTGGCGGCTGGACGTGATGCCGTGACCATGACGCCACGCCCCTGGCGGCTGGACGTGATGCCGTGACCATGGCTTCAACATGACAGTTCATTGCTTTGCAGCACCATTAAACTGTCAAATTAGACAAATGAGTGGATTTTCTGGAGAAGAGTCCTAGATGTAAAAATCTAGGAATTGCATATTTTTCCAATCCTGTGCTGGAATTGACTTGGTGGTATTGGTATAGTTTGCTTCTCACTTCTCTGGATTACTGGATGAGTGCTGTATAACCACTGCAGTTGATGCACCCTAAAACCCTAATAACTAACTCTGACTTATTGGATTTCTAAGCAGACAGGGAAAAGTGTTCACAAATATATCAAAAGTATTCAGGCTGATGAAAAGAAGTCACCACAGATAGGTATGGCTCATAAAATCTATGCTCATGAAGTATGCTCACATAAGATCCATTCTCACAGATGGTCTAAATTATAATTTTGCAAGATTTATTTGAAGGATGAAATATCTGCAGTATCTTCACGTTAGAAGCACAGAAGCATAAGCTGGTCCATGGAAGAACAAGCTCACAACATGTACTCACAGAATCCCAACCTGCCGATATTGCTGCTGGCACGTGCCAAATGCTATCAAAGCCGTACAATGGGATGACGTATGCAAGTGTTACAATGCAAAAAGCTATGCCAAAATCCCAACGATTCATAGCTGAGACGCATCTATGTATGAGCTAGCATCTATTATAACCAATAAGGCACTTGTAATTGATTTGGCGAGAATACTGCCAAGATTTGAAATATGATGGGGCGGGGGAGGGGCGGTCATTACATTTGGTACTCAGGTGGCCAAGTCAGTGCCAGAGCAGTGTAGGTCTATCCGGGCAGAGGCACACCCAGGACTTTCCAAGACCATCGCCCATCCTGAGCTATGCTTCTTGGATAATTTCATCCTGTTGAGTGGGGAAGTTGAGAGTAGTGTTCAGGTCGACCTATTTTGAGAAAACGTATTGAGCTGAGCGATATTGAGTTGGTTGGCTCGACTCCTAGAGGATAGCATAAATCCAGAAACACCGGGCTTGGTTTTTATGTAAAGTTTTTTTCTTCTGGTCCTGAAAAGGAACGTGTCCATCACAAAGGAATTCGCTCGATACTACGTGCTAAAATAATGGTTTTACAGTAGGTTTGGTATGTCGAAACAAGTGCGAAAAGTGTGTGATATGTCGAAACGAACATGCTAAGATGTAGAATTTCACCATGGTAATGATGCCATTTAAAATACTTATGATGCCCTTCAAGCTTTCCTTTGAGCCAATCGCATACTGATGCCTATCTAATCGTTTGTTTTGAGAGATACCTAACTGAGGGATACCTATATTGAGGATCACAATACAAAATACCCATGCTACAAACTGGCATAGCATACCACAGTATGTCCTAAGCAATGTCTTAACTGCAATTGTGTTTCAAGGTGCTCGTACGTCCGTTATGGTTAACATAAGAATGCTACTTATTTTTAAACGGCACGAGATACTATTAAGAACGAGGCATGAATGCATCATAAACAGGCACCAAAGAAGCACGATGTCGTTGTTTCTTTGGGAATGATGTCTGTTTTGTGTTCAGGAAATGGTGTATACCACTTTATTTCACAAATAATATATAACTGCTGCCACCATGGTTGTCCGGATTGGATGGCACGGCGAATGATGCAGATTGTCCTGATTGAATGACGCGGTGATTGCTATGATATGATATGTTATGATCTACGACTGAATGTGTCGTGCTCAGCCATTTCAGCTCACGCATCACATCTGATGTATGACTAAATTGTGTTCGACCCGCGATCACCTTGGCACAGCCATTGATATTTGTTGTATCCGTTGTAGTGCAGTGCTACCACAGGTGCCGTAAGTTTCCATCAGCAGCGTAGACGTGGTAGTACAAGAACTGTGACTGTCGGTTGCAAGGCGTTCTGCGGGATGACGTGAGATGCGTACATTAAACTAACGTCAGTCCGGAACATTTGGCAACAACACTGTCAAGGTGGCTTTTGTGCGTTAAATGCTTCTCAATAAATGCACACATATTTTGCTACGGGGATTCGATAGATGTACCACCAATCGAGCAGCGATATTTGGTACATTTCGAAGCAGTGGATGGGCTCCGAGCTTGTTCAGTTGAATTTAAGCGCTGTGCACTTCATAGTGCGAGACCAAACCAGTTGCACAACGTTCAAGAGTGCCCGTCCAACGGTAGCTTTCGTATTTTGGAGTTTCGATTTCAGTCGCAAACTAATAGCTGAATATTGTCGGCGTACTGTACTACCGTAGGTCCTGCCACTTGCAAGTTCATCTCGTTTGCGAAAATGGCGCCCACAAGACGGTTAAGAGATCTACCCTGGAAAATACCGGAGGCATAGTCAAGGGATCCACCCTGGACAATGGCGGAGGGACAGCTAAGGGATCCACCCTGGACACTACCTGAACAATACTGGCAATTATTTTGACGTGCTATTTTGACTATTACAATCTCAGGCTTGAACCTGCTGTGTATGCCCAGATATATTTTTTTTAAACGAGATGATTGGTATGTTGTTTAGTAGAGGCTTTTCCAAAGCTTTCATGGGAATTCACCTCAATGCATTTTGTTAAATCCGACAATACCAAATTCTACCATCTGCATTATCAACCACTGTGTAAGTTTGATCGGTGATGACCGTTTTGGTCATGTTGGGCTGTTTAGGCTAGGCAGAGGCGCTAGATCAAATTAGCTTACCTATCAGGTCAGGTTAAATCAGATAATGGGTAGCATGTACGAACGTGCAACTTGTACGGTGTAGCGTCTACGAACTACATTATGAATTGCGAGGTAGGTATTTGGCTCACTAATCAAATCGTAATGTGGAGGTTGGATGGTACAACTTTGTATTAAAATGCGAAGCGAAGTCAGAAACTTCATGAATATTCACAGTTGAGGAATTTCCCTTCCACGTTTATTTTTACCATTCTTGCCATCCAAGAAAAAAAAAAAACACCAATGGGAACCTCTTCGGGATTTACCTCGATTTTCACATTTCTTATGAGCAAGACCGTATCAAAAATCGGACATCCTTGTGGGAAACGATGCATAACCGGAAGCACGTCTACACCCTACGTCAAATATCTAGCCTTTTCTACTTGCATCTCTTAGTCCAGTCCATTGAAAATGAATTCTAGATGTCCATTTGATGTCAATTGCAGCTAATACTAATTTCCATCAAATTCAATGTTGTATGTTGCAATTATGCATTACAATGAACACAACTGTATTTTGAAATTTTATGTATTTGTGAAGGACATTTTTTAACTGTTGTCATTGCTCGTATCCTTGCTTCATACCCTCATCTGCAAGTTTCCCACTTTCCCACGAGTATCCCAATACCTTCACACTTCTTCCTATTCAGTTGACTGAAAGTAATGGGCGAAAAGGACTTCCAAAAAACCGCTGATGCTTTCTTTAGCTTCCTTGTACCTTTCTTGATTGGTACTCAATCGTTTTAACACTTTTTTTCTGTCGAATGCAGAATGAGAGAATATTGGGCGTGATTACGACTGCGAGCTCCTTGAAGGCATGTTCCGATGATCGGCAAAGATTGGCTTCACTGGTGAGGGTCGGTGAAGATTGTTTACCACAAGAGCCATTAACATCGTGGGAAATATGGAGGTAAGATACTTTATGCTGACGCTGACCAGCATTTTGTTTTCACACCGAACCTTTCGAAGCACATTTATTTGGGCACAGGGTTGGATTTTTACCTTCAAACTGACATCTGAAGATCAGTTTTGTATTGTTGAATTTTTAGTCCGAATTACTGCTGAGGTGATATTCTGGACCAGTTTCCTACTATTAAGCAGAGTTTGTTGCGTGAACCCGGGCCCAACAACTCGATCGATTAATTCCAGTTCGGCCGCATACTTTTGGCCGGTGGGCGTCGTCAGTGTACCGACACGGCCGTCCCAGCTGCTTATCCCCGACCGTCTCGGGCCAGTTGCCGACTCACCCTCACAGCCGGGGGTTACACTCGAGCACGTGAAGCGACTCAAACCCTGCAATGCCAGGGCAGGGGAGACTACTGAAGATCAGCCCTCTAACCAGCTAGGCTACCGGCACGGTAAACTTGGACAGTTTGCATCTTCAATTGAATCTGGAGCATTTTGCCACAGAGTTCCTTGTCAGACAGCACCATTCAAGCTCCAAATGAGAAAATACCGGGTTAATTTTCTGGGGAAGATGATGTTCTGGTTGTTAACACGCGCCCTGGAGGCGGGGGGGGGGGGAGGAGGGCGAAATCCGCCCACCCCTCCTGTTTTTCGTAGATAACTCCAGATTTTACCGGCCGATATACGTAATTGTTTGTGTACCTGCTTAGAAATGAACGGCACGCTGTTTAAAGTAAGACAAACGAAAATCGACCGAACATTTTTCGAGTTAGGGGTCGGTAAACTAAAAAAAAAAAAATATCAGCGCCAGACCACAAATATCGGCGCTGATGCGTTTCCCGTATATCGCCAAAAAGGAAGTGTTCTTGGCAACACTAGCGACTTTAAAAAAAGTATATTGTTATGCTACATTGTTCCAAAGTCATGTCAGGTCACCGAGGTCAAATCAGGTCAAGTTCATGACAGGTTAACACACGCCCTGTAGGGGTGGATTGCGAAATCCGCCCACCCCTCCAATTTTTCGTACACAACTCCATATTGTACTGGCCGATATGCGCCATTTTTTTCGTACCTGCTTAGAAATGACCGGCGCATTGTTTAAATCAAGACAAATTAAAATCTGTCAAAGAGTTTTTAAGTGATGGGCCGTTAAAGTGTTTTTAAAAAATCGCAGCGCCAGACCACAAAAATCTGCGCTGATGCGCTTCCCGTATATTGGCAAAAGGGAAGTGTTCTTGACAACACTAGCGGCTTGTTCGATGCATATTCTTATGCTATATCATTTAAATTCATGTTAGGTCGCCGAGGTCATCATGACAGGCTAATGGAACCAAGCATGGTCAACTGGAATGTTGTCATAAATGGAAATCACCGTCATGCGATTGACGTCACTTTGCATGTTACTCCCTATACATCCTACTGTTTGTCATTGTGTGCTTAAGTGTTTCTATACTTTATTCATGTATTTCACTCCTTTCCTTGCGAAGCTGATTGTGCCGAGCCGCCCAACTGAGCAGTCAGGTGGGCAGCCCGGTTCCGGTAACTGGAGCAGGTAATGACCTGATAAAGTGCTCCTATATAGA